>OY720632.1:124837011-125147725 GCA_963169105.1 Ceriagrion tenellum | reverse complement strand
CCGTCGCCCCAAGAACTTTGCCATGTTTTTAAATATTCATGAGGAGATGAAGGACATATAAAAAGAGAGAATAATCGGGAATCATTAGGATGAAACGGGTAAAGGAGATAGGAAATAAGTGAGAGGAGAAAAAAAAGAAGAGGCATATGGGGTGGAATTGTCAAAGAAGAACCTGGGTAAGGTCCAGATGTCCACAGGTGACGTGAAATTGGAAGTGGGAATGGGAGGGAATAGGGCTCAACCAGGGGTCAGGGGCGCTTAGGGTATGGGAGTGGCGGAATATGGGCTCTCCGTGAAAGGTGGGAGTTAAGGGACGTCTTGAAAAATGAAACTCGGGAGGTCTTAGCGGGCGCTAGTGAAGGGATTATTCTTTTACTCCCCTGGCGGCACAACTTCCTTCTTTCCTTCCACCTCCACCCATCTCACACCTAACCCTGCTTTTTCTTTCTTCTGAGATATTCCCGCATATGAAAGAGCTGGATAAAAGATGAGGAAAGAACTCCCTCTTTATTCTTTCCAATGCCAACTTTCCACCCTCATCTCACACGGACCCCTGACGGGGCCGACACACGTGGAGAGGGCGGAAGGGGGGCGCGAAGGTCCAAAAAAGGTTACCAAAAGGTGGACATGAAGGTGAGAAAGAACTCGGCCTAAGGTACGGTAGAGTTGCTTTGGTCTGAGTTGTGGCCCGGCTTTCGAAACCAATGTGGGTTGCAAGGCGGATAACACGATTTACATTGAGATGCAGTCAACACTATATATTCCCTGCATCTATGTAATTAGGGGTAGTGCCGTGGAATTTTCTTTTAAATTTCGATACGCAAAACGAGTCCTTTTTATAGCAGAAAAGAATGAAATTAAATAATATTAAGTTTAATAAACTAAGAACTACTAAAAACTCAGCTACTAGAGGTATGAATTTGATAATGTTGACAAAATGAAAAATTTTAATTAATTAATCCCAAAGGGTGTTAAATACCCTGGACACCGTAATAAAGCCAAACTTTGGGGTTTAGAAACAGTTATTCCCGGAAATGGAACATATATTTTTAAGGGAAATACTATATTTCCCGTAGTTACGTCAATTCTTTCCCTAAAAAATAAACATTCTATTTATCAAGCTAAATTTGTGAACAAAAGAGCGTGGTCTATCGATCATAGTATTAAAATAGGACAATTCTTTCAAAGAATAGTCATTACATGAACTAAAATATATTAAAATCACATAACTTTATCTTTAAAATAAACTTAGTTTTTAATCGAGTTAATTTTCTGCCGATCTCGATACAATATCCTTGAGGACAGAGGGAAAACTAGCTGAAAAAGGGAATGAAAAGGCGTGTCTTTGGAGATGAGGAACCAAGGAAAGGGAATAACGGGAGACGGGAGAGGTGGGGGAGATGGGACGCAGGGAGGTTTGAGGAAACGTAGGGAGTCTGTGGACCCGTGGACGAAATAAATGTGTTGGTGACACAAAGGACTCCATCGGGGAAATACGGGAGCGAAATCTCGTCCCCGGACGCTCCGGGGACATTTCAGTGCAACGACAACGAGAGCAAAGAAAAGGTCTTTGCTCAGATCAGCGCTCTTGCGGTCACGTCAGCGGCAGGATTTCGATATTTAGTGAATAGGTCTGGGCAAATTCGTACGTTATAGGTGTATTTTTCCCAGCCACTCCTCGGGGTTGAACTTGTTTTATTCTTTCTCATTCTTGGTTTAAAAAATGGAAAATCTGTGGTGGCACAAACAAAAGCGCTGCGAAAAATTCGAAACAAAAAGACACCAACATATGGATGTGTGACACATGTATTCAGTTTCTTTTTTCTACCGAAATAGCGGGAAAACGGTAGTATGTACTTTTGAGCTTGAATGAGTCAAAATCACGAACAAAACTGTAAGTAGGCATCTTGTATAGCGACATTCAGATGCACGCAATACGAACGTAAAAGCTGTAACCACTTCCTCAGCCACCGCCTGGGGGTAAACTTATTTATCCTAGGCTAAAAAAATGGAAAATCTGGTGACACAAACAGAAGAGCTGCAACAATTTTGATACAAAACAGACACGGTCGGACGCATGTGTCACAAAAATATCTCATGCCTTTTTCGAGCTGACAAATAGCAGAGAAAATAGTGTTTGTATGTACTTTCAAGCGTGTGTGGGTCAAAAACGAGAATAATAACCGCGCGTCGAAATCTTGTACAGCGATATTCAGATGCACACGCGACCCGTCCAGGTTTATTTTGCTCTCCCGTCACAGAGGCTACGCAAGAGCGGTGAGGCACGGAGAACCTGTGTCCCGCCGACGTGTGAGAAACGTGGGTCGAGGGAACGCAGAAGGGATGAGCGAGTTTTGGAAGCGAGGATATGTGACGGACGTCCAAACGCCGGATGTGTCGCGTGAAAGGAGATTACTCGGCAATTTTTTTTCTCCAAAAGGGGGGGAATCTGAAAAGGGATCTCTCCTAGGGATTACGACGCTCACTCCCAGTCGCATGTCCGTGTCTTTAAACTGAAATGTCAACGGTTGGAACTATTATAACGCACGATTGCCTCTAAATGAGACTGTACAAGAAAACGGTTGCTCAGATATCAGGATTGAATCATATTTCTCTAAACTCCCGTACACTGATTTTTTTGTTGTCACTAAGAACTGTGACGGGAAAGGCCAAACAACTGAGTGTAAATTTTATCGAAAGAAATGCTGTCTATTTCATTGTATTAAAATAATTCTTCAATAATGTGAGCCATGACTTAAATAAATAAATAAACTTGATGGAAAATCGAAGCGAAAAAACAGTTTAAGTATAGTGGAAAATATGGTGTGATTGTTTCAGAAGGATGTCTAAGAGGATATTATTTTTCTACCTAATTAACGCATGTCATTTCTCGACTATTTTGACCCTTAATATGGCTTACACATAAGCTTTTACTCAATAATTATTTAAAGATCCTTTGATGGTTGACAAATTCAACTCAGTTTATAGAGAAACATATAGTCTTCTTTATCACCAACGGAAAAAAATCTTACACATATTAATAATATTTTTTATTTATGACAAATAATTTTGTCAAAATAGTTCATTCTATAACTATTATTTAGGAATGAGGTAATCATAATGTTTTTGCGACACGGTAAGGAGAGAAGATTTCAAAATTTTAACCACAGCGCATTACACTAAATACAGGATCATACAAAGCAACTCTTTGTGAGACCATTACATACTGATCTGTATTTTATTATTTTTTCCATAATATAAATTTCAAAATTGATTATAATCCTTTTGAATATTTGTCGTATTTTACGAAACAATTTTATTTTATTTTATTAATTCATGCAATCATCCTTGCCATTTTCACGTGGGAAAAATAACAGCCGTGTGGATTGTGCCTATGGTAACAAAACCTTTTGAAATTAAATGAAAACTAAGGCCTGTTTGAAGCTGACAAGAAAATAATTCTTACCTTTCCACTTTGTTGGTTGCATTGTTTCCTTTGTTTTTCATTTTTACGCAAAAGTCCCCGAGATGCGGAATTCAGTAGACAAAAAAGTGGCACATCGGCTCCCGGCGAATAATCACAGAATTGAATACTGGCATTGCGGATGAAACTAAAAAAAAGAAGAACGGGAACGCGCGTGGGCACAGCCTTGTGAGAGAAAATCCCCTCTTTGACTGCGAGACAACTGATGCGTCGGTGGGGGGTTGGGCGAGGGAGCGTGATGGGACCAGAGGAAACATCCACAGGGAATCCTCTTCGAAAGAACTGATCCTGATACGTCAAACTTTAAATCCACATCCTGGAGGAATCGATCCGGAGGATGTTGGTGGATGTTGGGAGCCGCTCCCTGGAACACGACGCCCTAGCACAATACTCTCGTCCGTATCCGTACTCTCCAAAAGCAACGCAAGCATGGAAATAGAGAATCGCGTTACGAGAGAAATATACCATTAGATAGGATTGCTAGCGTAATTTTTAGTGAAAAGGGAAAAGCCATGACAGATATAATAAGCTATAAATGGATGGCACTATCAATGATCGATACCTTTCACCAAGTAAAACCTTCGACTATTGCATCTATCACGAGTGCGAGTGTGGCACAACAAGTGAAGCTTTATCTGAGACTATCGGTGAAGTTTAAAAGTTTACTACAATCCTCAAAGAGTTGGAGAGAAGTGCTGATTCATGAAAACTCTGAAATGTAGATAACGCAAACTCCTAAAACATATTTTGATACACAGGAACCTTCCGAACACTAAAGTGAAAGGAACAAAGAAGAGTGAGGGGAAATTTCGTTGAAGGCCAAGGATGTAAGAAATGGAGAAAGTTATGACTGATGTTAAAATGAGGAAACACGAAGGAATTAATCAGTTAGATGACAAAAAACGGAGTAGACTAGTAAACCAATCTTTGAAATGACTCTCTCTGCGTAATAGACCCTCAAATTCTTGGAAAGGACGAATAAATAGAAGGGGTGATTAAGGAAAATCGAGAAATGCTCGCAATTTGGAATGGTACGATTTAATGGAAAAACTCTGATCTAATCTATTCAAATACGACATTGGTTTCGTTTTTTAAAGCATCGTCAGGTGATGATGCTGTAAACAGTGAAACCAAGGTCTTACTAAATTTGTACTTGTGGAATTTTCTTGTTTTGTAATTTGTCAGTCCCTAACATTAGCTCCCTAGCCCCCTCCCTCCGCTCGCATTTTCCTCTCCCGACAGTTGTACACTCACCCCCGCTCACCCGAGAACGGCGACAATGTATGGGGCATGAATATATATTATGGGTTGGGATCTCGTTGCCAAAAACCGCTGTCTAGAATTCCGTAAACAAACAAATTTTTGGATAGTGGTTCCGCCTAGAGATGAAAGACGGATGTTCGAATGAAAAAATAGTCGACAGATTGTAAATAAACACGTTTTACCGGTTTTGCCATGAATATACATTGCTTTTTACCTACAAGTAATCATAATTTAGTGGATAAAAATGAAGTAATACACGCTGGACGTAATTATACACTTTTTTAATATCGTTCGGTATACAGATATATTTAATTTCACTACAAACTCTAATAAAAAAAATGCATATTTAACTTCTTTGTACTTCGTGAATATCGCTATCCGGAATTTTAATAATAATGCGAGGTGAAAAAGATGGAATGAATCAGAAGACGGATAAAAGATTGAAAAAACAAGAAACAATAACATCATCTATGGGAAAGGGATTTTAAATACATTTGTAAAAGTTTTTTTTTGTAAAAAAATTTTTAAAATTATTTCTCATTTGTACAAGTCTCTTCAAATCCCGTGTTCATCCCAAATGTTCCAAAATGATTCAGGTACTAGATTGGACCAATACTTGGATATCTGTGTATTTTCATTAAATCCGTTGTTCAACCCAACTGCTCCAATATAATCCCGGGACGTGTGGTATCTTCATGATTATTCCCAAAGGCCATCATTGCAGTTTAGGTAAAAAGGAATGCACTTACCGCCGCTTTGAACAGATTCTTATTTTTCAATCCACGTCTCCTATTTTGGGTCCTCGTAGACGCATACCCTGTTTTGCAGCCTGGTACGAAGCACGTTCTGTTCAAACAAGGCATTCTGAATTCTTTATTTAGGCAAAACAGTCTTAACCCTTTGAGTGCCAACAGATTTTCTAGGTACTATGCTAAAATTGCCGTAGCATTTTTGCTTTAAGCTACATAAGTAATCTGCATTTAGGTACCATCTGTGAACAATCAGTGAAATACCAGCATCTAAGAGTGACATTGCAGGAGGAGCGCTATCGCGCTCCTGGCACTTTTTGCGAGAGACAGGAGGAGGGCGATAGCGCTCCCCGGCACTCTAAGGGTTAATGCATTCCAATTAAAATCGGATTCTGGCAAACAACGTAGTTGGCACACGATGAACGTTTCAATAATCCCTTACTTATTTCCTGTAATAGATATTTCCTCTCTAGTATTTAAAAAGTAAATTTTAGATAATAAAAATAGCAATATATAGTCTAATCATCAGTTAATTTATATCTCCTCGATCGTTATTGAGTATTCACCACAATCTCACGTTAGCAACAATCAACTGCGTCTATTTACAATAACAGCAGAAAAGACTCTAATCGAAGAAGCGCCAAGGACTGGGTGAACTAAAAGTGGAAATTTAGGCAACACGTAGCCTAGGCAACAATACCTAACATCCGAATCCATAATCTATATTCATGGTATGGGGATTCAGTGGAAGCGAGCATTCTGTTGTGGCGACAATCTGTATGCAACAGCACCTGCGGGCGGAATGAGAAGGACTTACACCATGGAAATGTAAGGGATTACCATGAAATGCATTGAATTAATTTAATGTCCGCTCAAAATCACAACAACGAACGGGCAGAAAAGTTAATGACTTGTTCATACTTTTGACATTGAAACCACATATATCAGTTTAACGTTTGGCCTGTTTTCAGTTGAAATCCTGTGGGACTATAAGTTCATATGCGACTTTGAGTATACTCTATCCATTTAATCAGCATTTCGTGTTTTATGTTCTTAATTTCTTTGGACTAAAACTTTCCGCTCATAATCGCTGAAATCTCATTTCTGATTCTATATGTAATCGCTGATTGAATATGGAATGAGTTAAAAATAAGCCAATGGAGAAATTTTCAGGTACCATTATTTTTACCGAAATTATAAAACATAAAATTTACATGGCAGTAAATGTTAATCGTGCATCACGAGCTTTTTGGAGGAAAACCAACTAAAATGCGTATTCCCCTACAAGTACCTTGGTTTCTATTTGTATGAAAATATACCTAAATTATATTATTCCTTAACTCTCTTTCAAGTACATTGCTGTATTTTGTATTGTTTAGGCGTCACCTGCCTGCTGCTTGTGTAGTATGAATGATGGCAAACCAAATGAAGGTTTCTCTTGAAGATTACCTTGTATATCCTCAGGAGTATCTCGCTACTTGTATTATTGCTAAGTGATTCAAATATTTTCGTAATACAAGGAGTGGTATGACTATCATCTCTATTACTTCACACTGTACATTCACCAACTTGCAGAGGTCTGCCTTCTTGTGAAAAGGCGTGCGAGAATAGAGTTGTGATGGCTGGGACGCAAGAAGGGAATAAAGCAAGAGAAGATGGGTTATTTTCTGAGGAAAGTGGGGAGGTGGCAAGTAAAGAATGGGATAGGAAAGAGAAGGAATAGAGAGGAGCGGCCTTGCGCTTCCGGGATAAATTGCAAGAGAAGAGGGCGGAGAGGGATCGAGGGGATAGGGAAACAAGGAGCAGATAAGGAAGATTGAGGGCAGGGAATAATGGAGATAAGTGTCCTACGGAGAGAGGCGCGTGAAATAAATAGAAATATTTATTTTATTACTTGGGGGAGAACGGGATGGAGAGCCTAAGGCTACTGGAGGGTATTGTCCTTGGCATGCTCTCTCCCTGCGGTGCACATTCTGCGTAATGGAGGGGTGGAACAGGAGGGGGAGAGAGATAGGTACATAAAAAATAGGGAATGGACGAAATGGCTCTGGGTTCGGGTGGGGGGATTACACGAGCAAGGACAGAGCCAAGGAGAATTTTACTCGAGGCAGAAGGTGAGTTTGAAACACGGGACTTCTTCAAGATGGCAAAGAACGAGTAATTTTTTGTGATAATACAATTCTAGGACAAGCAAAACTTCGATAATTTGATTCAAATGTTGAATGTTTCACTAGATGGAAGGTCAAAATTGTAGTAATTTTGTGTCTTTTTAATTTATTTTTTAATTAATTATAAAAAACAAATTTATTATTATGAGTACAACTGGTTTCGGCCGTTAACTGATGATGGTTGTTGTTGTTGTACTTGTAAATATTAACCTGTGGAGACACAAGATTTGGTTATACTACGATACTTATGTAATTATTAGAGAAAGTGTGCAAAAAATAATGTGAGAAAAATATAGCCCAGTAGAAACAATCGTATAACTCACTTCATCTTTTTATTACAACCTTTAGACTTGTTTAGCCTATCATCGAGGGTTTTAAAAATCAGTATCGCTCGGTTATCGACACGTATCCCAAAAATAAGTCTTTCTCGGCGCAATAAAAGATGAATTTCTATAAAAACAAAAAAAGGTGAAAGAGTTTCATTTGTAACGGGGGATAGTTCTTTTTATTTGGGCACATTTACAAGTGGTTTCCTACCAAAACCAGGTTACCTGATATTGCTATTTTTCAAATTTTCATTAAAATACTAATTTTTGTGAATTAGTTTATTGGCAAGTAATCCAATTCCTTTCAACACGTTTACGTCATTTTCATACCCGGTGAATTATGCGTTTGGTGTTTAAAATAACTTCAAATGAGTTTTAACTTTGCACCTACATGATTTTCCAAGTCGGGAAATTAAAGTGATTGTTAAGTTATATTTGTGCATGAAATCTCTCTCGGGTGTATGAGGCTCGATAGGAAACGTCTCCAAGGTGGACGCGGTACAAATATATATATGTCCTCATCAACCCGTTCGCAACACGTTTCTCTCCTTTTTTTGCAATACCTCAAGGGGAATATCATCCTGTACTGCGGCGAGGTCTCCCGATTCATACCTCGCCTGTCGATCATTTCCAGCGTGAGGCTTGCCGTACAGCGCAGTAAAACTTTACTCCTCAATCAAATGGTGAGACATATACACCGAAGCCGTCACCAGCCGGTCGAGGTGGAAAATGGACGCCCTATAAAGAATAAGACGCGTCCCTCAAGGGATATAAAATTTGGGATTTTCCGTCGCACACCACAACCGATTGTACCAAGACACGTAGACCGGCCATCGCCGCACACCGGAGGTAGGAGGTGGGTGAGAGTTGGAGTATACGAAGCGCCCCATAGGCTCTCCAAAATAATTCGGAGGCAAAGAAAATGACATCGATTCAATTTGAAGTTCAAGAGGTAAAGAGGTTCGAGAGGTGAAGGGTCGGAAAAGTTCGAGGAGGAGCATGGGATGGAGGGAGAGAATAACAGGGCGATAAGAAGGACCTCTTGAGGAAATGCGGGAGGCCTCCTTCACGCACATGTAAGAGGATGACGAAGGTGAAGAAATTGATAAAAGAGGCGTTAGAGAGGGGAAAGTAAAGAGGGACGCATGGGAATAAGGCGTGAGTATGCGTAGTTTATATATACATATATGCTACTTACTTATACCCTGATTCATTTTATTTGATGCAGAAATCGCGGATGGTTCATGGCATTGGTTGATTCGATATTCATAGAAATATCGAAGTGTCTATTATTTAGAAAATACGGACAGTATTGGGCGCTCCAAACAAATGGACAGATCAATACCAGACCAATTTTGAAGCAGTTGTACATCATTATGATTTATCGAGGATGGCACTCTTATGAAAAAACTTTATTTCAATACTTATAAAGAAAATTCATTATAACGCCCTACAAATGACTCTCTGCGACCCAGCAAAATAATGTGTACCAAATATTTCCAAAGTATATAGGTCGGAGAATGTATGACCTCAGCGACGACCTCAAGTTAACCAGCGATGGAAGATGACAGCCACGCGCGCTCATTTGTGTTTGGTGGCGCCTTAATTTCTTCATTTCAATCCCTATTAACCCCTCTGAATCTCAAATTGATGCTATTCGCTTAACACACTTACAGTACTGTCAAGGAGAGTGTCTGTTGTTGTTTGTGCTAATTTTTCACTTAATTTTTCTGTATCTCTGGTACAGCCTTTGAGTTCTTCCGTGTCCATGCAGATACTCGATCTTGAATTCCCCATTGGATTGAAGGTTCCTTGGATCGAAGGTTTTACCTGGATTGATTTGAAGGTGATATAGGAAAGAATAAAAAAAGAGGTTTTTTGCACCATATGATAGCAGGGTCGCTCAGTTAGGGAAGAATTTTACGAAAAATGGAGATCAACATAAAAGTGAGCCGGAAATAACATTAGTCTACCCTTGACGTAAGGAGGAGAAATGATTTAGATTTTCATTCGATGCGATCACGAAATAAAAACTCATATTGCATTGAACTCAGGATAGCCACTTAAGTCCGTTCTACATGGGGCCTGAAATTGCACAGTTGAAAAGTGGATGTTTTTCTAAATCTGAGGCGCAACAATTAATGAATTAGAGCAGGCGCTACTTTACCATCTTGCGTTCATGATTTTGGGTATGCGATCTTTCAATTCACCAGTTTTCACGACGCAATTAGATATACACTTTCTTACAAACATCATAATGTCCAATGACGAGACGCATGTAAATGGAGATTTTCAAAAACCCACAATTCTCTCATGCCAGAACTCCATCCACATCACCAACAAATTCTATCTATTTTAAGGGGATGCTCGTAGGAAAAAAATGCTATTAGAGACATTTTATGATAATTATGCATTCATCTTAAAAATAAACATGAGCTTATTCAGTTACGTTATTTAGGTTTGTTCAAAAACTGGGCATTTTTTAATTTTCTGACAGTTATGCTTATGATTGCCTCCAAATTTAACTTACCATTTTCATTTTCAAAATCCTAGGAAAAAACGAAAATTTTTTTGTATAGAATTTATTTTTTCTCATTATTAGAATTTCATCGGCAGTAAAAAATATTGGCTAGAATATATCAGTATCAGATACTTTGGTATCGGGTTTGCAAATACATTTATACATAAATGTATATGAAACGTGGAGCGGGATCGCGCATGGAGGGAAAGTGGGAAGATGAGATCGCAAAAAAACGGGAAGAGGCTTTTCGAATGGAAGAAAAAATAGCGTTGGCGGCGCCGTTTCGAGGGCAGGAGGTGTGAGAGTGGAGGATGAGGGGGAAGCTGGGGAAATGGAGGAAAGCTTCTTGAGGTCTTCCACACAAGGAGGCTGATGGAAGCAAAAGGGGGTTTGGTGCCTCTTGCTTTCGATAAGAGGGCGGCGCGGGGGGAGGGTCTTCCAACCCTCGGGACATTGGCGACTCCCTTGAGACCCTACGACTAGAGCGCCACCCCCCTCGGAGCGGTGATGGTGGGAAGAGAAGGAAAGCAACCGAACGGACTGAAGTGACGCAAGGCACGATTGCGTGCCCCACCGCCTGGCAAGCGTTGTCTCGCACGCGTCCGGATTCTGGGGTGACAAGCCGTGAAATATACGCACGCGACGCCGGACATCGCTGACGGAGTGAGTACGGGATGTTGGCCACTTGAGAGATTTGCTGAGGTCACTGAGGCGAAACTGCCTGCAGAAATAGTGGTATGCTCTCGAGGCTTGTGTCCAGAGTCCATTTATAGAGGTCAGAGTAGTGGCCACTCAATGGTCTGGTACAATATATATCCTGTTTGACGTTAGCCATCGTATCGTTAGTTTCACAAAATTTTCGCCAAAATATTTTCAAAGTAATTTAACAAATATATCTCACAGGTGGGAGCATTAAGTTCAATTCAATTCATTCATTCAAGTGTTTATCTACATCTATGTACTACCTTGCGAGTCACCGCATGGGCGTGTGACAGGGAGTGTTAGGTCACAGCTGTGTAAAGACTTAAGGATTTGGAAGGTGAAATGGTGACGTGTATTATAGTTACTTATATATATATATATATTACACTCTATTTAGTAGAGCTCAGTTTTTATTGTGGTCGCTCATTGATTGCAGCGGGAGCGAGTTTTTGTACCTATTTGCTCGGAAATGTATCTCTCTTATTTTATCTCATCTGTTAGGTCTAGTGATGTAGTGAGGCGTCAAGATAATATTCTCTGTGTCGCTCTGAAACACACCAGTTATAAATGAGTGGTCTTGATTAATTACAAATAAAAAGTAATTCACACGTCATAATGGCATATTTTTAGTATTAAAAAAGCTTTCATCAGGAATTCCTTTATATAACTACATTAATTTACCGCGTGAAATTTTACGTGCTACTAGTAACCCAATAGCCATGGTATTAAAGAGACATAAGCTAAACGCAGATGGCATTCGCCTATACATATTGTTTCAAGAATTTATCCGGTTAAATATGAAACAAAAAAGCAGTTATTGACGCAGAAATATACTCTTTGTCAGCACACATTTGTACATACCTGTTATTTTGCTAGTCAACCACTAATGTTTTGTTGGGTACGAGAATTTTTAGCATCTTTATTTAATTTGCCATGCTCGGGCCATTTGCATTATGACAAATATTATTTTATTGAAGAATTCTTCTTAAATATTTCTCAAAAGAGCTGTATGTATTTCCTTCATCAAACCATCTCTATCGATGAAGTGGAAACCCAACCGTTTGTACTAAATGAAAAAAATATATAAACCTAAGCATAACGGCAAGGGTGAGTCGTAAGCAAACAGTGACCAAAATTACCAGATTGAACGCTAATTTTGAAAAACGCGTTCCGATGCATATAATCTTGAGCAGTAGGAATTACACAGGAAAAATGTTTTGCCAAGTAAACCAAAATTACCTAGCACCTAAGTTTTTCACTCGATCGCCAATAGAAAAGCATTATTTTTTATAACAAGGTTCTAGTTTTGCTTGGCACTAAAGTGGCGTACATTTTCTTCAATCATCCTGGCCGAGACGATGAAGAGAGTTGGGACAGAGACGAATGAAGCTCTGACGTATGCGTTGGAAGCAGCGCAGTACTGACTATTCCCGAAGACGTTGACGGAGTACAACAATTCTGGGCATGTGCCCCGCACAAATTCAGTGCTTGACTAATGGATGGAATGTCGGTTTGAAGACTGAGATTAATATTGTGCAAATGCACTTCAACCGGAAGAACAAATGCTTCTGGGCATGCGTTTTTGCGGGCATGGTGTAGGCATTGCCTTACACCACAATGACTAAGTGGTTTCCAGTGTCTTCGTGAATAATTAGCTTAAACTGATATTCTTTTTCACCAAAAATAGCTGGAAAAATCGAGAAAAGTCCACAATACAAAGTAGCTGTGTTTATTTTATAATCACAACCTATGAAAGGATGCGTTCATGTAAAGATAGACTTGACGGCTGTTAGACGGAGAGAAGAAAGATACTTGCCAAATATTTCATTTAAAAGAGCAAATCAGAATTGCAAAAGCAAAAAAAAAAGCAGAAACAAAAAGAATAGAGCAAAAATCATTGAAAAATTATGAGAATAAAATAAATAGGTAAATCTTTAAAGAAATCTTATGCTTTGTGCACATCTTTTCAAAAAACAAAGAAGATACCCAATATTTCATGTTCATAAACAAGCGGTCCTAAAACAGTTGTGTGTCAATGGAAATATTTGGGCAGAGAATTAATCCACACTTAAGACTTGAAACCATTCACCGTTATGCCGAAATTTTTGATCGATGAGCGGACTTGATAAAGAAATATAAGATAATAGGTCAAATTTAATTTTTTATATCATCTTAGTTAGCTAAATGCTTTAGTCATAATAAAAATAAAATGTTCATCGAATCCATCCAAATTCAATTAGTTACGAATTTAAATAATATGCCCAGCGACAAATATGCGTGAGCTGAGACGCATTTTCAATCTTCTGA
Organism: Ceriagrion tenellum; assembly: GCA_963169105.1. Classification (NCBI taxonomy): domain Eukaryota; kingdom Metazoa; phylum Arthropoda; class Insecta; order Odonata; family Coenagrionidae; genus Ceriagrion; species Ceriagrion tenellum. The sequence goes on along the minus strand of OY720632.1, from coordinate 125,134,205 downwards.
TACGAATGATGAACTGTGAGCAAACATATTCGCTGTCTCTTCAAATAAAGTTTCATGCATTATGAGACATCTCGACATTAAATTTGTTTTGAAGCAGTTTTTATTGAGATTTACTTTGTTAAATTACTCAATTGCGTTAATAAGCCTAATATTATTTCTTAGTGATGTAATCAAGCGAATCACCTTAGTGAAAACATCAGATGCCAGGAAATCCAACAGAAAGATGAAGTGCCAAACGTACAAGTCGATTCTTTACGACATGTGCAGTTGGATTTGCCACTCGTTTGATGAAGCCATTAAAAACACGGGGGACCCAGCGTTGGGGCGTCGTGGTTGGGTCTGTTGTCAAGAAAAGGCGCATTTTCCTCAGCTGACTATGCACACAAGGCTTTAATGCTCCCAGCTCATAATATTCACTCGCCTCTGGATTTACAACGGGGCGAACGGAAGTAGTTTCACGTGCTTGCCACCAAAACGGGGAATTCTTTAAGGCCACCCCCATTTCTCCCCGATCCGTTTACCTGAGAGCGACTCACTCCTTGTTAAGCTTTATGGGACGCAGCGAGCGGTGAAGCAATCCCTCACATCCGCACAAACCCAATCGCGACCTCTTCCGCGAAAAGCAATCTCCTTTCGCGGAGAGAGGGCGCGCGACGATCTCCCGGCCACCCACCCCTCAGGCAAACCCCAAGCCCCAAACACAAGTCCCCTGATCATCAGAACATATCGTGTGCGATACGGTGAAAACTTCGAAAGCCACCTGAAAATGTATTTTTATCAGTACGTTACTGTTCGAGGTAGTTTTGGATACAGTGAAAACCCAATTCTTGAAAATTCCAAGTAAATAACTTTATTTGGGCAGGATTCGAATAATTATACGGAAATATTTGTCAGGAGTTATACGTGGCGATGATTTCTGTAAGTAGGAACCACAATGCAACTTCTAAAAGCTATTGCGATCGGTCGACGGCTATTAGGTCTAGCAGGGAGACGGTATTTCTCCAGAACTGAATCAGTTATGAAACCAAGTAGTTTTGCGAGTATGATTACGATTATGCTTGTTATGTATTAAACTATTCTGAAGAGATATAATACCAGCGAATATTCTCAAAATAGGGAAGTATGCTAGAAGAAAATGGTCATGTTACCAAATACATGAGGAGATTATCCTTAGCTAAGGTGGCGTTTAGTAATAGAAGAGAGCTGGTGTAGGGCATCTTGGATAATGATGAGAAGAAGAGGCTGGTGAAGAGCTTAATATGGAGCGTAGTGTTGCATGGGGCAGAAATGTGGACCCTCAGACAGGATGACAAGAATAGGCAGCAGGCATTTGAGATGTTGGTGTGGAAAAGGATGAAGAAGGTGCATTGGATGGAAAGGGGACCAACGAATCTGTTCTTAGTATAGAGGGCGAGGAAAGGAAACTTCAGAATGAAATCAGTAGTAATCAGAGTAGGTGGCTGGAGGAAGTAATAAGGGGCGAAGGGTCGCTCAAGACTGTAAGAAATGGAAAGATAGGGTCAGTGGGGAAGGGGGAGAAAGAGAATGGGTTTTATGGACGAGGTGAAGAAGGGTAGATCGTATGTTGTGTCGAAAAAGGAATTATTAGAGACCGATAGGACCCTGACAGTATAGAAAATTGTAAGAAGTTTCTTTGAATGTATTTTAAATATATTCATCAGCCACATTCAAGTCAGACACCAGAGCACATGACTGCATGATTCATATTCTAATGTCAGTACTAGGGCTAAAAACATGACATTTTACTATGCACGAGGCTATAAAAAGTGAAAAATTGTCAAGCAACAACCAAGATTGTAACTCTCATATCATTAAAATCAGGAAACAGTGTCTCATTACATAATTCGTTACTATATTAGTAATTATAATCCTTGATTTCAGCAATATACCACATTTACATGGATAAATCAGAGTTAAAGGCTCTTTTTCATAAAATTCGATCAAGTAATGGAATTTGGATAGTAAATATCAACATCACAAAAACCATTCAACATTTTTCCACGTGTTATCAGTTCTCTAAAGAAGGAGAGAGCTTTATATCCAACGTGAAGTTAGCACTGGTCAAAATACATGAGCGCACTCAAACGACGGGTTGTTGTACGATTGGTACTAACGCAAGGCTCGGCAACCGGTGGATAAATAGTATAGTGTAGGTTTACTATGCCAAGGCCAGCTGAAATTAGTGAACTTTAAACAAAGAACAATTGAAATACACGAAATTGTCTTTGTTAGACTGCATTAAACAGTAACAATAGCGGAAGCAACTGTTGAGGAATATTCCGAATATAATGGAAGTATACCCGGCTCTTTCTCTGTTTTGATGTACACTGCCTATTTATCTAGCGGATGCCAAAGCATATAGAGAGCAACAACATTGATATGTTGCAAATTGTTCATCACACGTGAGCATATATATATATATCTCTCTCTGTTTCAGAAAAATACTGGTGTTATACGTGCTGTAATTTAGGCTCTCCAGCCGCAACGGCTTACGGTCATACACAAGATTTTAATCCTAAGCCCTGGTCAGCATCCAAGCCTGATCCAAAAGGCTTTGCGTTTCAGGGCGGGTGTGAGAACAATATGTCAGCCCATGGAAGCTTTAACTTCAATAATCCATTACAGCACTTTTTATGCCCTATTTCTCTAATACCTTTTTTTGGCAGCTAAAATACATATCTCTTATCCCTGTTTAACATATATTATCCACACTATCTTCTCTATCTATCCTATAATGAGAATGCAGCATTGATGAGGTGATAAAAGTTAGTTACTTTGCAGAATTTTTGCATGAACAATAATGAATCACCTCATAATATTCCGCATTTTTAAATGTTATGATATCATCATTGGAGTCCAATTATAGGATCAATTACATTTAGAATCTATTTAATAGAGCGGGATATGGAGGAGGGGTTTAAAGAAAAAGGATCTTCGAGAGGAGGGAATAAGACGGGAGGTCACTCAACTCAAGAGCATAATAACCGAACAATGTTTTCTTGACAAAGTCATGATGTTACTGTTCTTCATTTACAACGCTGAAATATTCTGAATCTCGTCCATTGTTAATACACTCGATGTAAGAGGCCAACTGTTCTGATTTCGGGGCAGTAGAGATAAATAAATGAATAAAAACATTCTCTAATAAATTTAACTTAATACATTTGTCCCACTACTGGAAAATATAAGGATGAAAATCAGATGAACACTTAAGATTTAATTATTGTTTGGTAAAGTAGACACACATTCACAAGATTTAAAATATTTAAAAACATTTCAAATGTTCAGCCATTCTGGTGGTACTGTTTTGGTCAGTTCGGACAATGCTAAAACAATTTCAGCCTAGAGAAGTGCATGTGATCATGAAGACTTCAAATTTTCCAAAGACCTTCTGCTTTAAAAATACTTTTACCAATTTTTACCGGGAGAAACAAACAAAATTTCAAACTACCCTTCAGCAAAACTCTTCAAAGTTCATGTGTAAAATATTTGATGAAACGAAAATTGCACCACTATTACGGTTTGCCGAGGAAAATTTGGAAAGATGAAAATGCTGTGCAGGAATCGGGCGTGGGAAAGGCGAGAGAGAGAAAGAGAGCAACAGAGGACTCGCAGGGCAAAGGATTCCCCCAGGAGGTCGGCGAATGGGTGAAGGGTGAGGAAAGAAAGGGAAAAGGACGGCGGGATGTAGGATAGTTTCTTTTTTCTCGCGAGAGCGTCGGAAAAAAATAACATCTGCCTCGCTTCGAGATGAGATCGGTCGGTAAGAAGATGAGCGCACGAGGAGGTGAGAGAGGTAGAAATGAGAGGGGATAGGGCAAAAAAAGAGCAAGGGCATCCGCGGGGGAAGATGAAAAAAACTTTGGAGGGAAAGTGTTAGGGAGGGAGAGACGCCTGCCAGCCGAAATATAGGCATCCATGTAACATGCTTGGGTGTGTGGGCGAGATTACGTTCTTCAGGGATAAGGAGGGTGGAAAGTAAAGAGAGAGTCGGAGACTTGACTTCACTCTAAGAGGGAGAGTAATGCGGGAGTCGACCCACCCCTTACCCCGGCTTACATTTTTCATGTTGCGCAGTGGACATGAGCATCTGTGCATTATCCAGGAATCCGCCACGAGAACGTGTGGTAGGGGATGTGGGGCCACAAGCAAAAGAAAAGCTTTAAATGGTAGGAAAAAACTAGAAAAACATTCCATAATTGGTTGTGCAATACTAAGATTGGTTGACTGCAGACCCCTTACGGTATTTCATGGGTATCTCGCCCTCTGATCACAACTTTTAGGTCTCCTCTAAGAATGGAAGAGTAGGCAAAGGGGGGAAAGGGAAATTGCAGATGGCTGTGGGGTTGACTCAAGGTTCTGCAAGCGGCAGGAGATAAATGAGTGGTAAATGTTAGAATGTGTTTGCAAGAAAGCGATTTCATGCAATGTTTGTAACAGTTTTATTGATTAGGAACACGGATGAAGTACCGCAATTCACTAAGAATTTGAGAACATTAATATACTCATGATAATAAAAACTTCATATCTCCTTAATAGCCCTCGAGATATGAATTTTGTCGAATGGGATAGAAAAGGAATAACCTGCATTGAAAACGGAATGCATCATATAATTAGTTGTCTTGTTTTGCTTGGTGCAAAATTTAATTTATATAATCCCAACTGGGACATTACAGGACGGTTTTAGCAGATGATTCAGGAGTTGCGCGAGGATATATGATGCAGCGGAAATATTGCCACGAGCATAATGCTCATAAGTTGACATATATTGTACACCCTGATCTGGTAAGAGTAGAGCCCTGTCTTTGTTCTCTTGAATATGAATACTTATTTCTGACACTAAGAACATTGATTATTTCATCCCACTCAATCAATATTTCTTAATATTCTTATTCATTTAAATTGTGTTTAATTTACATGTCAGGTAATTTTATTTTACTTACCATCCTCTGTTTTTTAACCGAATCTAATGATGTGGTGCATAAAAAATACACTCCAAGTTATGCGCTGTGTGCTCAAGACAGAGTTGACTGTATAAGATTATTGGGTGCGGACCTATCAACCAGTATAGATTTTTTCATCTAAATCTTATTCCTAAAGATTCTAAAGTGCAGTAAAATTAGTCAAAATAAGCATATTTAAAGCAAAGGAATGTGAAGTTTCAATCGATATTTTTATATTCCATAAAAATTAGCAGAATTTATGCATCGAATAAAAATAAGCACATTGAATGTACGCACGAGCATTCTTTTCATTCAAAATTAAGGTTAACATTTTCTTCACACGCACAGCAAAAGACATTTTCCGATGCATTTATATAGATGCCACACCTTTACGATCATCTCTAAAAGATGCCAGGGACTTCTTGTGTGCTATCGGGATCATGTAATTCATCCTTATCCCTTTCCAATTCGTCTGAAGTTAAAATAAGGCTTGAGACAAGGGGTCAAGGATTTCCACCACGAGCTGACAGACAAGTTTACCCGTCTGGCGGTCGGAATACAAATTGAAAATGCAATCCATAGATAGGATAGAGATATTTAGCGTTATAAAATTTTCGAAAGCGCTCTTTTGAAAGAGTGCAATAACAAAACTCAAAAAGTAAACTAATTTAAGATTTTTAAATTAAATAATGTGTATTTTAAATTTGTAAAAAAATAATCCACATCGACATTCAAAAATTTGACATTCAAAAATATAGAGGAAATAAGAAGGAAGGAATAACGTTACAAGTTGGAGCCAGAAAGAATCACGTTGTCCCCACAGTCTTTCTCACCACGTAGTATTGGATACACCAACTGTATAAAACTATGCGTCGTACAAAATTATGATACATTTAACTTTGACAATAAAAACTCATTAAACATTTCTGTTGAGCACAGAAATACTTTTAAAAATAAAAAAAGTGTGAACATATTTTAAAATCCTTCCATGATCCCACTGAAGTTATGATAACAATCATGTAGTTAGCATATGGAACCTTTCCCGCACTTTCTGCCAACTTCCCTATCTTATCTAACCATACATCCACATCTCTTTTGAAGCCGCTTGCACACATGGAAAAAAAGATCGTAAGAAGGGACGGGGATTCTTGCAGATGACGGAAGGAGCTTGGTAGGGCGATGGACCCGTCTGGGGGTCGGGGTGGAAAAATGCGCGGTAAATGTCGGGAGAAAAAACAGGGCCATACTGCTCTCGGCTCCACTCCATCCTTAACCTTCGCCACCTCCCCTTTCCCTCACACACCCGTTTATCCCACCACTTGGCTCAATCCCTTCCTACCCCTTCCCTAAGCCCTCTCCGACAACCCTCTCTCGGGCTATTTTTACGCCTCCATTCAACTCACATACTAGAGAGACCAGGCGATCAATATAAATGGCGGGGAATGAGGGTGGTCGTACAGGGTGGGAGTAATGGCTGTGTGGGTGGGGGTTGAGAGAAGGGCGGAATAAGGCGGTTGGGAAGTCGAGGAGGATTTTGGCAATTCCAGTGCACTCCTCTGAAATTCCCGGCCATTAAGCTAACCGCCATCTTATCAGGAAAATACCTACATTTTCCTTTCGTCTCCTAGCCTTCCGCATCCACATCTTCTTCTCCTTATTCACGAGGCTCCCTCAGGAGAGACTTTCCTCCCTCCCTCCCTCTCTCTTCCCATGCGATCTTAAACGTTCCCCACAAGTGCGGGGGCTTATCACGAAATAACGACTAAGAAGCTTTATAAAAGCTCCGTCCTCAGAAATTTCACCTCATTCATCATGCATTGTCACGTCGAAAACGCCCTCCCAAAGAGCGGTATTAAACGTGCGGGAGTGGGAATGGAGATCTACGTCTCTCCCTCGCTCCTCGTTTAAGATTCGCTACGAAATCACGCTCGGATTGGCACGGATTGTGCTCTCGGCTCAGGAAATATGCCGTCGTGCCTCACTCTGATGGAGGAATCACGTTGCGTGGACTATAGGTCGCCCCGGTGCTGCGCTCTATAATTCCCCGCGATTTGCCTCGATTAGCGGGGGGAATGCACGAAACGGGGTCGACACGGAATTAAGTGCCTGCGCCGCTTCATAAATGGAGCAGTTGACCGGGAGTGGGTGTTTAGGTACGCAGCCATTGACAATGGGCGATTTATTCCGCACGTATTTACGGGAGAGTTAACATTAAAGTGCTTTTAATTTGATAACTCCTCTGCTTCCAAAGGCTTCAAATTAATGATTTGTTCTCTTATTTTCATGAACTGTTTAATTAAAGGAGAATTCGAAAACTATCATGGCGACCTTGGTGGACAAAAATCATTTAGTGATTCCAGTAAGAGTGACTTTATAGACTACCTGGTTTACAGGCTTCGTTCGTCTGCAGATTTGATTTTTCAGGAAAATTTTACTCATTCGTTTTCCAAGAAATTTGGGAAATGAGGGCAATTAAATTATAATTTATACTTACACGCTATATTTATTTATGAATGTTGAGATCTAAAGCGCTCTAAAAGTTAGACTAATGCGCTGGTTATTGGAAAGAAAATCCAAAATGAGTATATGTAAAACTTTTGTAAATTTTTCCTTGGATTAATTTGCTGATAAAATTAATATTTTGCGGATTTTTGTAAGATATTACGCCCTGATCTAATACACACCGTATCTTACTTTAACTAAATATAAATGCCACTATTAAAATTTCAATGGCCTCAATTTATCAACTATAAAGCAATATTTGTCCAAATTTTGTCGCTTACGATAAAATAGGAATAGAAGTTGACTCAAATACCTTCATATACTGTCATTGCTGGGCGGCCAAGAGGAAAAATTTGGTGTATTAAGAAGAAATATTTCCTCATGCTTGAATTGTTAAAAACTTACATATAATAATTAATGGAAAATAAAATGGGTTGCTCTATTGCAATATTTTATTTTCATTTAACTAAAACAAGATTAGAGTAAAATTATTAATGACCGATAATTCCCTAGATTGTTATGAAAAAACTCCAACTGGTATTAAAGAGACATAATTAGCTTGGAATGAGAATTTTTAATAAATAATATACTTTGTTTATTGCATTTGTGCGTTTTTTCGCGTTTTTATATTATACTTTCCGTTTTAGTTCATGAATTAATATGTCTAATATAATAATTCTCATTTAGTTAGGAGTACAATTCTTCACAGAGTTCCGTATCGAGTAAAATTTTGTCTTAGCAAAGGTAATATTACAATTTTTATCATTTTTATTGGACTAAAGTGGTAAACCTGTAGTTTTAACGCAACTGATTAGAAGAATACTGCCGTGATACCATTCTATAAAGCTAATTACTTCTGTTCATGCGAAAAACGAGGTAATATTACGTCCTGTATTTATTGTTGGAACTTCTATTCCGAAAAGAATTGTGAAGGTCATCTTGACTTTGAAGATTGCCCGCCGCATTAAACCGTATAAATAACCCCGCGTCCAGAAGAGCCTCAATAAAATTCGGTATCGCTCATATAATCAACTTTTCCAGGGACTCCACTCTCACGATATCGATGGCTTCGTGTCTCCGACAAGGATAAGAATAAAAAGTGCGGACGAAAAGATGTGGATCTCTCGTGTGGGAGGTGGGCTTCTTAGTTCCCGTGGAGCGGAAGAAATAAAGTCACGTAGCTTTGTGTTCATTGGGTACAAAGGAACATAAATTCAATATTTCCTCGCAGTCGTTCCCCGTCCCGTAACGAAGTTTCATCTAAAGTATCCCCAAGCAAGCGAGTGGGAGAAGGGACACCAAACCCTCTTCTCTTCTTCTCTGTCATTCTCTCAAATTCCACCTTCTTCTGCTCGCAAAACACATCCGAGGGAAAGGAACACGAACACTCGAAACGAAAAACCGCGCTGCGACCCGACCGACTCACAGAAGAAGGCAGAAAGAAAAGAGTTGTAGAGGGATATCTTCTCGTCCTTTATACCAATTTCCAATTTGTTACGTCGTCCCTTTACGGTCCGCTGAAATATTTTTTTTTCATCCCCTTCTCATTCGACATTTTTCGGCCGCGGCTCTGACCCTATATATTTCTACCTATTCCTCATTCTCGATCGACCTATTAATCCCTTCCTATTGTCAGGTCTCTCGAAATTCTCTCCATTACCAACACTCATTCAACTGAGCTCCACAAAGTTACTATGGCAATCAATTCTCTATGAGTAATATATAAACATTACATAAAGATATTTCTTTGTGCTTCTGGCGAGCTTGGTGCATAGCTGCACGATAGTTTTCATATTTTTAAAAACCCAGTAGGAATGCGATATGCTAAGCTGTTTTATAGTGGTAAATTGTGATACACGGTGCAATTTTATGTCACTTAATCAATTTGATCTTTGAAAGTTTCACGCTTTTTAATTTCCAAACATATTTTCGACAATCGTTTTCGTATTATTCTGATTTGTTGTAAATTGCAACAAAGGATGCATGTGTTTTGCATCGGTAACGGTAATGTATGTCGAAACTATAGCAGGAAGTAAAATTGTGTGGAATAAACTATCTACAAATTCATTAAGTGAGATAAAGCTGTTCCATACTGATTCGCTGGATTCCTCCATTTTTGTATGACGTGATGTTTATTTCAGCTATACGTGTAAATACTTAAGGAAAGCCATTCAATGCATTTTCACACAGAAAATATTAGAGGTCATAGAGCCTCGCTAAATTAGTATGGACGTAGACACGGGTCACGGGAATGAAAGAGGCGAGAACTGTGTGCCATATCAAAAATCTGTCCCGTAGACTACATTCCCACCTTGTTTTTGGCAGAATAGTCGGTGTGTTTATACACGAAGCCAGTTTATAAAGCTTCTTAACTATTAATAATACATCAATCTCATTTGGTCTCATGTCTGTCATATCAAACTGAATATTAGCAATGAATACCAGCGAGAAATGTCAAAATTGAGGAAATATTTACGGAATAACGTACCTAATAACGGCAATTCCAAAATATTACTTTGGATACCTTTCTTTCCGAGCAAATGCAGGTAGGGGGTTGCAGAGAGGAATCGGAGGTCGATTAGGTTTGAGGATTGGACCATTTCTCTTATAACTCACTTCATTTTCTATTCACTTTGATTGAGACCCCATGACTTAGCAGAATGACTTGGCGATGATTGCGACGCTTCTCTGAGAGTCAAGCACCTCTCAACTGAGTGTATGAAATATTGGAGATGCATGAGGTAGAATGCGTAAGACTGGTAGCCTAGACAATATTCGAAGTCACGTGTCCAAAAGTGTGAGCCGAAAATCAGAATTATGAAATACGTATATTTACTGGATTTATTTTAGTTCTTTTCCCTACATATGTAATAACTTAGCATCATTACACAAATATCATATCTCAAATGAAAAGGTATTTGTTCACTTTCCACAGAAATAATTTTATTTTCCGACCTGGTATCGACATTATCTATATCAGTTTAAAGTATACACTCATATTGCAAGCATATATATGCTTTTTCTTTTTTATTTTGATATTTTACTTTTTGTAGGTCATGATATCTGTGTGCATTTCCACAAAATGTCGCCGGATACTCTACACTTAATTATAACACAAGTTTAAAAATCAATATTCAAATTAATATTTATGCAATTATTTAATGTAAATGATTTTAACTGAGGGTGGTGAAAAGGACTACTGCTGTTGACGCAAAAAATACACTTTAAACTATTACCACGGATTATTAGATCAGAAAGTGAAGATATATTAACTTCGAGTCCTCCTCCACCTTTGTCCATTAGGGTGGGACTGCACACCATAATTCACTTTCCAAGCGTAATGATAAAACACGGGATACCTGAATTATCATTTCAATAGGCAGGGTAAGCCATCATGATGATGAGTTCAGACAATAGAGGAATGGAATACGAAAAAGGTGGTGAAATTTCATCAAAATTAGTTATAATGTACACCTTATATTGATATGCATTCCATTTCATTTATATGGTATTATTCTTGAGGGTTGGTCTCGGTTGTATGAATTAATTTAAACACCTCTTTCCTGCAACGTTTCGCGGAATAATTTCTGTTTCCCAAGGGCTTGAGATGGATAGCAGGCTGAGTTCAATATAATACCGTCAAACCTGCTCAATCGACCACTGACGGCTTTGCTGAAAAATGGTCTTTAAGAGGTGTCATATTTCGAAAAGAGTTCAGTTTCTTGGAGTACATATTCTGAAAATGAATGGGTGGCTGATTTGAAAAAAATAGAAAAGTTCTTGCAGCGACGGTTTTGTTAAAACCTATACAGATACAGGTGCTAATTTCCTCATAATTTAGTTGCTTCTGGGAAATATCAATGCTTATTTATTTGATGTACTCATACAGTGAAACCTGAATTAAGTGACCACCGACTGTTCCGCTGAAGAATGGTCGTTGAGAGGCGTGATCGCTTCATAGGTGTGGTCGTTAAGAGGGGTTTCACTGTAAATGAAAGGCAACAGTTTTTATAAGTCATCAAAACAACTAAGATCAGTCCAGAAAATTTGCGTATGGGTCTGAATTATGCAAGAACAACCTTAATTAAATAATACCTTATTGGAATATTTAAGAGAGTCTCCACATCTCGTTACACCCGGACACTCCAATCAATTATAAGAGTCAGTTACTTTATATGCTATTTTCCACTCCACATATTTTTACCTAACCGATTGCAGTATTTGCGCATGAATATTAAGAGGCTATGTTATGCTAGGATATGCAATTGCATAATTGGTAAGCTTGGAAATGTAACAGGCCAAGGGAAATAAACGTAGAAAATCACCACTTAACCAATTTCTTATAATTGGTTGTTCAATCCTAAGATTGGTTGACTGCAGCTCTCCACCCTGATCTATCTACCGCTAGTTTCCTTACCTCCTAGTATCTCTGCTTATGTACTTTTCTCTTTATTTGGTCCAAGAACTCCATCTTGGGTCATCCTCTGGGGACTTTTTACTCAATTTGCCTTCAATTATGTTGTTCAAAAACCCATTGTGTCTCAGGGTATGTCCAGTCCATCTTGTTCTTCTTTTCTCTATGGTGTTTCATAGGGTCCTTCCTCTTCTATTCTTCTTTGCACTTCGTCATTTCTTATTTTTTTCGTGCATTTTATCTTCAGCACCCTCCTCCAGCACCAGGTTTCAAAGACTTCTAGTCTATTCTGGTCAGCTTTTCCAATGGTCCATGCTTCCGATCCATAGAGTGCTACGCTCCACACGAAGGTTTTTCACTTACTGTTTCCTGGTTTGTAGTCCTATCTTCTTTGAGAACAGCAGTTATAATTTTCCCATGAACGCCTTCTTAGCATAAACTACTCTCCGCATTATGTCCGTTTTACTTCTCCCGTCCCACGAGATGGTACTTCCGAGATATGTGAAGATATCCACTTGCTCTAATTTCTCTCCTCTCAGTGTGACTTCAACATTCAGCTTTTCACTTCCGCATACCAGGATTTTAGTTTTCGTGTTATTTATTTTCATTTTGTACTTTTATTCCATTCCTATTCCATTCATAACCAATTCCTATTACTAAGGATATTTTCCACGGAGTTTGCTCGTGAAACGAATAGATTAAAACCTACCGGTATACCCTATCAACACGCGCACTCATACAGCCACATGATCCCCACCGTTCTCCTTTTCCTCATCGTCCCACCATCCGCCCCGTCATCTCTCTCCGCTCTCTTGTCCCTCCCTGCTCTCCGAATTTTTCCTCATTCCGTCTCATCTTCCGTTATAACCCAACTTATCCATCTCTTCGACCCTCTGTTGCCAAGACGATATCTTACCCTCGACCCTACTTCCTGTCTCCCTACTCTGTCTCTCAACCCGCGGCTCTCCCCGTTTTTTCTCCCTTCCTCAGTCATCCACCACGCACCGTGCTACGTTTCGACCTCATCGGGGTCGAATATCTTCGCCCTCCTCCTCCCTATTAGCCTTCGACCCTCTTGCACGGCGTGCCAACGTCCCTTTAACAACGCTATCCTTTATCTCAGTTCTTTCGCATCACATTTTTTTTCACTTTATTCTCGTCTCCTTCTCCCCTGTTTCTCTCCGTCTAAACTTTCTCCTCCCTTATCCATTCGATGTGGATTTAAGAGAGTGAGTAAATAATCGGGAGCATGATCTATATTTAACCACTACCTGTGTGTGTTGCTCAGATTATAAATTGAACATGACCGGTATGTAGTCGAGAAAAATTTTGTTTCATGCAAACATCGTTATAAACTGTTACGAACGAACATATAATGTCTCACAACTTTTTGAGGGATTATTGTGGGTGTCCCTAGAGACTGGAAGGCTACACTCTAGGCATTTGTTGCTTGAGAAATCCAAAACTGGTGTATTTCAGAGAGACACAGAGAATATTATCATTACGCCTCACTACATCTGACAGTACATCTGAGAGGTGATAAAATGAGAGAGATACATTTTCGCGCTATTTTCATTACATATCGTTATTTTCGCTCACAATAACCGACTACAATAAAACCTCAGCTCCACTATATATACTCCCGTAATACATGTCACAATTTTTCTTCCAACACTTAATCCCTTGCATCTTTACACGGTTGGTGTCCTAACACCCCCTGCCACACGCCCATGTGGCGGCTCCCAGAGTATTTTGCAGATATAGAACATTCCGTGCTAGATATTAAATGCGCTCTTCGGCGCAAAAACAATACTTCATTGGGAATATGGCTATGCCGTCACGGAACGGTACTGCTACCAGGAATCCGACGCGTTATAATCTAAAGCTGTTTTATTAATATAAGATGAAAATCTTCGATTTTATTATCTTAAAAGGAGATGGAGAGCTGGTATGATCTGATTGTTGCTGTAAAAATGCATGTAGATGCAGGCACTGACCATTGTGGTTTCGGATCAGGTGTTTCTTTTACACGTATTTATGTTTTGTTCTTGAATCCTGCAGTTAACGCTTGCGTTTATGTATTATATTCTTCCCTCAAACAGTTAATAAAATTTATTGTGAAAAAAGCATTCGACTAATTTGGGATTGTAACACAAGAATCCCAGTGGTCCACGTGTTAAGCAGTTAAGCCACCAAGCCATCTTAATTTAAGGCGGATTTCAGCGGTTGTTCATTATACGATGAAGGTCTCTTCCCGTCTCTAGTCCTCATTTTAGTACAGGAGACATGTCCGTGCAATAAATGCCGCTGTCGTGGATGATAAACCGAACATTGTCGATTCATTTTCAAAGAACCACGGAACTAGCTGTACAGTTACTTCAACTGAGTCACCCGATAGTGATCACACAAGTGTGTGAATATCACAGTGGAAAAATCATTCGCCTGGACTGGGAATCAAACCCAGATCTCTCGATTTCGCGCCGAGTGCTCTAACCAATTAACTTCTGGCATCATATGCACGGTACCTGTGAGGAAAACTTGCTCCTTAAAGCCCACATAAGATTCACAGTGGAAGAGGACGCCTGGGTAGCTTAATTGAGTAGGGCACTCGGCGTGAAATCGAGGGATCTGGGTTCAATTCCCAGTCCAGGCGAATGATTGATCCACTGTGAATTTCACACAGCTGTCGAATTAGGAAGACTAACTTCTGACAAAAATCATTTTCCGTGAGCGTGGCTGTGTACAAAATTACTATGTGCAACAAGTAAGCTGAGTTTTAGCGGAATGTTTTAGTGCGATGACAAATGGTTAATGATTAATGATATTTTACATGCTTGTCATTTTGACTCTATACCTCGCTGATTTCGTCACCTCTATCCAGCGGCATATTCGGGGAGTACCACTATTTTACCAGGTTAAATAGGAAAACTAAGGTATTTTATACCACGTAGACAATCATAAATGAAAACGTTGCACCTCACAAACTCTCCAAATATTCCACCAGGGTTTAAATTCGCTATGAAAAAATCATTTGACTTGACCGGGATTCGAACCCGGATCTCCCAATTGCCGGTCAGGTGTGTTAGCCAGTTACACCGCCAAGCTATCTTCCTTCAAGGCGAATTTATGGGTTCGAATCCCGGTCAAGTCAAATGATTTTTTTCATTTTTTCAACCCTGGTGTATATGCACCCGTGCGAGTGACTTCGTTCCATATCATTTGTTACATGTAATGTTTGGAAATTTCTCCAAATATTGTTGAATACAATAATCCATCATAAAATGTAGCTGAAGTAAACATTACACCTTCAGACGTCACTTCGTGGAAGTATTTTACATTCGAATCCATATTGAAAATAAGTATCGTACTTTTTCACGGTTAATTATTTTAATCGTTCAACGCGTTTCGTAGCTTGCTGCATCTTCAGGTACAGTTGTGTATCTTTTATTTATTGATTGTTATGATAGTACATAATTTTCAATTTGAATTCGAACTAGTTCAATTCTATTTAATTTACCATCCAAACAAATTATAATAGCAAAAATCGTAAAAAAAATTGACACATCTGAGGCTTAAAGTAACAGGAAGTCCTCTACTCTGTTTTTCAAATGGGAAAATAAAATAAAAAGTGCCCACTGACTCGACACGCAGACCTCCGAAACCTAGCAATAGGTACGCTCTGCTTCATAACAACAGACATAATCCTACCCTGATTTTAACAGTCCTAGAGATACAGCGCGGGGTCAGATTAATATCCTTCCTGTATTCCAAAACTAGTGTAATCTAAACCAAAAATCTTCCAATTGCGAAACCCTATTAGCCATTTTACCTCTAGATTTCCCATTTGTACCTACATTAACCTTACACGCCGGAGTGATACCTATGAAACCAACTGGTTGTAATACAGAGGCCCTCGTATAATGGCGGGGGGTGAAGGGAAGTGAGGTGGAGGATACGTTATAAGATTGCAGAGCAAAGGTGACGGGGTCGCTTCGTGTAGCGGATGATCTTCTGCCACCAGCATAGTGGAGAAGGCGTGGGAGACGATTTGATTTTTTATGGCCTTTACTTCCTCTACGGGTAAATTTTTACCTCTGGTGCTGGCCGATTGGGATCAATTTAAACTGCTATCAAATGGATCCTTCTAGTTGCGAGTTCTATTTTGGAGGAGTGATGTCTCAAGTGTCATGCTAACTCATTAAATAAAAGAGAGTTGTTTATAAGACAAAAGTGGTCACATATAGTTTACGCAAAAACTCTTTAATTCCAAAGAAAATATTCTTCGAAACACGAATGCGAGAATACGGCGAAAACACATTTGTCTAAGGTTGAACAGAATTATCACAATATTTAAATGGCCACCTGCCTACTTGCCAATTTAATACTTATAGATATTTGCACACGCGCATACGCATCCATCACGCTGTTCTCTTTCCGGCTAAGTACGGTAAAAAAAATAAATCTTCGATTATGGATCTACTAATAATTCTCTCCATATTTACCTGTCCTTGAAAAAATTATTTTGATAAATAACACTTTTACTATCACGTTCCGCGTCATGACAGCTGTTCTTAATCCCTTTAATCCCTCCCCTATATAGTCTCTCCCATTACGCTTCGTCGTAAATTTCTCGGTCAATCCTGTCCTCTCACACCATTCACTTTACCCTCATAAGTAAATACCCTCTTTCAGAATTTTTACAACGTTTATGATAGGCGCTTAGGCGATATAATTATGAGGAACAAAAGGTCGATAACAGCCTGGTTAATCAATTAAAAAATTACTTCAACAAGAATTGATTGAAACATATCAAGAAATTGGTAGTAATGATGGTAAGTCATGATTATGCAGTCGTATTTGGGCTTCTCAAGTAAATAACTCGACGGTCCCCAAAGCGGACTTTTTCTAGTAAATTCCTCAACCATGTTCTTGACACTTTTTTGTCAACCGGGGACATTTTCAAAAGCTCTCAGTTGAAATCACAGATAATCCTGCCCTGACACACGACCAAGCTACAGAGATTTTCTCTCAGCCTTTTCCCTCTTCAGAGAGAGAGAGCTTCTTTGCCTTTAATTTTACTCTCATCCTTGGTTATTTTATGTGACGTCCAAAGCCTTACTGAAAGGTCACCAAAGCCAGTGGCCACATTTCTCTTCCCTCTTCCCTAAGCCGACACAGTGAGAAAATCTGGAGTGTGATTCTGCTCCCATCCGAAAACCCTCACAACCTTTCCTCAACGGACGAGGCTATAAGAACCCACATTTTGAGGTAAACCTGCCTCGGTCTTGCCCATCCCTTCTCCAGGTCTATCCATTGAATTTTCGGCTGAGCTGCATATTCTGACGATCAGTCGTTCGCTTTTGATTGAAGCTTTTGACGCGTGCTAATCGTTACGATGGCAGCATCGCTCTTTTCCCCTGAGGCTCAATCTTCCACGTAATCCGACCCCGAACTCGATTTTCCAATAGCTTCGTCCCGTGCTCGTCATCGTATCTGGCTCATCTGTTTTTGTGTCACCCGAGGAATTAATTCGTTTAACTATCTGACTCGTAGACCCAATTAAGCTCTTTTATTTTGGCAATCGTATTTTTACATCCCCTTGCAATGTTCTCAAATTTCCCATGAGGGCCGAGGTATATTAACACAAACTGCGTTTGCAACTCTTAGTAGCCATATTATTTCTATACGCGGAGTGAGGTGGGCTTGTCTCCACTGAGCGTCGTAAATTATTTAAAACTATGCCATACAATAGATGCAGAAATGAAAAATGTTACCCATCTAATATGCTGCCAAGTTGATAATCATGGCAATTCACGTCAATAAAAACTCACCGAGTATTTGAAATTGAGCCGGAGTAAATCTAAGAGAAGTAATTATTTGCATTAATATACCTAAAGTTTTAAATAGTTACTGGATTTCTGCGGCTTTATGAGGCCTTACTTTAAATATGGGTGTGGACGAAAGAGTATACTCATTCGAAAGATTGAAACTAATTTATCCTGCTTGTTGAGGAATCAACTCAAACCTCATACTCGTCAGTCTGGTAATGAAAATTCCATTTCAGATTACACAATAGTGGCTATATAGTAATAGTAATTAGTAAAAATAACTATTACACTCCACTGATTACTTCAAAGATCAATTTTTTGCTCAATCCGGTATCGTTTTCAGGTGCTCACTGACAAAATAGATTATCGAGATTTGGATTGTGTTATAAATTGATCTGTAAACTGACCAGTGGAATGAAAAAAGTAATTTTTACTAATTAACATGGAACTCTGTCAAGTTGAATCAAGTTTCATTTCATTTTTGTAGTAATAATTTTCAGCTCATATTCCTTACTGTAAATCCAAGATACTCACGGGCTTATTCAAAAGAAGCACAACAGGTTTTACTGTTTCCACACGTGATCTATTGGTCATTTTGTTGCCTAATATGCATACATCACGTAATATTTCCCCCAACCAGTCGCTATTCTAATTTTGACGTTCAAATCGGGAATTTTCTCACAATATCTACCCAAAAGAATGTGCATGAAAAAACAGTTCTGTAATTTCAGGAAATACATAGTAATAGCATTTCACGTGAATTTATATTTTCTGTGCTCGCTAGCCCTAATTGGCCAAATAACCAGATAAGCATGGAAAACGATTAAATGTCATTGAATAATGAAGTGCTAGTTAATCAGCTGTGTGTTTTGAGACTCTCTAAGTTTCACCTATGTAGTCAAAATTGCAACCAACCCAATCCTATTATTAATCTGCAACTACACGTATTCATCTCCTTCAAAAAACTATTTGTTTACTAATCAAAAGGCACGGTTAACTGATTGACATATTGATTAAGTTAATTTGGCAACTGATACCTTCATTAATTATACCGATGGAAACCGTATGATATGTTAATAGCGTTGTCCGTTATTACTTCATACAAACAGATTGTAAACGGCTGGATAATTAAGGGAAATTAGGGTGACTGAATGAAATACGAAAAACCTATGCAAACAAAAACACTCAAATATCATACCAATATTAAAAATATATTACTATTCACCATAATTTACCTGTTTGTAAATTATGCCCATTTAAAAGACTTTCATGTGACCTGAAAGTGCAAATAGGCCAGGAATACAATTCGTGACCTAAAACCGGACATAAAAAATGTGAATATACCAAACAATATATTGGACAGCTGAACAAATATAGAGCAAAGCATATATTAAGTAAAAGCCATGAGTATAAACGTAAAAGCATTTAATTGATCCTTGTTGTTTTACTTTTATCCCCATTAGAAAAGCAATGTTTTCACCATAGGAATATCACCTTCATGTGGGCATTTTTTAAGTGATCATTTATTAAAATTTTCTATTGACCAATCTTTTTAAATTTTACTCCATCGAGTTTGATTTCAAAAAGCACCATCCTCTAGTTGAATTTTAATCTCCTCGAACTCAAGGGTACAAGAACATTGTACCCTTTGTACATCTTTGCCAATGAACTTCAGTACGTGAAAGACGCCACTAGCTGGCTCAAAGCCAGTTCCCAGCACTGCTTGACATCTAGGGGACGCTCTACATACAATGTCAGCCTTGTAGCTTGATGCACACAGAGGGTCTGAATGAGAATCTTAATGACTGTTTATGGCTTTTTAGTGTGTTCTATAGGACACGAGGGGTCCGAGGAGGTTAACAGAGAAACTCTTAGCAGTAGCTACCATACTGCTTGTTCAACTGCCGAATCAGACTTTCTCTCCATGGGTATACATTCCCTGTCTTATCTCGCTGTCACCAACTATGATAGCCCAGTTATTTGGTGCAAAAACTCGCGACATATAATAATTAATAAATCTGGCCTCGTTACCATTTATGGTTTAAAACACAATAGATTAATAAGATAAATGAACTGTAGAGTAGAGCTCAAAATAATGAGAAAAAGAGGGAAGTTTATTCCACCAACGAAATATTTTTGTCAGGGAAACTTTCTTGGTTCCTTTGGCAAGAAGCCGAGGCCGTGTGTTGCAATTGTGCCGCGGAATAATTAACAGACACGACCAAACGAGGTGTCAACACAAGGTGTCGAGGGTATTTTATTGATCTTTATTATTTGGTGCAAGAGGGGTACAACATACACATTTTTTATGAAGCATAACTTTATTTAATATTCTACTTCATGCCCTTAAAAAATAATGATTTATAAAAAAATTGGAGAATGTTGGAATTTTAAAACATACACGGTGATACTACGTCAACTAGGAAGAAGTATTTTAGTTGTTTTTTAATTCATTTGATTGAGCTTAATTTCAACCAAGAGAAATGTACTATTTTTTCTAATAATCTAATTGAAGGATACAAAAATTGGGGTCTGGAAATTAATATCAATAAGACTCGAAATATGTGTGTTTGAGCAGCACAAGAGAACACTGTACTAAAAAATTGACAGTAAATACAATGCTGCTAAGAATACAACTGCTTGGGTGTTGAAGTAACTCAAAATGGAACCCTGGATGAGACAGTAAAAGAAAAATATTTGCAAGGAAAAAGAGCAATATCTACGTTGAATTGCATTTTTTGGACCAAAGAATATCCATAGCTAATAAAAAAGAATATATAATTCAATGGTAAGATCGATTCAATTGTAAGAGACTATCTGCGGGTATATCCATACGGAAAAGAATCACGAAATAGAGAATGAGAAATATTATGGGAGTCACACACATAAAAGTCAATGACATTAAAAAGAAACAACTTGTGCGGTATGGTCATATAAAACGTATGGCGAACGAGAGATTACCTAGGCAAATTTCAGTGTGGAATCCACAAGGTAGAAATAAAGAGGGAGGCCCAGAATTAGTTGTAGAGGAGGCATAGAAAAGGCAATAAGAGAAAAGTATTGTCCAGAAAGCCTGCGGATGAATAGAGAGCAATGACGCTGGGCATTGGATAGCGTCGTAGAACGTTAAAAACTCGAATATATAGTTTTTTCCTAGATTTACTCCAAAGACGCTACTAGTGACATTGCATTGTGTTTTAATTGAAAAAAATTCCTTGTCAAAAGATACTCTGTGCCAGGCAATATGAAATGTTATGGTTGTTTCCTAATTTTTTTATTTAAGCCAAATTTCAAACTGAAATTCTGAAAACTTCCTTTCCTTACTTAACACCAAACAGGCCAATTGTAAAATTGTATTGTGTATTCGTTGAAAAAATTCCTTGTCAAGAGATGTTCTGTGCCAGAGAAATGAGTAGAAGGAACAATCAATCCTCTGGGAATCTTTTAAACTCATAAATGGATTTGGACAGGGTCACTCTGGCTCTACATCCACTTTGGTGCAATTTATTCTCAACATTGTTGTGTCCAGATATCCCAGGAGCCGAGATTCCCAGACGGCGACCTCTATCCCTTTTCCCTCGAACCCTCCCAGCCATCTTCAAATACCACATACCTTGATCCGATCCCTCTTTTAACTTCTTTTCTTTCTCATATTTGCTTCTTCATGTTTCCTTCTGTCTTTCCTTTGGCGTTCTATCAAATATCACCGCCGCCGCTGCTTCATCATTTCCCCTCGGGGCGAGAAGGGACGGACCGGCATTCTCCCTCTTCAGCATCTTTTTCCTTCCTCAGTTCTCTTCGCGCGAGTGGGCGGCCTCAGTCTGGGCACAATAGCCCGCATTCAACCAGCCAACCGTGCTCTGTCCTCACTTTAATCCTCCCACTCCTACCTCTTTGCCTGCAGAAGTTAATAACTTCCTGCTTCACCCGAAAAAACCAGCCTTTCTTTCTTTTCATCTCTTTCATTTGTTTTATTACTTTTGTTTTACATGAACTTGTCTTGAAAATCAGGGCGAAAACGGTGAAGCAATATTTGCAGGATGGTCAATTTCAACGGACCACTGCTTTAGTTCTACGCGATTTCATGACAAAGCCCAGTTTCTTCCTACCTCAAGTTTTGAAGATCTAACTTCTGATTATGTTTGCATGTGCAAGGCACCGGAAGAACGGTTGCGTTAAAATGTTGCTTATACCAGGCTAATGCAGGATGTAAAAGTCAAGGCCGCGTCCTCAACATTACTACCCACGCCTGCCTTTTTTTGGCTCCAGCAATAACACGCTCTTCCAAACAAGTCGCTTCCACTCCAAGGATATGCCACTTCCATTCCGAATCTCGGCGTTGCGATGAAATGACTCCAGCGGAAACGGCTTGTGGGTTTGGACAAAAGAGCTTTCAGCGCGCGCGTGGTCGAAACTGCACGTACGTGGACTCATTCTATTGAAAAACACGCCCTCAATGGTTACGACCTGAAAATTAGTTGCCTAAATTTCAGGGTGAAAGAAATTTCTTTTCCAGATTTTGATCAGGACTCGGAGTGATGAAGTTATCTCGTGCATAATGGTTTACTTTTCATTCAATATACATAGACCAATTTGTATGGATTACTTACAACAAGGTTGAGTGATAATTACAATACCACAACAAAGATAGATAATATTTAAACGGCCTACGAAATGATAGGTGCCATTATATATATCTCTCAAATTTGCCAAGGATATTAAATTTTATTCGGCTAAAATTTTGGAATAAATTAAGTCAAAAGGTTAATCAATATTGGGCTAAATATTTTGGTGCTATCCTCTGTATACCACCTTTATGATTTGTTATCGTTTTCCTCTGAGAAAAGCTGTAGAAAAACTATAGATGAATTGTTCAACTATTAAGTCTTCATTCATATTATAATAGTTCCAATGTAGCTTTAATAGACTACTTACTTCTATTTTTATTATTTCTTTGTTTTCAATTGATATCTCTAATAATGCTCCACATATTAATTTTCAAATATCCTGAGACAATAACTATGTTATTAATTATTAATGTACATGCTATAATTTTATAATATCATGTAAATGCATTGTTCAAAAATCTCGCTAACACACAAAACGATGAAATTAAAAATAAATGTTTATTTAATAGATTTAACTGTACCTGTCTTAACAGAAAACCAGAAGACTCGCATTACAATTCTAAGCTTTGATGATATGTTACATCGAGTCATCGAGACCAGAAATTTTGTGGTACTAGCTTTAGAACAAGCTTAATCTGTTCCATCTAAAACTGGAACTAAAACCAATTCTTAAAACAAGATTACAAAAGCTTATATAATTTCATGATATACCTTTTTCCCCCGAGCTGTTGATAGCCCAGGAGAGTAAAACATATTTAGGCCCCATTTGTTAATTTTCAGCATTTAAAATTGAATCGGAGAAGGAGAATGGACAACATTATTCGCCGTTGGCGAAATAAAAGTCTCATGTAGACCCTCGAGAGTAGATGAATCAATTATGATGGAATCAGTTCGACATTTTTACACAGTATATTTGCTAGCTTCTTGCGTGATCAAATGATTGACTTTTAATCAGGGATGAGATTCCTGAAAATAAAAAAAAAATGTTTAGAGCTTAAATCTCCTATTTCTCATATTCTACCAATGTTTAAGTGGCTCTTTCCTGTTGTTGGTCGCGATTTTTATCGGGTTAGTTGGAACCAAGTAGAGAGAGGGTTCTTAATTTTACCTAAAACTTTTTACGCACGGGTTATCAAAAAGAGATATCTTATTGCCTCATTTAACGGGTTATAGTCGATTTCAGCATATTAAACTGTACATATTTAAAGGTAAAGCGTTCGTTTATCGCTTGGAAATGTTCGCATTGGTCGCATTTCGCGTAGTTACCCAATAAAGTTTTTCACTCGGGGCTACCTTCCCAGAAGAAGACCACGTGGGTGGAGAAGATCATTAACGAAGAGATCTTTCTAGATATGAGAGAAATGAAGGATAATTAAACCACTGTGGAAAAGATAAAAACTAATTTGTAATTTTAATGTTGACAAAAAAAGCCAAATATAAACAATATTTTCAGGAGAAATTAATGGGAAGAAATATTTAGGAAGAGACGATTGGAACACATAAGTCAAATCATCAAGGAGGTCAAAATGAAAATAATGTAATAATTAGGCTCTTTTCAGAGAGGGCAGTGGATTTGAGAGCTTTTGCTAACATATCTTTGGATTGATAAGAATGAGATTTGCTCTGGTGCCAAACTTTTATATTCACAATTTATGATATTTCCCTTGATGTATCTAAATATCCACGTATTGAAAGTGCAACCAAAAAATTATTTTCTATGAGCAGAAATCAATTGAATCTAGTATTAAACATTTCGGCTATTTTAAATTTCAAATTCAGGAGAATTATTGATCATTCTCAGGAGCAACATAAGAAAAGTGGATGCCATTCAATCAACGCTAACTTTAATGCATAAAATGTTGTATTTTTTCCAGCAATAATTTTTGCCGAATTTCATTTTGGAAATTCTACCTATTTGAAATCCTTCTTTTTTCCTTTTACGTTTTGGTGTCGATTAATCAAAATATAATATCGATTGTTGTAACTACAACTGTTGTGATATATTTAGTGAAAATTTGCCGCACAATTTATGTAACCCAACATGTGAATCTTTGATCCAAATTCACAGATTCCCATTGATGATATAAAGCGATCTTTAATTTAAAAGATGGAAAATTTTAGAAATGTCTAAGATGATTCGACCATGATCACAAACTAATGATTCAATGATGCTTGAACTTTAATTTGCCTTGAACTCGAATCCAAAGCTAAGATAATTTGGTAGGATACAATTTCTTTAATTTGAATGTAATTTCTTACTGACCAAAATTTTCTTAATTAACTTCAGTGAGCATATGCGACGAAGTTGACTCCGCATGGGATGATGAAAATGCATGCGTACATGACTTTCACGACACTTCCCTTTCCTTCTGTATAACCTACCCCTTAAAGGGTAGCCATAGTCGTAAAAAGCCTGATATGTAGTCGTTGGCTTGGGAAACCGACATTCTTACTAATTTCTTCCACATTGTCCTAATTTAGTATGCGTGTTTCGCCTCCCTCATATTCCACGAACACGTTTCTTGCTCCTAAAACTCCTAATATCTTAATCTCTCTCTTACACATTGTCCCAATGCTGACTTCGTCTTATTTTACCTTCACCTTATTTTCTCTCACTGTTGTCTTTTCTGATATAAATTGAATTAACCCTCAAGCAACCTCTCTGATTGTCCAAAGATATCCAATTTGCTTCTTTTGGAATACAATGCATAACTGAAAGGAGTGAATGACTTGAAATTTTTTAACTTTTCTCTCCAATTGAATTTGCGACGTAAGTTTTACCTTGTATTTAATAATTTAAATTTGGCTCTTATGGTGTAACTTGCTCATTATATGATTTGCCTTTGCAAATTAATTATCTGACCTTAAAAAATTACTATAGAAGTTGATAGTATGCAATTCTCCCTTTGAGAAAATTTTTTTAAATTAAATAGACTGTATAGTTGTCCCCGTATTGTTAGTTGTCCTAGTAACGATACATAATATCGAAAAAAAATGAAATATTACTTGGCTATAGTACAACTTCTAATTTATTACATTTTCTTCTCATGAAATTATAGGTACAGTGTGCAATAATGTAAAATTTTCAGACATCTATCGGTCCAGTTCAGCATCTACTGCTTGGATAATTAATTATCGCATAAAATATCGCTGATAATATAGATCATTAGATATATCTGGTAGAAAATTTATTATTGCATGATACGCACTTAACTTTAAAACTATCACCTTGGGTAACCTTTTAACAATTTATGTATTTATGAAGAATTATTGATTTGGCCATTAAATACTACACATTTCCTAATACATTTACAAGTTACATCATCCGATTTTGTTTAAAAGGGAGTACCTCTATCAGGAGCAAAAACATGGGCTGAACTCAATTTAGTGCAATCAAGAGAAAAGTAGCAAATTCTCTCCATATAATCTATCAAAAATGTACTAGTGTGCATTAAATAATGAAAGTAATTTTACTACACTGCCAAACTATTTACAGTAAGATATGTGTCAAGGTTTACTTTGACTTCTGATATAAATTATAATCACAATACAATATATAAAGATATCTAATACAGCTAATCCAATATAGAAAGATGCATTTAGAGTATGATTACACTGAGTTTCATTTTCAGCATAAGTTATGGTACAAAATAGAGAAACATATTTAGTATTACGAATACCTTATCAAGTAATCCTGGATGACAAAATATTTTCTTTTCATAATTGGTGCAGCTTTGTAATGAAACTAATAGTGCATGTTTATACCAATTGTTATATGCTGAAAATTTATATTGTTTAATTTTAAAACTAAATTGACAGAAAAATACAATCAGGTGGTTTATTTAAGCCTCAGTATATGAAAACTATTTTAAATAAAAGTTTAAATCTAAATTTCTCTCTCAGTAACAAACAGTAAAATGGAATATTAAATCATAATTACAAACTAAATTAAGTCTTTATAAAAAAAATAAGGATCTTTGAGAATTAATAAATTTTCTCTAAAGTTACGGTAATAACCAATATTCGATGGCAAAAGAACATCTGAGGTTGATTCATTGATCAGCATACGGATATACATCATTGAAAAAATAAGAAATTCATGTTGAAAAATTTTAATGCTCAATGTGGTATATTATGCCAAACTGTGTTTATTTCAAATTTTTGAATTTACTGCATAAGGCTCTTGACTATTTTAAATTTTATTTTTTTGTCCTATACAGAACGGAACCTATGCCTGCGCATCGCTTTGTCCCCAGGAAAGCATATCGCCAAGGGGCACTTCATGCCTTCACCCGAGGCTGGTCGAAGTTCAAGGCCAATGCTGCCGCGAGTGGATGTGTGACTCGGTGACTGGTGAGATGTGCTCTTGAATGTGCACGCCATCTGACCATTATCCCGTCCCCCCTTCCCCCCCGGAAAATTTCCCAACCTACCACTGAATCCCCATTCTATCGATTGCCAAGCTGTGACTCCGTTCTAAGACGTATTATTTTATTTCTTCTGGCGCGGAACTTCTTCTGCCCAACGCCCTACTTTCTGCGTCTAGGTCGGTTTTTTCGCAAGTTTGACTGGAATGGAGAAATTATCGGATTGATGTCACCATGTTGGAATTAACGCTAAATTTTTGTCACCCAACTAACTAGCTTGAAATTGAATTGGTATTTTATAATTCATACCATAAATATTGAACTCCATACTATCCTAACAATAAATATTTATTTGTATTTTATTTTAGAGCATCAATGACCTTCCTGATTTGTTACATTAAATTTTTACTGGGGATATATTTACTTCACTTTCCGGTAATTGGTTTAACCAGATTATGCTTAAATATATGTCAACTACGCACTAATACTTACTTATTTCCATTCATAGTTTACTTGCTGGTTCAAATTAAATCTAATGAATAATTCAATACCTACGTGCATTTACCAATTGGGCGCAATTTTAAGTGAATGATTAAATATTTTGGAGCAATTAAATGCAAATAAATATTTTATAATATGAATATTAGCCAAACTACTTATAATGAAAGATGAGGAAATTAATAAGTAATTCTTGTGTAAAAAATAACTACTCTTTCCTCGGGACATCTTTTAGCCCAGCGGCCGCCTCCGCCTTGCAATGCCCGATTCACCGAATGGTCTGACTGCTCCTCGACATGCGGTCTAGGCCTTTCCACCAGAGTCATCTCCAAGGAAAATACCTCTCAGGTTGAGGTGAGAACAACTCGGAGAATTTTTTCTGTCTTTGTAGACTCCTTGTAATTCAACTTAAGGTTTTTCAGCAGTCTCCGAATATTTTATCATCTACCTTTTTCATTCATTGTTTAACATCAACGATTAACAAATACCACCGTAAAATACAGCAGAAAAATATAATGGAAATGTTTTTTTTTCAGAAAACTCTTTCAGAGAAATAGTAATTACATGGTATAATTTATAGCCCATAACATGAAAAAATGATCGTCATAAATACTTCCAGTTCACTCAGTTTTGACTAAAATTGGCAAGCTTCTTCCTTTCTAATTTCTTGCCTAAAAAAACATGTTTGTGGTATTGTTTATGGAAATAAACATTATCAGCTTTGGAATACATTGAATACAAGGAGGTGGGAACTTCGGTTCTTTCTTTAGAATGACTTCTCATAAATTTTGTTTACATAAATAAATATCCACTGTTAAATCCATCAAGTAACTTCATTTTGGTTAAAGTTTAAGATTGAACAATATCTAACGCATGTATTTTTTCATGATAACCTAGAGGTAATAGAATATTTGCATGGCTTCTTAATCCAAGGGTACATGTCTTTTGCTTTGCAGCCCCTGTCATCATCCGAGGGAGACTGCGGCGCCCCTGGTGGAGTGGAAGTGAGACTATGCCAGGAGAAGCCGTGCAACCCCGAGGAAAGCGAACTTCTGCCATTGATGCCTCAGTCACACCCCCTCAAAGCGAGGCATCATCATATAAGGGTACGCCTTCTGAATGATCTATATTTGAGGCGGTTGGAGCAAAATATCATTTTATCTAGAAATCAATGAATTTTTTCTCATTTAAAAGAAAAATATATCACCCTTCCATTGACGCCAAAAATTCAACTCCTTACTACATTACTTTCCAAGATATTTGCCCGAAAACACCAACCCTTTTATATGGGAAATGGTACGTGCATGCACTCCAGAGAGACTTAATATTAAAAATGAGGCATTTTCTACACTTAGATCTCGTAGAAAAACCAACAGTGTGTAGTTTGTGAGTTTTCTCAACTATTTTTGAAAATTAATCATTTTGCCACCCCAGTAAATTCTTCGTGATCACAATAAACCTTCCGTTTTGATGAAGTTTCAAACGTACCACCCGAAAAAATTAAGTAAAGTAAAAGACTTACTTAGATATTTTCATTTGATCACTTAAAATTTCTGTCATGTAAAACTATATTTTGCACCATTAATAATGCAATATTTACTTCCTGTGTCTCACAGCTGGTGAAATTAAAACGTATAATTCGAATATGGTATGTATTATGACTAGGGAACTTTTTTCGCTCGGACTTCCTTAAGACACATGTATTGGTCACTTTGGTGAAGAGCTTGGACAGTTTTTGATGAGACATTTCGTCACTCTTTTTATGTATTGTTCGAATTGTTAAAATAAAATCATTGTTTTGGTTTCAAGTGGATTTGAGAAATGCATTAGTCTATATGCGTAGTAGTTCAGACGTTTTCTTAAAGCACCATGTTTCTTGCCATTGGTGCATCTTGATTCTAATTATTTACACCTCCTTATACTGGATGAAACGTCACAAATCACTTTCTGTTTCCCACTAGAGAATCAGATGTATTTCATTTGGGCAGTCAATTTAAGCAGTGAATTTATATTAAGATATACGGCCACGGAATATAATACAATTCCTATTAAATTTAACTTTCTGGCACTCTTTAATCCGCTAAGAAATTTCAGTGTCAGCAATAATTATGTGAGTAATTAAAAATCAGCAAGATTATGGGTAATGTCAGTGAATTCTACATAATTAAAATTGTATCTCATAATTTAGATAATTTTAGTTTCAACTATCGTAAGAATAATGAATTTTATTTGTGAAATAGCATGTTTCCTCAGCCAATCATAAAATTTATCCAAGTACTAGTTACATTACAGGTTATTGTACAACGTTACTTATAGTCGTATTTCATAATAAACATTTATGCAAGCTGTGTCACATACTGATATATAATCATTATGCACTTCAGTAGAGTGGCGGTTTCCTGAACTTTCCGATACACAAATGATGATTGTTTTCCTCTCGGTGAGTAGGAATCAAGGGACCTTTCGTGAAAAAACTAACCAACTTGGTGATGCAATTTTTACTATTGGCTGCCATTTACTGGAATAAATTTTATGATTGGCTGAGGAAATATGCTATTTCACTAATATAATTCATGCATGATATTACACCTCATTCAAGATAACGTATGAAACAAGAAATTAGGTGACCAGGAAGGATTGACTAACTTAGTTGCTATGTCACATGGACTGCCTAATGCGATATTTTTGAGGTTTCTCATGACGATACTAATTCAGCAGGTATTTTAATATATTGCCTACAGACACCATACAATATTTCGTGTGTTAAGTCGATGCAGAATGGACGTAATACTACAAATGAAGCGTGCAAAAAATCAATATTTTGTCTGTTGTATCAATCTTTGAGTGCACATTTTCTCGGAAGGATGACCAATGAGGATATGTTCCCCAATCGACTGGATTCGCGTTAAATAACCAATCGACAGTCCATTGAAATTGGTAATACCAAAACTCAATATTTTACCTGTTGTTAACATCATTTCTGTTTGGTAGCCGATAGAGCTAGATCACTCGCCTTTTAAAATTAAATAGATAATATAAACAAGGTGAGGAGAGTTTTTCACATTGGTTCCATTTTACTTCAATTAACGATCAAAGCACAAGGTTGTAATTATAATAATGTCTTATCACGTCTGAAATCAATATATTTAAGGTAGTTTAGGCGCGATATTTCTCAAGTCTCAATGGAGACCGTTTTAAAATTTTATGGTTTAATATCAGTTACAGTAGGAAGCTTGAATTAATTATTATAATATAATGGTGCAAAGATGTTCTTCGATATAGCTGAAATTCTTAGTATTCAAATAAAAATATTTACGTAAGTCTTTATCTTGACTCATTTTTTCACGCGGTACGTTTAAAACTCCTTCACAACGGAAGTTATTTTTGCGAATCTGAAAATATAACTGCGGTGGCTTTATAATTTCATTTTGAGACAGAGATGAGAAAATATACGAAGTACACTCTGTATTTTTGAAATTATCTGGGTGTTAAAAAATCCTCATTATTTATGTTATGTCTCTCCTTGGAGCAAGCATGTATCATTTTCCATGTAAAATGGCTGGAATTTTTTTGCAAATGTCTCGGAAAGTAGTCCGGGGTTGATAGTTTGGTATTTTTGGAAGGGTATCTTTATGTTTTTATTTAAAATGAGACCAATTCCTTGATAACTTGTTGAAGTGATATCTTGTTGAAACTACCTTCAATAGGATGAAATGTCTCCGTGAATGAAGCAAGGCGATACTGAAATTCAAGAATTGTCAGCTCAGGGTGGAAACGTGAATACGAGTGTTAAGACGCATCTCTCCGACCAACTTCCTCTCCTTCTATCAGCCATATCACGCGCACATCCACCGTGGAAGTCACAATCGACTGGGTGGCGCACGTAGAGGCACTCGAATTCTTTTCGAAGGGCCGTTCGCACCCAACGCCGCCTCGTTCTCCCGTCACGCACCACCGAGATAGATCGTATTCCCAGAGGCCAATCCGACACCTTCGCTCGCGCCCACACACACCTGAGACCCCCATCCTTTCTGACTTCTTAAAGCATCCGAATCCCTCAACCTCTCATTCCTCCCAAAGCGCCTTCATTCGCCGCTGGACTATTTTACTCCTTTCCTCCACTACCTTCCCACTAGGGGTCGCTCTCCTGGGTTGCCTACGAGACTCCCTGAGTTGAGACCACTAATTTAAAAATTCAAATTTATGATTTGGGCGGTTTGATTTGCTCTGAATTTAAAAATGAATATTAGTTTATATGTACTGATTCATCAAATTATTTCAATTTTATCAGTCACATTGAATTTCGCTTTTAATTAACATTTACTATTACACAACTATTTTCAAAGTATATGTTAATGATAAAATAATATTCGTAAAGGTTTAGGCTTAGGTTAAGGTGTACAGGAGAAAGTCAACCAAATATTATAGTCTAATTGTGCAGGTTGTTTTTCAGTCATCTTGTTTTATAATTTTGATGTGTAAAAAATTGCAAGGGTGCGCTTTAGCCCTTTCACAGCATATCTGGCATATTCACAGCATATTCAACAAGCGTTCTTAGAAAATGTCATTTAACAATGAAAATACGAAAGTCATATACGTATTATTTTCTTTGTATTCGCATTCTTCATGCGTTCACTTGGTTCAATTATAAATTAGAGATCGCCACTGCTGCGTTCACATTCGGTGACGTAGCACGAGAGACTTCGGGCGTCTGTCTTGGCCAAAGATATTTTTTTTCCGGGTCGTGGACTAAAGTCGATCATCGCGGTGAATCACAAATATTTGCAGATCGACTTTTGTCGACTATCTTGGTGAAAGGGTTGATATAATGAAAAAAAATCACATTCTCTGCTGCCGTTTTCAACATTTGTTTAGACTTTAGGGATTTTTTACATTGTAAATAGGCAACTCCTGAAATCATCCGAAGGTAGCGAAGAAAAAACAACTATTCAAATAACATATTCACAAATGTTTTACTGCTTTCGTTTTGATTTGGTATGGAAAATAAAAACAAAACATTTGCAAATGTAGACTAAAAGATTATATGGAATAAACATTATTCGTCGTAATATAAAACACATTTTTAACCTTTAGGAACTTTCAGGGAAACGGGCTTCTCCCTGGATAAAAAATCCTCACGATTTGGCAACCCTTCCTCACACCTCTCCAATCTTTCTCACAAGCCGAGGAACCTCAATCCTCACGAAAACCACTTTCCCTTTCACCTCTTGCCGTTATTTCCTCTTCCATCCCAATCCACAGCCTACTTCCCGGAACGACTGTCACCTCGCTGAGGGTGACTGTTGCGGGCGGAAAGGATATCATAGCCAATCCGTCTCTCGTGAGGGCAGCGAGGCGAAAGTCTCTCCCCGGCACAGCCACGGCAGCAACAACAGGGCCAATTCCATCCTTTCCTCCTTTTTTTCGGAGCGCGAAACTCGAGGGACATCTCCCGGGGAGGCATGACGAAATGGGAAAAAGTGAGAAGGGCAATGGCAAGGTGGATGGAAAGGTCTCATTCCTAGGAGAGTGTTCGTCGCATAAAAGAAAATCCTCGTGGAGGGAAAAGGCATGGGTGCAAGACGTAGAATCGCATTTATTTCCTCGCTTTTTCTCTCGCTGCCTTGACCAAACCGTCAGCCGCAAAGTATTGCGGGAAACAGTCTACATGTACATCTACATCATATTACCCTGCGAGCCGCCGCACATGCTTGTGGGAGAGGGTGTTAGGTCACCAGCCGTGAAAAGATGTAAGGTTTTGAGTGGTGAAATGGTGACGTGTTTTATGGGAGCACATATAGTGGAGCTCAGTTTTTATTGTGGTCGCTTAATGAGCGCGGAAAGAAAGAGTTTACGTAACTATCTGTTCGGAAATGTATCTCTCATTTTATTGCTTCTGTCAGACTTAGAGAGTTAGTGAGGCGTCATGATAATATTCACTGTGTCGCTCTGAAATACACCAGTTCTGAATTTCTCCAGCAACCAAAGCCTAGCGTGTAGCCTCCGAGTCTCTCGGGACTCCCACTTTAACTCCTCTAAAAGTTGCAAGACATTATATGTTCGCTTTTAGCAGTTTTTAACAAAGCGTGCAGCTTTTCTTTATATTTTATTAAGTCTAGTATACTGGGACGCGGTGAGCTCACCGTGTGGTTATGAAAGCACACCACAAATATCCGAGGTTATTTTTTTATACTTGATACATTGATGGCATAGGTAGTCAGGTCGATGAGGAATGATTCACTTGTGGGAAATATGAATGGTAGAAAGAGTCGCGGCATCGGTATTAGCCTAATACTATCGAAATCTAAAAAGTTAGGCAAGACTCAAATGACCCATCCGACGGACGAAATACAACTCATGAAATATCCCATGGTAGTGTGTTATTAAACAGGCCAAAACTATGCCTAAATGACTGTTCTCTTTATAACTATTGGTTGGTACATGAAAACGAAGAGGCACTTCTGGTGTTTGCTTATTGGCTAGGGTACAAAATGGACGAGATGGTGATTTAAAAATTTTGATCACGGTGATGAATCGAGCCGGTATCCCACACTGAGGAGTGCTCTATGCACTAGAACTGAGCTGAAACCAGATCAGAAAGGGCAGAATTACTTGGGGGAAGCATGACAGGTGGAGAGGTATGTGGCTGTGTCCTTGGCCTACTCTCAACAACAGGCGTTTAGGAGCTCACCCTTTGATATTCCATCCAGAGAACAAATTAATATATATATATATATATATATATATATATATATGCAGCGTTCTTAAAATGGAAATCATGTTGAAACCATTAATACTGAGGTCATTCTACATGAATGCTGGTATTCTAGTCTTCAAGTACCATAAAATTCGATTCTCTGCGAGAAAATAATCACACTTTGGTCAGAATCTCACAGAGGATACAGTAAAAACGTTTAAGTAAATGTGAAAGATGCAATAATTTGTGTTTATTGCACGATTTGAGCGCAAAATTTTATCTCGTTTATCCTTCTCCTCCTAATTGTATGCATGAAAATCATTGACTCATCCCTTAAGTTACATAATGATACTTGTACACCCGTATGCTCTAATTTTCTCTGAAAACCCTGGAATTTTTTGGCCAGTGCATAAAAAATATTGCTAAAAAACGACATTCAACTAAGGAAACTGGAAAACAATTAGGAAATTTATTCCGAGCTTGCTACTTCATGATTTAATAAATTTACCGATAGAATTGGATATTTCTGAAACACCTGATATGGATATTTTTACTATTCCATTCAGTGAAGAGCCTAAATATATTCGTGGTACTTTGTATTTCTACCAAAAATAGTTAAATAAGTTTCTATTTAAACTTAACTGCGCGTAGTACAATCTCGTCATAATATTTTTGTGCGCAATCAAAGCAATTTAATGTGCAGTTCCTTTAGTGAATTCGTACTCTGGATATTTATTTTTCATTCGTTCGCGGCACACATATTTGAATTTCAGAGGCAAAAGATTACAACATTAAAAAACTAATCACCTCCTCAATTTCACCGATTAACATTTAATGATATCTTCCATTTTCATGGACCTTTACATGCTTGATTCAGAGCGAATTTGTGTGCTTTCCAAGGGTTGGGTTACCATAGTCATGGCTGGTTATAGCCTTTTTGATGAAGAAAATTATATATTTGGATTTGGTGAAACATATAGCGTTTGAACTCATTGGGAAATGAAAATCTTGCAAAGACTTCTTTGTATCATTTAAACTAATACAAACTTTGATGATTAGAATAACAGCTACGCATTACAAATTAATCAATCTTAATGCATAAAATGAAATTTTTAAATCGAACTTCTTAAGGAATAATCCCGGAAGTTTTAAATTGCCATTAACAAGCCCTCCAAAGTCGTCACGGCTGAAGCGGATTTCGTTATAAAAGCGACACTGACCCGAAAGTTCTCTCCCCATTCGGACTTCTGGAAGTGCCGACGTAAAAAGTCAAGTTTAAAGGCTGCTTGGTGGGGAACGAGGTCCACCATTAAAGCGGAAGGTCGGATAAGACCTTTGGTTTTTACGGGGACGGGGGAAATGGGAAATAATCAGCGGGAGGACTGATGGCCGCGGACCGAGGACACATAAGGTCCCGCTGTTAAAGCAGAAAAGGGCGCCTTTTTTATCCCCTTCCGCTCCCCTTGTGGCGACTCACAGGTTTGCGCTGCAAAGGGTCGAAGGGAATGAGACAGAAAGGCATTCTTTGAGACCCACTTCCCCCCTTCGCTTGGCTCCGTCCTTGAACCCATTTCTAACACTTCAAAGGCACGGAAAGAAGAAAGTTCTTTAGAGTTCCCCAGAGGGAAGATGGATGAATGCGAGAGGAAATGGAATGGGAGAGCATAGTCGGGGTGGAAAGGAAAAGAAAGGGCGAAGGAGGGCGGGGAAGTAAAAGTGTGGTCGAAAGGTCCTCGGGTCCCAGGTTTTCATTCATTTCCCGCGCAAACCCTACCGGCGCCATTCGACATCGAGCGGTTTGACGAGGATTCCCATTAGACCGAACTGGAGGCTGACGAAGAGGCAAGGGGGTTGGGGAAGGGACAGAGACGAGTGAGCCTGGGACAAATGTGTTCGGACCTCAGGGAAGAGACGGGATGCGAAACATATAGCCCAGTGCGATATACGAATTTCAATGCCGAATTACGGCATGCATTTAGCACATCAAGGGATGAAATATACTGAATATTGAATCAAATCTAATATAACAAATCAAGTTCCAAAATACCATTTATCGGAATCGTACTGTTTAGTCTCCGTCAGAATAGGTACCTCATAAATCTACATCTACTTATTACCCTGCAAGCCACCATAAGGGTGCTTGGCAGGAGGTGACCAATCACCAACATGAACTGCAGTGAAGAAATTCACTTCGCCAACAGGCACCACATTATCGGTATACTACAAATGCTACAGAAACTACTAAAATAATCCAAAATGTAGCTATGAATTATTTTGAAATGAATTAATCATTATGAATGAATTAATATGAATAAACTTATGAAAGAGCTATGAATGTAACTAACATACCGGATGAAACATTCAATTAAGCGGCGACGGGCGTGGATAATAGGAAAAGTAATTGCCGGCGTGACGACAAAATGAGGACTGAGAAGAAATCCTTTCTAAACTTTCCCGAACCTATGGCTTTTGCGCTATTGTAATCGATGGCCGATTTGGTCACAGAATATTAGTGAAACCTTCCCACCTACGTATAAAACTTTGGCATTTCCGACATATACGCGACGGATCGAAGCATTGGACTGAAAACCGATACGTCGTGTTATACGCTTTGGAGCGATAAATTAAACCGCAGAGCCTAGTTGATAGCGGAATTAATGAGCAGTATTGGTAACAATAAACCAATATTTGAAGCCTGCAAATTATAATTTTCTACTATGGTAGCCAAGGGTCCTTTCTCAATTCTGGAAATTCTGCGAAAGTTATTGCTCGAAAAAATTGCATGTTGTCCTGAGGCTTGGTGAAAGCATTGCATGTAACATAACCACACAATGAGTATCAATTGATATTTGTCACATACGGACAATACATGAAGACTCATGAAAAATGAATCTAGGAAATGCCACGTTGAAAAGGGTATTTCCTTATTGTATAAAAAATTTTCTATACATCACGTAATAGTTCACGGATTTGAAAAAACGCAGCTCGATAACAACTATTGCGAAATATAACAAGTAGGAGTAAGTATACTTTGTCATTCCGTAGATTAT
Source organism: Ceriagrion tenellum (assembly GCA_963169105.1). Taxonomy (NCBI): domain Eukaryota; kingdom Metazoa; phylum Arthropoda; class Insecta; order Odonata; family Coenagrionidae; genus Ceriagrion; species Ceriagrion tenellum. Next base: position 125,097,257 of record OY720632.1, on the reverse strand, counting down.
GCTGTTGAGAACTATCTTCGCAGGGTGACTAGTAAAGTCTACGTGCACAGTTACTTATGGCGAAACCATTTTGGTATTATTAAGGTCATCCATGAAATAATCAATCACTAGCATCAGAAACCTATACATCAACATAGACTATTTACAGTGATGACCCTTGCTGGGCAACCATCTTTATAAAAATGCTATGCCACATCACATTGCAACGGCCTTCATTTACATTTCATTTGAAATGGCGTTTTGTTTTATATTTTATCATAGAGGAATGTGTCACACTGAAGTGAATTGCACGATATCAACGGATATCAAAAGGTGATAACGTAATACTCAGCGGTCCAATTTTTTTATGCGAATACAGTGTACGAATGAACAAAAAATTGAAGATCGCATTAATTGCCTTGGAATATCGCACTGCCCAGCGGTAGTTGCGGCCTTAGTCAGTGTGCGGGTGCGGTAGGAGACAAAAAATGTGGGCAGTGGGTGGTTTAAGGGAGAGAGGTGAGTGGCGGAGAAAAAAGGAGATGGACGGGGTTGGAAATGTTGGGAAACGGGAAAAAGAAGGGAGAGGGTTCGGGCGACGGGTGTTGATAGCTGAAGAATACTGAGGGTGAGGGACATAAAGGAGACCCTTGGAATGAAGTGACCCCAAATATAAAAAGCCTCAACGTGGCAAATACTGCGCGATTCTTCCCAGTAAAAAGAAATGGTTTTATTGTCTCGAATGTCCTTCTCTCCTCTCTGGAAGGAGAGTGTTAGTTAAGAAATATAAGCGTCAAACACTGTGTAACGTGGATATACGAGAATTGAGACGAATTTTTTTGTTTCATTATTAACCATCACGTTGCTAGCATTGAATTAGACCTGAGATTGAGTTTCTCAAGAGGAGCACTTAACTGTACACAGAAATTCGGCTTGTAAATTGGTTTATGAGGTTAAAGCTTAGGGGTGTATCGACAACCTTCTGTTATCCCAAATTTGTTATAACCATCGGCATTCAATGGGTATATAACTCAATATAAATTTATGAAAGAAACTGCAGAAGTAAAAATGGTGGCGCAGGACGTCATAAAACTAACCATAGTATAAGAGGGTCATTTATTGAAGATGAAACAGCAACACTTAATTAGATAGAGTAACTCTCTCTAGGTTTTCAGTGTGGTTTACTGGGAAGTTTTTATATATCACGACTGACTCATAATTAGACATACAGTTCGATTTATTCGTCCCTCAAAATGAGTTCGTCCTTTTAAACTTTCATCTTTCCTCCAAGATAGAAAAAAATTGTATTTCTCTCAGACACTCAGTGCCTCATACGAGTTAGGTATATCATGCACTCATCTACGCGAGGCGCACGAGCTGTTTCATCTCTAATTTAAAATACAAGAATAAACTGTAATATATTTGCGTCTTATGGCTATTCAAAGATTAATGAAGAGAAAATGAGGCTCATATAACACTCAGCTTTATGATCTAAGTAATAACGCGCTAACATAAAATATGATCCCTTCATTACCAATAACGACTGTATTTTGCAGGTAAATGTTTTTTTGGTTTTGTTAAAGTGTACCACAGTAACATCCCTAGAGCTAAAACTTTCATAACCGATACTCTTCTCCGTTTTCTGCTATATTTTCTTCTTTTTTCATGTTGCCATCCAAGAAAAAGAAAATATACTAAAATATTCCAGAGAATGTAAATAATTGATGCACGCTCTCTTGTGTTATTTTTTTCCGAGAGTGAAAAAAATTCAAAGAGATTTATCACTGGATAAAGGAGATGAAAATTTAGCGGCGAGGCTTTCGCAAAAGTCAACATTAATTACATGAATTGATTGCGTCATTTTTCTGGACGGAACGAAGTTTTTTCATCGCTCCTCTTACGCGGGTAACGAAGACGATCCACTCAGCGCTCTACGCGGGGCGCTCAGGGCGATGGGAAAAAAATATCATTACCAACCTCGGCCACCGGAATTTATTCAACTACGGTACGGAAATCACATTATGGTAAATTAAATCCCCTGGGTTGGACAAAAAAACCGTTAATAAGGCCGCTGAAACAAAGAGGAAGACCGCGTCTCCATTAATGAGACACTCTCTCACGTACCAAGCAAAAGCCATACACAACTCCTTTGTCGATGTTGATTGGTGGCTGGTTATTTGGGTATTAGGTGATAGGTAACTGAAATCATTCCATCGTCAATCTATTTTACAAGTGCATGTAAAATTTTATTTGGCCACAAATGGAGCAGAAATCTTTTAACGAATGAGATTTTTTTATCACGCGTTACTTTGAGGGGTAATCATGGATCACCACGATTAATTCAACTGAGTAATTGCATTTTTCACTGGGAAATCAATGTTTGATGTATTAGTTGTCTTCAAGTTCGAGTTTTACAATGAAAAGTGTTTGCATTGTCTACAAACATTGTCTTCTTGTAAGTGAATTTGATTTAATTAAACTGAATCGTGGTGCAAATATAGCCACAGTTTATTTGTAATGGCCTAGTTACAAGAATAGTAATTTTGAAAAGTCAGGAGGTTTTATTGATCTCTTTTTGAAGATAGCTAGTCTCATTGTGCACTTTCGAGTGTCATTGTTGATAAAAATAGATGTAGGTAGCAAGTACCATTTTCCAAATTCCATACGTCCTGTGTCCTTGTCACATTCATTGACAAGCCGTTGGCTGGTTAAACCTACAACCGCCTTGGCCCTGGCCCACGCTGCTCATGCATTGGCTGATGCTAGATGGACGGGCACTTGGACATTAGTATTAGCCTGCTCATTACAAAAGGCGTAAATGGATCCTAACTTGTTAGTTTCACCTAACAGATCTATGCATCTACTTCCTGAATGCAAACAAGAATACTCCAAATTGAAGTTCGGCATTCATTGGGGATTGGAATTCTACTAAAAAGGTTTCCCTCGCCTCCGGGATTGAAACCGGGACCTGTGTATACGAGCAAATCACTCGTCACCATTCTGAACCAATCGTAATTAAGTCAAATAAAATCTATATGAGACATATTTACTCCCTTTGCTACAACATTAGACTCACATGCAGTCAAATTTTAGCTGCGTGCTTAGTCATAAATATATCTCTAATTTCATGTTTTTCACCGTTAAAGAAGAAATTTTACTTGCAATCGGCGAACTTAAGAATAAAATTAACCATTGGTAATTTAAGATGGTGCAAGAGTTTATTCTTGTGTATTGCGTACATACTTTCTCACTAATTCCTTTAGAAGGAGTTTTTTCGTCCTTAAATTGCTTATGAATGATTCGTGGTGCCCCTAAAACACCTCTTCAATTACTGACAATAGAACCCAAGACCTCGGGTTGGGAAGACCATCTCGCCTACTCTGGCCAACATATTCCATTCCTCATCCACTTCCAAATCTTATGCGCATCGTTTGACGTCTTATTGCTTCCTTCAGTGCCCAGATGGGAAGCTCCAAGATAGCAGTTCCTTCTCCCGGGCGACGATCCCGCTTTGAAGGACGGCACGTAATTGAAAGGGAAGTGATGGCGGATCGGAGATCCCCACGTCCTGGGGGGAATCGGAAGGAGATGCTGGGGTGCGAGTGGAGGGTTAGAAAAGGCTTAGCTGGGAGAGGTTGAGGTTGTATACCACGTGGGAGAGGCCGAAAGTGTGCAGAAAGGAAACACACCCAGGGACAGAGATGTGTGAAAGGAGACTTGAGTTTAGTGTGGGATCGAAGATAAAAGGTTACTGTGCGGTTCACCGAGAGTTTATGTGCATCTTTGCGCTCATGTTTATGTGTGATGCCTCTTGAAAGAGGGAAGTAAATGAGGGGAAAGTAAATATGGATTACAATGAATGGAAAGGAAGCTCACGCTGTTTGGCAGCTACCGTAATAGGCGGTGAGAATCAGGAATAAGTACATGATGAAGAAGTACAGTTGGAAATAAATGAGCGGTGAAGCATTTTCTCCCATTATTGAACATGTGTTTTTTCATTTAACTTAATTAATTTCCCGTTTAACTATCAGAATTTTGTAGCGCCTCATAAAATTGGGAGAGCACAGAACAGGTGGAGGGAAATTTTTCTACAAATAAACCCCTATACGTATAGGTTTATGTTCAGAGATATTCACAGAGTTGAGATGTCAATATATTTGGAGATGGAGGAGGATGATACGGTTGAGATAAAGCTAAAAAATGCTTAGAAATGACAGACGTTACCGATAATTTTTAAGGTCCGGACTCCAATCTCAACTAAGACCAACTATTATGGCTCGGGCGGTATTATATCCCCCCGTTTTCAATCCCCCTTACCCACGCTTAAGTCTCCCCTCAATGTGATTCATATTTATTTACTTCATTCATTTATTTCTTCATAAAGAACAAGAAATTCCATTCCGTACCAATCAGACATTTAGCAATGACCAAAAGAGACCAGAGGGTAACTAGTATCGAAAAATTCTCAGCTGACTTTACTGCGCACCTCTCAGTACCCCAAAGGCTATAAAAACTTTGAACTTCAGTTCATCCGCGTGAAGCATGCTTCTCTCATGAATTTTTTTAAATAGAAAGTTTAAACCTGCTCCGTCAGTTTTAATTACCCTATAAGTCAATATATGCATATTAACCTATGCGAAAGGGAAATGGATTAGAGACCTGAAAGAGGTTGTGCTTGCAGACAATCCTTAAGCCGCCCAAAAAACTCATCGACGTCAGATAGAGGCCCCGGATAATCTCATTATGAGTCTGCAGAGTGCGCGATTAGTTAATTACCCCTTCTTTTGAGTTGCGCCAAAGTTATGACGGTGGGGAAGATGGTGAGAGCCTTTGGGGGGGGGGGAGAGCAGAGAGGGGAGCGAGGAAGAGTGAGGACGGAGCTTTTCGCGGCTGTTGCGTGCAGGTGGACCCGCGAAGGGAGAGAAAGGGAGAGGGAGGGTTTAGCCTGAAGAGGGACGGAGGATTAGAGAGCCCATTTACCCGTCTTAACATCCTGAAATTAATATTCCAATTCCGCTTCGAGCCAAAGTAAGTAATCATTTCTAGGGAGCCTGCGTGGATTTAAATTGCTGCCAATAAATGCTCTAGTTAAAAAGTCTTTCCACAACTTTACTCCACTTCCTTCCCTCCATTACCCTCGAAGAAGGATGAGCATGTTAACATTTTGCGTCACCGCCTCGCTCGGATGTGCCCGAAATGCTAATGGCCGACGTGGAGTGAGTCTCGCTGAATGGAGCGTTGATTTTTATCGCGGGTTCAGTTGAAACTTTCTCCTTAGGGTCGGGAGCTTCGTCCTCCTCTGCCGTCGACGACGTCGCAAGGAAATCGAGTTTCATGGAAATTTAAAGCCGGCGAAGGAAGGGTAACGATCACAAGCCCAGAATCTTGTTACGTTATCAGCGCAGAGGATTTATACACGCAATATTTTTTCCCCATGATGAGGCTTGATATAGATTTAAAGGCATCATATACAAGACGAAAGCTACCGAGAATATTACACCGACGGCCTTAGACTTAATCAAAGGTTCCTATGATATACCCCTGCGCATGAATTTGCCCTCTTTCTCGCCATACTAACATAGGCTTTTTGATGAAAAACTAAAACCCTTAGAAACTAAAGTGAGTTAAATGAATATGTATCTATTTTATGTTTCTAATTTCAATATGGTAATACTTACGTAGAAAATTAAATGCCTTGCTGTCATTATAGCTAAACTACTCTATTTTACTTCTGAAAGAATGGTGAAATGTGAATAAAAATTATTTCTCATTTACGGTATCAAAAATACTATGGTTGATCTTCATTTTATCAAATATGAAATATTTCTGTGATTTTCTAGAAGTATTAAAATGCTGAAATACATAGTCTGTGGTTTATGGCTTAATTTTTATACTGACGCCAAAGCCAATTTTCAATAGGGAGTCAGATTTATGAATCATAAAGGGAATTAGAGTTTCATTTATTCTCATGATGAATGTTTGAACCAACATTTTTTCACACTAGAAAATGGATCATTTTATTCAATTACCTAATTTAATAAATTTGAGTCTCAATTTGAAAACAATTGATGGGATATAGAGCCTTTACCTCAATTTTCTATTTTTATTGCATTACAGAAGACACTGTAGCCCTAGAAGAAATTGTAATCTGAATAGTTCGACAGCTATACTACTGGCGAGGTCAAGGGCACATATCATGGTGGGAAATTTTCACAGACTTTCTAATTTGAAAATTGTAAGGAGTAGTGCTCATAACCATGATGCCTTCTGTCGCACGTATCTAATCCTAAATCTTTGTATCATAGCCGTACTTCGTCGATAACTGGCTAAGGGCGGTAGGATTCTCTCCTTCTGTATAATTCTCCCTCCATTCCAATTCTTATGAACCAAAGTCAGGGGGGCGATAGCTCCGTACGCCCAATGCGTATAAATTTTACACCAGCGGCACTTGTGTCTCGGGTCTGTAACTGACAAAAATGTGATCTCAAGTTTTAAATTAAGAACGCCATAGCGCGAGAAACTTACTTGATACCTTGAAGAGTATCACACAAAAGAATCATCGGGTAATCGGATCTTACACACCATGCAAACATGATATTGATGAAACGAAGGCTAAACAAGAAGAATAACTCGAACACACTATTCTTTTACCATAAAAATTATTTATTCACAGGTACACTGGAAATGCAGACATTATAACAAATACAAAAGATCACGCGGTGACTTCACTATTGGACGATTCACGACCATAATTAAGCACAACATGGAAACGCCATTTCACAAAAAAACCTCACTAAAATCGTGCGAATGTGATGTTTACAGGCAATTGCATCCAAAATCATTTTGTTTGAACAGCGTGCATAAATAAGAGGACATGAAATTCCTGGAGAATATACAAACTCGAAATCGAATGAGTGCCGAAGGACTTAAACAAACATTAGGTTTCAATTGACGTTTTCGTCACAAAGTATTTCAACAAAAGTTTTTTCGCTGGTGAGAACAAAGTAGAGCCCACCGGTAGCATTTCTAAGGCTATGCTGTCAACATCACAACGATAATGCCAGTTTCACGAGTAGACTTATTCGAATGCAGCGAAAAATGCTTCAAGTTCATACATACGCGAGCAACATTTCCTTCCGGGTGCAGTACGACTAACTGGATCAAACTATTTCCCTGAGCATCAATGGTTCTACACGTAGGACGACAAGTTGATGCGTGAAATAGAAGTAAGAAATAGGAGAGTTATTATACTCCTTCACTAGCATATTCTCTGCCGCGTAAGCCACTTACATTTAAGAAACATACCAAATGCAAAAATCATAGCAATTTTTCGCACCTTCCGTCACGACGTCGCTGCAAGGAAAGCTCTAGGTTATACTCCATTCATGGTATTCTATCCATCTTTGTCACTTTGAAGCAAGCGATATTCAAACTTAATCTCGACTCCACCATCAAAAACGTTCGTCAGGACATAGAATACTGCCGATTTATCTGACCTGGTTACAATACAATAGGTTGCTGGTCACAAAACAGGCGAATTTCATTCACGAAATACTCAACGTACTCCGAGCACCACCAGTGATGAAATAACTGCCAATAAGAGGAGGTCATCTGACCTGATTTTTCGAGAAGTAACAACAAAATCTCCTCGTGCGAACGTCATTTAATGTTTTATGACAGTAAAAAACACTGCAAATTTTTCAACAGTCGACAAATCTGTGACGATGTGTAACAAAATCTTTCGTTAAATGTCCCAACCAAAGTCAATATGGCCATCCTCAGCCTTGCACATAATTGGGCATTGATGAAATAAAATAAAAAACACTCTATTTAATATAACAAATGTTACTGATCGGCATAAAATTAATGTATGAGTTAAAAAATTATACGCTATCTACCCTGTGATTTGAAATTGTAAATGTAAACACCTAAAGGACCTGTCTCGAGATATAGGCTACAGCAGAGCCACTGTCTCCCAGGTCATTAACCATGACCACTATCGATAGATGTTTCTACCCGAGGTATCACACTTTCGTCGCCCCGCTGCCAAGGTCGTTCGAAATCGATTGTATTCCTCGTTCGATATATGTCCTTGCAACCATTTCCACCGCATGTCCGCCATTAATATGCTATTTGCGTTTTCTGCCCTAAAACATCCAAGGAAATCTGCGAATATGCGGCATAAGTTATCATTTTGAATACAAATACTCTACCAAATCAACAAACACGTTGAACAACCTATACTATGCTAATGAAGAATACAGAAAAATAAGCTTATTAATGGCGGATTCATGTATGATGCGAAGACCTATATCGAAGGAAAAACACAATCGATACTGAACGACCTCGCTATATCCCACCGAGATGTGCCGATTTGGTCAAAAAATGCTTTATTCACATGATTTTGATGATCTTTTTTGTTTTTCCATTCAACACACAGAAGGGACATGAGTGCAAGGCGACGCAGCGGCCGTCGGGCCCGGTCCGCCTTCGCGTCGGTCCGTGCCGCAGCCGCAAGCGCTTCCGGCCCCGCTCGTGCGGCAACTGCCCGGGAGCCTGCTGTCGGCCTGTGCTCACCCACACCATCCGGGTGTTGTTCGCCTGCGCCACCCGACGGGGACACCCGCTGCCGGAGGGCGGCGAAGGGGGGGCGGGAGTCTCCGGAGAGGAGCAACTGGTTGGTGGCTGGGGGGGCAGGTGGCTCCCGGCGCCACCCGCATCCCTACTCTCCCTCGCACGGCCCGGCTCGGACCTCTGGCTCCTCGAGCCCAACTACAAGAAGAAGAAGGAACCAGGGAAGGAGGAGGAGGGAGACCTCCTAGCGAGACCCGCTACACCGCCCGGCTTCCCCGTTGGCGTCCCACCGAGGTCGAAGCCTCAACTGCGGACTGAGTCGTCGTCGGGCGAATCTTCGGAAGACGAGCCATTACCTCCCGTGGCCGAGACGGATTCGAAGTCCGCTGAGACCGCGAAGGGTTCCTCTGCCCTTCCGCCTCTCCGGGTGGACGAGGACGACGAGGATGATGGCGACATGGGCGCGGTGGGCCGGGCGTGGGTTCGGCGGAGACTTGGTGACGCGGGGCGTTGGGGGCGGAGGCCCCGAGGGCGGCGGAGGAGGCGGAGCGTGGCCAACAGGCGCTTCGAGTGGAGCACGGTGTCTGAGAGCGAGGAGCTGGTCACGCTGAGCGTGCAGTGGATCGTGAGATGCAAGTGCACGGAGCCCTGTCCCGACACGACTTCCACCGCGCCGGAGGCCGTGGAGGAGGGCGAGGCGGAGGGTGAGGGCGCGGAGGATGACGAGGAGGAAAGGAGTGGACGTGGAGGAGGGACGGATGTGGAGGAAGGTGTGGTGCGAAAGGAGGAAGGTGAAGAAGAGTCACCGTTGGAGGACATGGGTGATCGCGGTGCGGCGGTACAGGAACGGGAAGCTGAGGAAGATGGTGGGGTGGCGGTCGGCGAGGAGGAAATGGAAGAAGAGGAGAAAGAAGAGGAGGATAATGAAGAGGAAGCAGACGACGACGGAGACGAAGACGGAGAAGTTGAAGACGTTAGGGTGGTTAACCGCTTCGGAGAGGTCATACTTCACCGGGTGCACAGGATGGCAAGGCCGTAAATTAAATCACTACATGAGCATAGGAGCATTGAAATAAATATATATGATAATATCACACGAAAAGAGGAGATTAGATGGATAAAATATAATTATCACGTGGACACTTACACTGAAGAGATACACACACGTAAACACACACACTCAAACGCATTCTTCAAACTACACTAACAAACTCACATGGTTGCATCAGAGAAAGGATCAAAGAAGGAAATGACGCAAAACATTTTGTCGTTAGATATTTATCATATCATGTGTTAAAGCCGGACGTGTCGCCGTTGTCGCGATGTCCGGCGTGAACAGACTGTTTCGCCTTGGTGCCATTCAGCCTTATAAATAAATATATATATATATATATTCAATCAATCGGATGGTGATGAGGGTGAAGAAGCGGACAAAAATGTTAAAACCGTAGAAGTGTTTCGAAGAAAATAAAACAGAAGTGAGATGAAAATAATATAATAATACTTAGTTTTTATGGTCACATGATTCAGTGAGCGATACACGAGATGATTTTGTCACGCTTCAGGTAGCGGTGGAATGAACTGTAATGTTTGTTTCCATTGAGTTTCAGGACGACCGGCGATACCATCACTGAACTTAGAACGACTTTTTTTATTAGTTCTGGTACGGCTTATACATTTTATTTAGCTCCGAAAAAAATAACGTCGAAGTATCATTCAGATGGTGGGAAATATCGATCCAGTTTCACTTTGCTTTCAATTAAATGCATGAAATTTGCTAATTTAAACATAATGCTTTTAAGATGAAGAACCACTGTGGATCACTGGTTAAATGGCAAATTAAAATGATTCCAATTAAATGATACCCATTTCTCCATTATTGACAAGGAGTATATTTTTCCACAAATGGTTCTCAACTTAATACAAATTTAAGTACCTAAATACATTTAAGCATTGCAATAATTTATTCAATTTTTTAAGCAATCCATCCCTTGCTCTCTAGTTACAACTTTAGTTTCTATGACGTTAGCCACTTTCGTCTTGAAATTAAATACGACTGATTTACAACAGTTTTGTATGCATTAGTAACAAGTTTGCTGGCACACCAACAAGAAATTTCTCACGCACGTATCTGCTGTTTGGAGTGAAAATCACCAAATTAATGTAATTCCAATCCGGAAAACGCCGGATATAGGTCTCATACTAATAGAAATTTCGTTTAGGATAAGTGATTGACGTTCACGAGTGCTAAGCCCGAAAGAGCGCCATGAGTTTTTTAGGTGTTCTGGCGGTTAACTTTTTACATCCGACGTCTGAGGTCATCACACTTTTGTTATTTAAGGAGTGATAATTTCGTTACCGAATCTACCAAAGGGTTATAGACGGTATACGAAGAATTCTCCATTCAAAACTCCCAGAACAAAAAAGGTGATATTGTTAAATTCAAAAGTCGTGGAGTATGACAACTGGTACTATTATGTTGTACATTTACATAAAAGATACTGTTCAATTATAATAAAATTCCTCAAGTATTAAAGATGGACGTTTTCTCTTAGTAGATCATGAATTCCGGCAGAAATAAGAGTTTTGTGTTTACTTGAAACAAAAAATTGAAAAAGAGAACTTAAATGTAACAAATGGTAATTTTAATAATTGGTTAGTAGATTCCTTATTTTGATAATATTTTAAGGAAACGGATTGAGAATTAAAATGGAAACAAGTAAATGCCATGGCGTTCTTTCGATGAGGATAGGGAATCAATGGGACCAGATAAAGAGAAATTGCACGTTCCTCTAACATATCCCACACCTAACCCTTTAGTAATATATATTTCTGAGTCCCAATGTCCCTCACAGAAGTTGAAGCTCGTTAACCTTAGTAATGAGGTCGTCTAAATTGCGACCGTTTATTGTGATAAAGTCTAATTTTTTTGATCAGGCGCTAAATACTGTAAGAAATTGCAATCATTTCTTTGAAAATTTATGATACACTTCGTTTCTTTAACGCCGCTTACGAGAATGTTTTCCGCTATAAGGAGGAGATATTTTGAAAGCTGAGGAAAATGAAGGAGTTTCACCAATGCCGAAAGCATCAATGAGTTTATGCACGACAGAGTTGAAACTTAATAAAAATTTATTAGTAAGATTTCAAAGACTGCATACGTAGTAAACACAAGGTTTATTTGTCCCATAGGAGCACAGTGACTGTGGGCTTGTAACATTTTGTAGTGCGTAGTGATTTAATAACAAAAACAATAAGTGAATCATAATAATATTGGCATAAGTGAACAATCACTATCTCAAGCAATTGTATTAAAATCAGGATGTTTATCTGGTAAGGAAAATTTGATAACTGTAAATTTTATGTCACATTTTAAAAAAGTATTATTTTTGAAGTGTATGTTTTCCTTGAAAACTAAAAAAAAATATTGTGAAGATCCCAACGTGTGGTTTTGTATAAATTTTGTGAATATACACAGTAGTCACTTGAACGGAGATGTTAGTTTCATTACTTTTTTCCTCAGGATGAGAAATCTGAAAAATAATCGGAGGACCAATGTCTTAATTCTCCGATTCCCGATTGATCTAATTCTTAGAGAGGGTGCGGAGCAGGAGTACCTCCAAAAACCTCTAAATTTTAAGTTCCCTCCAACTAATTTACATCAGAGGGCAATGATATTTCAAACTGTTCGGTGAATCCATTTACATGCTGAAGAGGAAATATTTTATCTCCATCAAATATGGCGTATACTTCAGTTGTATAGTTTGAATCCGTTGAAAACGTTATGGAATTAAAAATGAAATGTTAACCCTGACGGTCAAAGATCGTTGTGAACTTACCACTACTACTTCTGACGTTCCGTGTCTGGCATGGATTCTTTACCAAAGAAGTAACCGTCTAGTGTAAATAATTGCCACACACCTGTGTTTATTATTAAATGTAATTCACACTTATATCTTAGACCATTTCCTCTGAGCACTATAACAAAACCAAACCAAAACTAATTATCTCAATGTGCTACGTTGCCAACAATTTTTAACGCTATTTCTCCAAAGGAATTTAGCATTTTTAAAGCTAAAGACTGTAATGATGAAGATAATTTAGCTACAACATGAAATTTGATAACAAATAACATAGGTAATCGCATGCAACGGTTACGGAATCCCATTTGGTTACTTCAGTTTCTGCTTTTCACTTCTTAGTAGAGTATCAAATCTTGAGTTAATTTTTATCTCATAATCTTTGAAAATTAAATAAATAAGGAGAAAAACCCAGGAAAATTGAATCTTGTCTTCTTTATTAGAAACTAATCACATTTACAATTTGAAAGTAAAGTCATGTGTTTGATTTTATGAGCTCTAAATCTATTTTACTGGGGTAGCGAGAGGCAACAAATAATGAATGACAATCTTTACTTTTAGTTGCCATGCTGAAATGAGAAGATGTATAAGTATTCTTACAATGAAATGTAATATTCGAAATTGCTAATGATGACTGACTTAATCCCTGGTAGTTACCATTACTAGTATTTCTTCGAAGGGGACCAACTTTCAGGGACATTCATGAAGATTTTACGCTGAAGTACTTATAAATCGGAGCAATATCAAGCTGGATTGCATTGTTTCCATAAAAGTATGAATATGCAGTTAGAAACTCGCTAATCACGCTGCTCTTGAATAAGCAGTAATGTACATTTTACCTTAGTTTATAATATAGAAAATTTTAAGTGTTGCAATTAGAATTAGGCGCGGTTCTGGTATTTGAATATTTACCATTCAATGTTTAATAAACGTATTTTCAAAGTGAATCCTACCGTCTTCAATATGTAGTCATCGTACGCTCATTAAGGTAATCCAGTCACCCCGTGGTTCGATATCTTCATTGATGGTCAACAGAAAGCTGTTCTAAAGCTCAAAGAATGTTGCTGGTAAACTATCTATAAGTGATTCGTTGACTCTTTAGATTGCGGATGATTAAGAAACGCAACATCACTCGACTCAATACAAGTCTATCACTCGAGGGTAATAATTGAGGGAATGAATTTCTTGTGTGCTGTGTATGGAATGTTACCTCTTATTGGGAATGGGGAAAGGTTCAAAGGCCCGATTGGAGCTGATCTCAGGGAATCGTAGACGACTATTTCTTCACGTACTATCGTTGCAACAGCGTTTACAATTGGATTTCTAACACTATTCCCTAGGAGTAAGCTTTCCAAGGCACAACCATTAAAATCTCGCATATATTTACAATGAACATCCTAAGTGTTTCAATTAGAGATATCATACTAATCTTTGCAACAGAATCGCGTAACAGTTAAAATTGATGTGAAATGTAATAACCTTTTAGTAAGCAACAAGTATAACATATCAGATTAATTTTCAAACGGAACTTTGAGGAATAATCCTGATTGGACCTATATTTTGTGTAAATAAACTTTTATTCACTTGATGTTTATAATTATACGCACGTTAATCCACGTCCAGTCTATGCAAGATTTTTCAGATAATATTGGTACTGAGATTCATATTTTCAGTCTGTTCTCCGAAAAAGTTTACTGTGACGGTGCCAACTTGAGAGATGCAGTAGCTCTTCTCTTCATCTTATTTTTCCTCCTAAATTCCCTCTTCCTTCTCCCCCGCCCTCTGACGACTGGAATTCCCTGGTTTAGATTTGGTATGTTGGTTTTGGTGGATATTAAACCGAAAGCCCATGGTTTTTTCCCTTCAGATGAAATGACTGGTGAGGTGCAAGTTATAGACCTTATTGGAAAGGTTTATGAGTGAATGGTGAGAGGATAAAAATACAAATGCCTCCAAACCCAAGTGGAGAAGAGTGTTTGTGGCCCGGATGCAAAGATTTTGTGGGCACAAATTGGCGGAGGGATGGAGATCTCTTTCGAAGCTGAGAGGGAGATGGAACAGACCCCTTGCAGTTTTTAATGCGATAGGCGAGACCCAAGGAGGTGTTCTATCTAGTGGCTCAATCTAGTGGCCAATGGGTGGCCAATAGATCCAGGCCGAGCTTTCAAGTAGTAATGGGAAAACTATTCCCTTCCCTACTTGTTCTCTTTGTCTTTCATTTTGCTTAGGGTCTATCACAAAGGCTCTGCCTGCACCTACTTGGAGAACGTTGACCGCATGACATGGTTGATCACTGTATGTGCAGTGCTAATGTGGCAGATGTAATCGCTTAGGCCTTACGATTCAAAAGATGCGGCGCGACGCAATGGCTAACGGTAACGGCTCTCCCTGTTCCCTGGTTCACGACAATTCCATAAGATCAACCTCAACCGGGCCCGGAACCAAAAGTGAAATCGATAGTCCATCCCTTTTCACTTCAACTGAAGCTATTCAAAAGGAGGAAAGATTTTGGAACATTATATTTTGTTCGACTTCCACCTCCGTTCCTTTAACGAAACTGAAGTTGAGCTAGATATAAAATTTTATCCCGAACTGGAATTTATTTGAAAAGAAATAGGGCCTGTAAATGAGAGCTAAAAAGTAGAAATTTTACAAGACCTCCGGAGGTCGGGAGTTCCGCTGTTTTCTTTTTTATTTTCTGTTTAAGGACGACTGTTTCACCGGCATTCCAGTCAGCTTCATCAGGTTCTTGTAATTATACCTGTAGCTATAAAAATGGTTCAATGCGGAGAGGACCCGAAAGATATCGATACAAAACTTAAGTCCCGGAGTAAAACTAAACGTTGGTTCCGGTTGCGTTTAACATCCCTGGTTTAAGCCCTTTCTGGTTTTTCCAATTAGTGTCTAGTAAATGTACCAACCGTTGTCGTCGACCTCCCTCTTCCGCTTTCCCACCAACTTCTGTCAGATTCCAAATATTCGTGTTTGCAACATCTTCTTCCCGCTAACTGACCTCACCCCGGTTAATGGAATCAAGAGTACTGCGCTTAAGTTGCTGGAATACGATTCTCGAAAAAGTATTCTCAACAAAGTTGCTGATTATAAAGTACGTTGGACTAAAAACGGTGGAGCTGCTTTGATGGTATCTTCTGTCGGTAAGTGTAGCACTTAAAGAATTTCCACTGACCTTTTGGGGTCTGTGATAGTTTTACTCCTTGCAAAATGAGATTAATACAATTGAGTTATTGTTTCTTGTTATAAATCTCTTACATAGTCAACTTACTTAAAACAGCTTTCCATAATCCCTTGTGGTTATTCACTCTTTACGTACTTTGTTCAAGCATGTTAAAGCTTGGCTGGAGCGGTAGTTGTGGGTCATTGAGTGAATATTTTAAAAATTTTTTAAGCAAGTCAGAAATAAATTTCTGGACAACATTTGAGTCCTCTAATTCGATGAAACTCATCAAATAGGTAGTAATGGTAACGATACAAGAATAATAATTATGATTATTTTATTAATTGAGGCCAACTAAACGTATAATTTCGTCTTTAGGTATTCAAAATGAATAGTAAATGGCTTGAAATATTTTTTATTAACTCAGGGTGATACTGCGATACCTTCAATAACCATTATAATAGTAAAACAATATTATATCTAGGTTTAAAGTAAATCTGTAATTGTGGAATAAAATTATGAAAAATATATATCGTATGCCTCAAGGTCACTCGTGAATATAGCATTGATTTGCCGAAGAAATCAGTATGACGCAATTTTTTCACCTTGTTCTATAAATAAATCGAATGTAAAATTTCACGCAAATCCGTGCATATACGAGAATTCCTCCAACCACCTAAAAAAAATATTTTTAAAATTAATGGCTAACTTATGCTGGTCATCGCTTGGATCTTAGAAAAATTATTGAAAATTTAAGAGAGCGAAAAAGCAAAAGTTGGGGAATTCCTGATGAATGAGAAAGAGACGAAAGGCCGCGCATTGTCCGGAGAGAGGCAAAAAAGGCCAAAAAGGGGAGAGTTGCGATAAATGCGACCAAGGGGCTTAACATTAATTCAGCGGCATCATAGCTGACTTCTCACTCTTTCACGAGGTGGGTAAAATAGTTAAAAAGGCACCGTGATTAAAGTCTTCCGGTCATGGATAAAAATGTGCGAGAATGAATGAGCCATTAGCATATTTTTATTTTTAAATGAGAATAATACTTCAAATGACGAAAATAAATGGGGGAGGAAAGGGAAAAAGGGTTTAACAAGGGGTGGTTCAGAATAATAAGGAGAGGTGAGGACGTCCAAGATGGTGAAATGTACTGCGTGCGCAGTGCTGGCCGCTGTAAAGTGCGGGGGCGGTGAAGGGATTCAAAGAGCCCTAGTGGTTTAGCGGGAAGGACTGTGAATTGCTCTCTTGGGATAGTAATTTTAGAACGAAATAGGTCTGGTTTCTGCCTCTATGGGAGGCGAGGGGTGATCATTTTTCTGGGTGCGGAGGAGAAAGGCAAGTCGACCTGTGATACTTGCCATGAGGACCGGGATAAGAAATGAGAGGAAAGAGCCTCCCTTTCGTCTAATTACCTCCTTCTAACCGGCGCAGAAGAAGGAGGTTGGACATTAAGGTATTGCAGTTTAAAGTTCACTGCATAATTTAGCACTAGAGTGAGTGAAAGGTCCCAAAAACTAAAACAGAAGAGTAATAGCGATATAATAATAATGAAAGGGTAACTAATCATTGGCGGATCCAGGGGGGGGGGGGAATGGGGGAAATTCCCCCCCCCCCCCAAATCTAAGAGAATATTATTTTTCCGAGGCCAATAATTCAATAATTATAAACCGAGCGTCATCCATAGATGACACGTGACGGTTGTCGAAGTTAATGTTGCCACATGCTCTTGGTGTCCCTTCACACGAGGCCACTCTGTGGTAGGGATTGGAAAATCGACTTCGATTTTAATCGAAAATCGATAATCACACTCCGATTTTCGATTTAATCGTAGTCAACTTTTTGTCTTGAAAAATCGTTCAAAATCGATTCTAGCCGATCGATTTTCGATTTTTAGCTTGCTACAGCATTTGAATTTTGCCGCCTCGCTTTGCTCCGCGCCGCGCTATTTCACTCTGCATCGCTGGTGGGGGAACCTTGGTGGAGAGGCAAAGTGCTTCGGACACCGGCAGGTTGGAGTTGCCAACTGTAGGGCTGCGGATTTTTATTACAATAATTCTAGTCTAGGCGGGGACTCACGCTCGGAAGTAATACATTGGAGACCGCGAGACGAAGATTCGAAATGATAATGCGCGTTGACATTGTGTCTTTTTTGTAAACGTTCTCTCAATAAATCGCTTCAGAGCACTCGTCTCCTTAAAAGTAGAATCGCCCAGTCCGAATATCGTTTCTACGCATGGGCTACTAAATTATATGTAATTTACTTGTTATATTACCTATATGTATATAAGTATGTATGTATTATTACTTTCCTGCATACCTTATTAATATCTTTAAAATAATATATTGTACATATTAATAAATTTAACCGTATTCAGTTCTTATCCCTAGTGCTTCCATTAACCCATATTTCGCATTTTTTTAGAACAGCACATCCGTATTTCAGCAGACAATTACTTTACTATTTAAAAATTTCGATTATTTTGGGCACAAAATCGAATTTTTAGACAATCGATTTTAAAAACCGAAATCGAAAGTCGATTAATCGAAAATCGATTCTGGATTTACATTTCCAATCCCTACTCTGTGGTGCTTCCGAGTCGCGCCATTCGTAGCTGAACATTGTTTCAAATGGAAGAGTTCACACAAGTAGCAGGCACTAAATTAGTCGCGCCACTGGACGCGGCCGTAGCCGCCACTCAGTCGCATGCGGTGGCGATGCCGACCGTGAGACTACATTGTATCGCCACGTTGTAAGGAAGAAACTGACATTGTTTGAAATCGCCGACTGCTTTGCACTCGTTCGTTCTGCTTTGTCTACTCCTCTTCTCCCTCGAACGACTGAAGCTAAAGTTCATTTTAGTGTCGCATCATAAAGTTGAGCGTACGCGTCGGACTCGGCTACGACCTCCACTTTTTTCCTGCAAACTGGCAATTTCAGTTAATTTTGCAAGGTAGGTTCTAGTTTATAGCCAGTTAACCAGCATAAATATTTTCGTAATAGATTTCCTTTCGTGGTAATTTTTATACTAACAAATACGCTTTTTTACAGCATTTCTTATTGCAAATTTTTTTTCCAAAATTGCAATTTTTTATTATTTTTGAGTGTTAAGTTTTAGTAGTAGGGATTTAAAATATGTTTTATATGTAATTTTACATAAGTGAGGGGGGGTTAAGGGGTTGTACTACTTGCTACGGCCATTCCGTGAAGTTTCCCCCCAAAAATTTATACCGGGATCCGCCCCTGTAACTAATTGAGTAAATATTTTGGATCAAGGAGTTATGGTGTGAGGTTTCAAATCTTTGTATAATTTAACTTGCGATCCTAGTGAAGTGGAACTAATTTTGCTGAAGGATATAGTTTGGATTATAATTGGCACATGATTTAAATGGGTAACATAACACAAAGAAATCAATATTTAAGATGTTTTACCAAAAAAACCTTCCTGAATCAACAATGAATACCTAATACGCGGAAAAAAAAGAAATGGAAAAAAATGAAGGATAGCCTATATGATTTCAAAGTTCTAGGCTGAAGTTGTTTAAAGATAACTACAATAAAATAAGAATCGAGTGAGTTTTACTCCAATTGAGTAATATTAAGCCGGGGATCGGGTTGGTGTGGTGGTTAGAGTACTCGCCTACCACAAGGGCGGCCAGGGTTCAATTCCCTGCAGAGGCGGATGTTTTTCAGAGGAACCCGATCCCTACTTGTCTTGTGGAGGGCACCTCAAGTGGAGTACTCCGTCTGTCGGATGAGACGTTAAGCCGTGGTCCCCTTGGCGCCTTTCGTTAAGAGCAGGCTAATGCCGACGCCGGGTTTCTATCCACCCTTCCTCCCTTACCTATCCCCTATAGCGCAAATGACCTTAGCCGTCGGTCGCCTCCCCAAAAATCCAATCCAATCCTAATATTAAGCCAAACATTTTTTCCCTCAACATGCATTCACAGAACTGAATATACGTTAGAAAACCATATCAAGAGTTTTTTCACTCGACAAGCATTCAAGAAGTGCAATGAAATGAAAAAATTTAAATAGATATTTTCAAAAATTCAGTGCTTGATTTAGTTTTATTTGACTTGATAGCTTGTTTTTGCTTTGTTTGTTTTTTGTTTGACTTGCCTAAAATCTTTTAAATAGCCGGATAGATTTTCAATCGTAGCAACAGAGTCAACAATGAGATTTATAATATTAATACCAAGAAGTAAGCTTTTACAAACAGTAACCATTGAACTCTTGCATGTATTAACAACAAATATCCTGATTGTTTCAACATGAGATACCTTTATAAACTTTCTGAAACGCGTAACAGCTAAAAACAACGTGAAATATAATAATTGTATACATGGCTACGAGTACAAAATTTCAAATTAACTTTCAAACGGAGCTTTAAGGGATAATCTTGGATAGCTCCTCATAGTCATAAGGTTACCAATCACACTGGACAGTTTTCTTATAATATGGCTACCTTAAGAAGCCACAGATTACTGGAATGAGATACTGTTTTCAATAAGTAATAATTAATAAGAGATAGCAAACCTATTGTCAGTAACATTACATGGAATATTATCAGTTCACAGTCTTTCTGACAAATAGGAAATCATAAGTCGTAGTCTCTATATCTTTCACGTACGTGTTATCTTGAACAATGTAGTTGTATCCTTTCCATTAGGTATCAAAATACACCAGGTAGAGAAATATGAAAACTTATCGCGTAAAAAGAACACTTAAAAGTTAGGATTTCCCAAGCACACATTCATGGATGCTTAAAGCTAAAGAATATCTCACAAATAGGAAAAATTCTTACAGTGTTATAATGACGCTTAATTATAACTCACTCTTATGTCTTATTCTCTAATATTGAATGTACTTAATTACCTTTCAGAATAAATCAGAGATGTATACTATTTCTCAGGATTTCCCGCGTGAAAAGACAACACACTCATTTGAGTTTCAACCAATATTCATCTATAAACCTTAGTAATAAGCATTTCGGGGGAGTCTCATAATATTTATGGTAGTTTAACAATTGATATTTTCCTTAATTGTCATGAGTATAAAATATGAATGAAAAATGATGTTTTTCGAACCCGAATAAAAACACCAGAGCCTGAAACCCTACGGGATTGTCCATTAAGACAAAAAATACGCACGTTGAGGACCAAAAAGATAAGTCGCTGTGAATAAAGGGAGGGATTTAAGAGATTTCTCCAGGGGAAGACCGTTTTGATTAATGGCTCGAAAATCGCTTTTAGACTGTAATATCATTCTCATAATTAAAAACGAGAAGTATTAGCGAATGTGTCATAATTATGCGTCGCATTCTTTAAATTATGGCCACTAAATTTTGTAAACTGTCAACTGTAAATTATATGGATTGAAACATTCGA
Source organism: Ceriagrion tenellum (assembly GCA_963169105.1). Taxonomy (NCBI): domain Eukaryota; kingdom Metazoa; phylum Arthropoda; class Insecta; order Odonata; family Coenagrionidae; genus Ceriagrion; species Ceriagrion tenellum. The sequence continues at coordinate 125,076,284 of OY720632.1, read as the reverse complement.
ATTATTATAAAAAATGAAGGGCTTCACTTCCGATGTGTCAAGACATGTTGTGGGGGTAATGAAAATTTACGAATACATGAAAATAAAATATAATTTTATTTAAAAGTTAATTGTAAATGATTATTAACAGATCATTTATTCTGACCTTACGTTTTAAGTGCAATTTCGGTTTAAATGATATCTGAAAACAGTGGATCCAATTCTTGATTGATAGAAACCTATATTGATAAACATTGATAGGAAGCATTTAAGGAGAGTCAAGGAAACGCGAAAAATGGGTGAGTTAAATACTTCGGGTTCATGAATTTATTCTAAATCTAAGATATGCATGAAAGGTATATGAAACATTGCGGCTGTATATTTTGAGTTTATTTGAATTATTCACCTGTCAGTATATCTAACCATTGGCGGGTGTTAATGGAACTCTAGTCTCCAAGGATTTCTCTTTTGGCCGCGAGTTTTATCATTGTCCTGTACATTCCTCACATCATATCCGTCATCTCACCAAATCGTTTCAATTCTCTTCCTCTCTTTCTCTTTATCTTTCCTTACACGACGACTTTCAGCAAGCAATCTCTCCGTAATATCGACCTATCCAATTCACTTTTCTCTTCTTTAAGCTTTTCAGTTAAGTTAGCTTCTCTCTGATACTTCTCGTATCTTCTCATTTTTAACCTTATCTGTTAAATGAACCTTCATCTTCCACCACTGCTACATCTCAAAGCTTTTTAGATAGTTTTCTCAAGTCAAAGGGATGCTTGATTAAGATATAGTGATAAAATGCTGACGCGTTGTAAAATCTGAAGCATCCATTCCCAGATAGGAAGTAATGTGAACCTAAAATAGCTGAGTTAGAGGCACTTCGCGACGTGGAAACACTAAAGATCGAGGGAAAAAGAGATTTTTAGGAACTATTTTGAGTCGAATTTTTTGTTGGCATTTTTACACGTGAGGGGAAAATCTGTTGTAATTTGGCACAATGCTAACGCTTAGAATTGGCCAAAGTGGCATTTATCTTCTTTTGATTTTTTCCCTTAGGCGAAAGAAAGGAGCAAACGTATTAAACAGGTTGTTATTAATTAATTCAAAATTACTTGCTGAAGAAGACCTTCTTTGAAGCAAGACTTGGATAAACAGACAAAAAATTAAGTTTCCAGTCATTGCGGATGCACACATAGTCAAAACCAAGTGACATCGTTTTTTTAATGGTAAATTTCAACCTCTTTGGAGATGAATTAATTATTAACAATTTTAGTATGAGAACGATAGGTATAATTTAGGTAGAGAAGGCAACAGTGATTATAACATTTCATATTGATCTATATTAGTTATTTCTTAATTAACCAATAGAATTGGATAAATTATTCTCGTGTGTTTCACCAGGTAAGCAGGTCCATAAGTCCTGACTTTTTGGAGAACGACTTGTTCTCCATCTTCAGGGGTTCTAAACCGCTAAAGATGGAGAGAAAGTCGTTCTCCGAAACGTCGGGACTTATGGACCTGCTTAGCCGGTAAAATACCTGAGAAATATTTATCCAGCAGATGCACCGGGAAAACCTAAGATCTTTCTACCTGTATAATTGTTAGTTTCCGCGATTGAAAAGCAAATTTTAGCAAATATCTGCTGGACAAGGTGTTTTTATCCGAACAGAACGTCTGAAAAAACGTTTTATTCAATTGTTTTCTTATTCATTTATTTTTAGTAATCGTGAAAACGCCCGAAATCGGTGCTGCGCTTGGCTAATTAACAAAATAGTAACTCGTTTATAATTTTGTAAACTTTAAAGGAGGATTTTGAGCTATCTTTATGGTGACTATCGAGGCATTACTTTTCAAATGTAATTATAATTATATTTGTTCACGATTAAGTTAACAAGAGTAGCTTTCACTAGTAAGCCTCATATCCCTCAATTCCTTATTAATTTGCGCTTTACGCTTTTCATTACTGTTTGAAGTTTCCAAATTTCACAATTAATCCGTTAATATTTGATATATTTTAATCTTTTAAGTATCGAATTAATGTAATAATAATATTTATAAGAGACTAAAATGGTGAAAGTAATATTTAAGAAAGAAAGTTTGGGATTTTTTAGGTCTTAAAATTTTAAGAGGTACTTAGACTTCTATAGGCTTTGTTTCAACCTGCGAGATGACGCTTATACAGTTTAAAAAATAAAATGAGCATGTAAGAAAACCATACAAAGGCACATGCGATGTCATTACAATCCATATAAAAGGGTGTAAAGATAAGTTACACTTTTCTCACAGTATTTTCTACAATAAACATTATCCACTTTTAAATAAATCTTGTGATAAGATAGTAAAATATACTACAAAAATTCATAGTGAATTACAAAAGATAAGTTATTAACTCTAAGCCAAACCAACCAATGGTAGCGTATTTGAAGGCTAAAATGCAAGAAATAAATTACAACTACAAATGAACAACGATTGTCTGTCCAATTTTACATTAAAATGGTGTTTTTTATCTTATTTACCCTAAATATTCGTACATATATCTTTAAACTAGAGGTGATGGAATCACTTATATTTTCTTTAAATCTGCACGGTTGAGCCACATTTACTCGAGCCATATAAGATTAGTTGAATTTTTTGCAAAACAGTTTTTACGTGATGAATAATTTGTTGCAAAAAATATGTTCTATGATACAAGTTTTGCACTAAGTGGTCAGTTTCAATTAATCCAAATGAGAGGTTTCTTAGGAGAAAATTGGAAGTAGGTATTGAAAGAATGAAAGTATATCAGAACGGTCATTTTTATTCCTTAATACGGTATATAAGTGTCTATCAATAATATTTTTCTTTTATTATCATTATTTATATTGTAAAATTAATTAGGGACTATCACATAGTGCAAACCAGAAATGAAAAATTAGAAAATTTTGTTTGTCATTAGCATACATAAATGATGAACAACAGATAAATAACGGGTAATTCGCTACATAAACCAACTTATCTTGCCAGAAGTTTATGCATCAATTCCAGATATTAATGTCTTTGATCAGAATGCTGTAAATGTATCAGTCATGTAGCATCTACATGGAAAGCCACCGATTTTAAAGAAGAAACATTTTCCGTTATTTAGGCAAAAATTACTACGGAAAGCGCACGTATTCGCAAATTCTTTCCGCGGGGCAGATGTGATAATTTCGCATGGGGAAACCGTCAGAACATGTAGGGGCAGCTTTTATCCCTTTTGGCGGTTTGGTTTCATTGTTTTCACTTTTACATGTTTTCCTGCAGGACTACAGATAATGATGTTTGCTCGAGCATTGGTATTCATTTATTCAAGGTAGAGTGGTAATAGTTTGCTTCTCAACTACTGTGCCAAGGGGTTTGATTTGTTTGCGAAGGGGGACCTCTTATTCTGAAAAAAAGACACCACTCCTTTTGTTCGACCCTTCAGTTTCTGTTCCGCTATTTTACCTAGCCACTGGCCCCTCGTGACTTCTATACACTCCGGCATTGCCGTCTCTCTCGCTACCACCACCCCTCTCTCTCTCTAAACCCCATACTCACATCCGAAGCTATTCTTTGGACTCCACAGTCTCCCGGGGTGAACTGGGGTTGTTGTTTGTTTACCTCCTCACCCTGTCCCGGATGACCTGGGGGAGTTTTCTGAGCGTTCCTGGCGAGGGTATGGCTTTACAAACACGTGAAAACCGTCCATGAGTGTCCTTGATAATCATAGACAATCACAGACATGTTGCAGGCATGTAATCTAGTGTTCGGGGTAGCTAAAATAACAGCAACCCATAAAGAAGGCCCTGGCTTATAACTCCTTGCAGAATTGGAAATCTTTTATGTTTTATCCAATTCCTGCGTGGAGAGTACGTAAGTAGATAGCGTTTTCTGGAACAGGGGATGTTAAATCAACCTTCATGTTCCCCATTCAGAATACTGACCAAGAACATGAGCCTCGATCAAGGTACGCATTGGAAGAAACAATCGGTCCACTTATCCTGAATGCTGGCGGCGAGTTTCTCATCTCCGATCCACTTAATCATCCACACCTATCTCACACTTTTCATCTACACTTGAAGGATAAATTATCCAAAAACAGACTTTGAATCTTCGTACTTTGTCATAGTGGATGTTGGTTTACAACACTTGTTTGCAATACTACCAATTTTTTGCCTAAATAAAAATAACTTGTTCCAAATTTAAGTTGCACCATTTTCCTGCCAAAATCACTATTGATTATTTAAAAATATGACATTCTTGTTGCTTGTTTATTTAAGGGTTTGGTGCTCTGCTCTTGACCGCGTCAGCGGCTTATTGGAAAAAAGTCCATGATGGATGAAACGAAGGATCCGATTTCCCCCTTTTACCCCGTCTAATGTGCTCGTCTTCGATGCATTGCCAATAAATGTATAAAAGTCCCTTGATGTATAAAATATATAAAGGTAGTATTGTATTATTGTCTCTTTTCTAAGTATAGTCAATAGCACTCAATAGATATACGGCCAGCAATTAAATTCGGTTAAACGCGACACGACACTATGCCTTAAAGTAAGTAGCAACAAGATCCTCAGTTTGACATCCCACCCAACGAACAGCGTTCAAACGAAACTTAAAATGCTCTCCACGAAGCACTCGAGTCGAGAATAGGATGGCACTATAATATCTCCGGACCTTCCAAGGTTAAAATCAGGGCCCGCAGCATTTCGAGCCAGTACTCCTAACAACTCATTTCTTCGTAGGATGAAGTGAGCCGGGCGATGCGCGAATATTATACAATGGCCTTGGCACTAATGTACTTTCCTGCCGCAGAGGGGGAGAATTTATGCCATTTTCTATGTCTACAGGTACTCTCTGGTAGCCTAAAAAGTTACAATTAGGTAAAAATAGGGTATTGATCAAATTAACCTCATAATTACAAAAACCGTGAGAAGTATACTTTAAAGACTATTTACCAAGCATTTGTTCATTTTTGCACCCATGAGAAAACCATTGAATGCAATGAAGATGCTTATTTGCGTTCACCATTTACGAGTCAGTGTCCCTGGGAATGACGCTTTGGAGTAGATTGTTATAATTTTTGTAATAATCAATCATTGACAATGAATTTAATTGCGGTTTTTCCATCAGGTTAAGTATTTTTTATGGTGAAAAACCTACAAAGACTTAATTAATAGAGTACGTCGGGAAATGAATCTTTCTAAAATTTTATCATTATATCTACGAAGAAATGTTTATTTCCTTAGCATGCACAGCAGAAAGACGAAAAGTGCCAGACGCCGATGTGGTTTACATTAAGTAATAAGTATAAGAGCAATAGTTAGATGTCAGGTGCGGAGTATATTGCCCCAACCTTCTCATGGATAAGGGTTAAAGTCTCCAGCATGGTAAATAAATTTTACACGCCACTTTGAAGGGCTTATTTTTTAAAATAATTTTATGTATATATATTTATTCAGGTATACACGTAATTTAATCGGGCGCTCTCTACTAGAGTACGGATTTAAGAACGAAGAGAGTGGGAGAGAGATATTCTATCTGCCCACCAAGCAAACAACAAGGGCCCTTACACGACACAACAAGGCAAACAATATATAGGCGGTCACACGACACAATCGTGAAACTGTGGGAGTCCCCATGTTTAAACTCCCATTCATCTCCTGTTTCGCGATCTTCCATTTTTCTCTCGCCATTGTTGGAGAGGAATTCTATTGTAGGTCGCTGGATGAATGAAGACAGGCAGTGAGAGGAGTAGCGGCGAAGAGAAACTGGTTCAAAGAAAGGAAAGAATAAGGAACTAGGGAATCGGGTTATTGCTCCGTGCACAGCCTATGCTCTGATGTATCTTCCGGCCTTGTGTTCAATTCACATTATACTCGACATCGGCATAGTTATAGGTGGATAAAACAATATTTAAAGAGATTAGAATTTTAGCATTAAAAATTATATTTATCAGCCCTGCAGAAAGTTTATACAATAAAATGTCCTTGACTGTCATTGAAAAATGTTCCCGATGGTCTGAAACTCGATCAAATCAACGATTGTTGTTACGGGTTCTCACATAGACTCGAAGTGATGGAGTGATTATTAAAATAATTCTTTGTTTAATTTGAACTTTTATTTGTAAATAAAAGATATAACACATATTTTCATCAAGCGTAGTGTTTCTTTTTGATTACCGGATTAATTTTGACTTTCATCGTTTTGTTCCAAACTATAGGTGGTGATGAACGAACAATCCAAAGTGACTCAAACCGTAATCACGCCTATGATTACCAATGATATAGCTTCGGAGAGTGACAGAAAATTATTGGCAGCCCATGTCTCTCACTTCTTTCCTTTTTTAAAAATAAACAGAATATGCATGGACGAGACTTCTTAGTAACTTGATTGAAATTATCTCGTACGATTTAACCACACCCTCCCACTCTTCGAGTCTGTTCGAAGGAGGGTGAACTATAGCATGGGAATAGCATTATGAAATTGGTGTAATGATGGGTGCCTGGTAGCAGAAGAATAATGGCTCACCATCTCAAGAGTCTCCATTTAAGTCCATAAGTTATGGTTGTGCTCGAGATAATTTCAATCACATTACAAATGAGTCACATGGTTCAATAACGGAGAGTTCGGGATTTTTGGTGTGCCTAAACACGCATGAGTAGACAACTTAAGCGGGGGTTATTTTACTTATTACGTCTCTAAATAGGATAATCTAATCATTAAACTTTCAAGGAAGGTTGTATGAGGTTATTATGAGTATCAAACACACCAAAATCTTGAATTTTGACCGTGATTGTGTCACGTGCTCCATTTTAACGTGATCGGAGTCATCTCGTAATGTAAGATTGCTTCGGAGTTATTCTTTGGAAAACTAGTTTCGTTTTGAGTAATTAACCAGATTTCGTATCTTCTTATAATGACTTACGAAAACGACAGCTTATCACTTGGATTAAAATGCTATACAACCACTTGGTATTATTCAGAAAACAATAAACACATGTAGGTAGAATGATAAGTCTCAACAATACTCAGTTGACAACGCCATGCGATTGCTTCATTTTCGTATAGTGACGATATATGTCATGCTGCTCGAGAGATGATCCCTAAGGTTACGTTGGGCATATATGAGGTAATACTGGATAAGATTAAAATTAATATTTTATGGCGGATATCATTTGTACATGGCATGTTTGGCATTTTAAGCGGGGGTTTTGGTTTAGATAAGAATGTACTTGACGGGGGAGCGCGGGTTTCCGAAGTCCTACGACTCGTTCTACCATTTGTGGTGGCGGGAATCCGCAAAAGGGTTCAGCAGAACGGAACAAAAGAGAATCAGGAGATAGACAAAACAAGATAGAGAGAGAGGTGGAGATAGTGAGTGAGTGAGAGAGACGGATGGAAAGGGAATATAGCCGAGATGGGTTGGAGAGCCGCAAAGCTTAGGGAGCATTCAGGAGCGAACGTGCTTTGGTTGCCGTAGCGTCGAAAGAATTACTGGTTTAGGGATGGTTTAAAAAAAAGGACTACAGAGAGAAAGAAAAGAGGGAGGAGGCACAAGAGAAACAGAAAAAGAGAAAGGAAGGAGAGATGGAAAATAAGGACGGGTTGGAATTGGCGGGAGAAAAATTCATGGATGGAATTTTTTTCTCAGGGATTTGGGGGAGGTTTGAGACGAGAAAATGTTTACATGTCTCGTAAATGGAATGCGCGGAGTGGCGTACGGCCTCGCTCGAGGAAGAAGAAGCGGAGAAGAAGGATAGTGAATGGGGTGAGGGGTCTCTTGAGTCTCCCGGACGAATGTGTGACTTCTAAGGAGGAAGGCGGGGGAAGTGGGATGAGGCTCTAGAGTGGCGGGACGGTCGGAGGAGAAGGCGCGGGAGGTGTCAGTTTAAAAGAGAGGGAAATTCAGAAGCGACGACGTGCAGTGATTTCCAGAGGAGCTGGAAAAATTGGGCGGCTGACGGATGAGGGAACACAGACACACAGACAAACTGCTGAAGAAATTCTTTTCCATACGAGGTATTCATTTATCGTTTACGGAAACCCATTTTAAGCATTACTTAGTCTATCCCTTTCATCGGTGAATACACACAAATGAGCAACATTAAAGCCTGATATCTAGTGATTCGAATTCGTTAATAAAATATTGCAGCGGAAAAATAAAAGGGATAAGGTCAAAAACGGCAGCAAGTACGTATTTGAATTCATACAAGATAATTGTCTATTTTTAAATTACTTACCATTAAAAATAACGTTGAGCATTAAGACATTCTTAATGGCCCGTAGACTGCTAATAAAATAAAGCATTTTATAAGCCTTGTGATTTAATCTGCATCCCTTACTACTCTAGCTAACGATTACGACAAATCCTCGTAAATCTACACTTAATTATCAGTAGTAACTGATTGTATTCTGAAAAGAATTCTAAACATTAAAAAAATTATCTGTCAGGTTGGGTTGACTTAACCTCGTAAAATAAAATAAACCTCATACATCGTAAATGTATACTAAGTGGAAAAAATATTTTTCATAATAGGTTTTAAAAGTCATAATAGGCTTAAACATATAATGAGCAACTTTTTCTAAAATAACTAAACAAATGTAAACATGCATTTTCTTTGATCGTATTTTCTGTAGGGTCAACACACCGTGCAAGGACTTAGAAAAACAATTACCGTTGCATCCTAAAATTCCCTGCAGGTTCATAATCAATTCAACTTTCAACTACTCCTTATTGCAAAAACTGAGAAACAATGGTTGTGAGGAAAAAAAGAAAGGTCGCGAGGTACCATGAGGAAGAGTACGACGCACGTTCAAATAAGAAAGGAATCCCCGGTGACAATGAAAGGAAGAGGGGGTAGACTCGCGTGGCTCAAGAAAGGAGAGCATCCCAGCGTTCCCTGGAGGCCCGTATCTGAATTGATCTATCTCAACCGGCCGCCCTCGAGTGTCCCACTCCCCTTGACTCCTCGAATCATCACTAAGTTTCGTTTCGGCGCATCTTAAAGATGAAGAATGGTACCAGCGGAAACGTTCCACAGAAAGTGGAACACAGCGCTGGCACAGAAGTTAATCCACCATCTCAAAATGTTTTATTTGATCAACGTTCTCAGCCATTAGTTTCATAACAAAATGCAAACGCCTAAGCATAGCAAATCCGTATTTAAGCAGAGAAATATATGTATAAATAGAATATGTTAACATTTTAATGCAAATGTGAAAATAGAAATAAAATAGCTGGCGTAAATGTTTGTCTATCTAGTCGGTAACAATAAATTATAGATTTCATTTGTACGGTAGCGAGGTAAATAAAACGTAACAAAGGCCAAGTTTTTGCACTTAAGAAGGTAAATAATAGTCCTACCAATCAATTTCAAAGCTGAGGAAGAGCAACCACTTAAAGGTGAGATAATTACATTTATTACATTAAGGTGTATTAGTCGCAATTGCATTAATTTGAATTATGTCCCTGTCATCTGCCTAGAAACCTAAGTCAAGATGATAACTCTAGTCCCATCGTCATAAATTATAGGATGCATGAAAAAGAAAATAACAGTTTACTTTTAGGTACTGCTGCAAAATATTAGTATTTATTAAGAGAATCGAAAAGTTTTTTCATGGAAATTGAACCTGGAATCAGAAAGGTGCTTGAAATATGTAACTTGCTAAATGGTTTAATTTCCCGCTAAAAACAACTAGAAAAAGTCAGAAAGTTTATGTGAATGTATTTTAAATAAATATCTCGGTTTAAATAACAAGTTACAGGCTAGCTGAATTACATTCACTACGAGCATACTTCCTCATCTGAATTTCACCTGAAACTGAAACCAACACCACTTCATTCTTGCTCAACCAATACGGATTTTTCCTAACGGCCCCGCTTTCCAATATCTCCCTTCGTTTGGCTTCCATACATATTTGCCCTACAGTATTTCTCGTTATGCCTTCCCCTTGAGTGGTATACCAAACAAAAAGATTGTGCCCCCAGGGCCCTCCCTGTAAGCATACGGAGGAAAAAATATGAATAGAAAAAACTATTAATTCAATGAAGACATTATGCAGTGATTGTTTGCTGGCTGCGTCATTATATTTGTGTGACTTAATGCTCAGCCTGCGCGACGCAATTTTCCCTGTGTATATACAATGCCGAAAACGCCCTATCATCCTGAAGCATATGCAGCATAGTGCATTAACGTGAAGCAGAATAGCAGGGATATAAGGATACATCATTGCTAATCCTGGTTCTTTAGTGTCCGGTGGCAGTCATGTCCTATATAATACTATATAATGTGTTCACATTATATATTTTATTCTGAAATGAATACTAATAACCAGACCTAAAATGGATATGTATGAATTTGTGTTATTATCATCTTATCCAGAACGTGTAGTAGGAATTTTAATGCTGGGAATGTAAACCAATGCTGGTCACAGTTATATTTTAGTCGATGAATATTACTATTACTTCGTGGTAAATAAAGAGAAAAATATGTTTATTGTAAGTAAAATTGTATGCAAAATCTTCCAATCCATCTTCAATTGTCGAAGAATATTAATGTTTGCCATATTCGGTGAAAATAATTAAGTAAACCAAATTCACTTGAGACGAGCGGTGATTGTTAAAATAACTTCTCCAAGTTTGGTATAACTGATTTTCTTTAGAGTGCGACAGTTATAAATTTCCATTGATTTATTTATTTTTCTCACGCTCAGTGATAAAAAAGAGGTCGGTATTTAAAGGAAGTTGACCATTTTGCTTCATATTTAATTCCTTACATTTGGAATTTCAGCACTTCCAACTTACGTTGTGGGAAATATTTTTAGTGATTGTGAGTATTTATATGGTGGCAAAACTGAGTAAAATTTTTCAGCAATCTAGGTATTTTTATCATTAGTTTCCATAAATATTTTACTGAAATTCTGCATGATTATTATTTAAAATATTATAATGCATCATTATCAGGTAAATCATAATGATACAATTTGCCTAATAATTACTTTATAGTTACTACGGATTTGTAATTAACGTATTTTAAACTACAGAGGACTTTATGATTTTTAATATGCCTTATAGATTAAAAGTTTCAGAGTAAATTAAATTTTAATCGCTACTTTGCAATTTTGTTCTATTTTATCTGCATAGTCACTTGGTTGAAAAAGGCAATTATTCATGCAGTCAGGACTTTTCCGAGGTCAAAGAAAACAACCGTGGCTTATTGTTTAGCTCATTGTGCCATAAATTTACCTCAACAGCTTTTCGAAGAAGACAGCTTTGACCGTCCGTGGCAACTTTGCTTCTGGACTAGTGAGCGCGCGCGTTAAACAAACTTCCACCACCCATAACTGGGAGGGTAGGCGGAGCGGGTGGGACGTATTTTTGGGTAGAAAGGTAAGAGGCCGGAGAGTAGACGAGGGAAGGTACCCAGAAGAGCAGAGAATGGGGGAGGGGCTGTTCCGGAGGATCCGGACGGCGAAAGGCATTGACGCCTGAGCGATGGCAGCCGAGGGTTGAGGCCATGCTTCCGCATCTAATACACGCCTTGCTTGTCTACAAACGGTGGATATGAAGCGAAACAACCCCTTAGGGTTCTGGGGAACTAAAAGGGGTTATTAAATGACTGTTCCCGTACTCTTCGACGTCGCCCTGATTCCTCTCTTACTGCCATTAGCCCCCAAGTAGTTAGCACACGCGTCCTCACCGCGGTCTCTCACACCACGCGTGTCCTTTGGCCCTTTCTGGGGACTTCCAGTGCTTCGTGTATATTAAGTGATAATCAAGAGAAATTTTTTCTGCGCGAGTTACAAGTATGCAAATGAATGAAGTTGAAAAAAGTTGGAGTTTTCTGGAAATATTTTTAATAAATGTTCGCTCATCAGTGCATGAAGCTGTTATATTAATGATGTCGCCATGATAATAAATGCTTATCAACTGTCTTGGCAACCCTTTATTACAATGGACTCAATATTAATGAATTTTAATTCTCGGAGGGCAGAGGAACAAACATTACCAAAACATTGTTATATATCGTGAACTCGGAGCGTAATACTACCTTTTTTGTCAGTAAATTTCCAATATAAAATAGGAAATAGGGGGAAGTAATTAATTAATGCTATGATGACTATTAGGTAGTTGCCCCTTGTTTCACGTCCTTTATCAATTGCAAATCATTTGGGGAGAAAATGATAAAAAATTCAAACAAAGATCTTTTAATATGTGTAAAACGAAATGAGCCCCAGCTCCAAGAATATTGACCTCTCTGTGTATATCCTTCATCTGATATGGATGTTACATAGTTGTGTACTAGTGGAAAATTTTTAACACGCTTGTGGGACAAAAAAACAATAATATACATTATAATTTGCAAGCATAAAATCATGCAGAAAGCTCATGAACTAATCCCCCGAATGCGAAAATGCTCTGGAAAGACGCAAGCAAGCATTTCAGGAGTACTACAGAAAAACATCCCCGGAAAGTCAACAGTTGTTTAACGAGACTAGAAAACAGGTCGCAGAAACTATCAGGCAAACTAAGAGGAAATATATAAAGGACCAACTAGAGTCCATAGAAGAGAACTTCCGCAACCACAACATGAGACACTTTTACAAAACTTTCGCAGGACAAATCCGAGGATACACACCACAAAATCTGTGCTTCAGAAAACAAGATGGAAAATTAGCATTGACAAATCAGGAAAACTGTCTAGTGCTAGCGCAGTATTTATCTGATCTTTTCAATAGCTCCGAACCAAGTACAAGATTTCCCAAAGAAAATTGCACCGACATCAACCCAGAATCACCACCACCAACACAGTTAGAGATCCACAGACTTACAGAAACTGAAAAATAACAGAACTTCTGGTGACGATGGCATCATTGCGGAGTTACTGAAAAACCTCGGGCCAAAGTCACTGCAGGAACTTGCACAAATCATTGGGAATATCTGGAAAACAGAACAATTGCCAGACAACTGGAAATGCGCTCTTATCCATCAACTACACAAGAAAGAAGACAGAGCAGATACGAATAACTACAGAGGAATTTCCCTGCTACAAGTTCCCTACAAAATCCTCTCAGTATGTCTTCTCCAAAGAGTACAAGAGCAACTAGAACACAAAATTGGCGAGTACCAGGCAGGCTTCCGCCCTGGTCGATCTTGTATAGGACAAATCTTCAACCTGAAAGCACTACTGAAATACAAAGCAATTAGAAATGTCCCGATCATATGCAGTTTGTTGACTTCAAGAAGGTGTACGATTCTATCAACCGATAATCTTTGTACAATATTTTAGAAGAACTGGGACTCGATGCAAAAACACTGCGATTGATCAAACAGACATTGACAGATACAATCTCGAAAGTAAAATTTATGGGTGAAATTTCTGACCTTTTCAGATCAAAACTGGAGTACCCCAAGGAAATTGGCTATCCCTACTGCTCTTTAACTTAGTCCTGAACAAAGTTATAAAGGAGTGGGAAAAAGAACTGAAAAACCAAGGACATTGGAAACCAACACGATTCGGACGACCCAAAGATGACGTAGAAATTTAATGCCTAGCTTTCGCTGATGATATAGCCATACCCGCAGATAATGAAACAACAGCAGCCAAACAAATAGAGGTCCTCAAGGAATGTGCAGAGAAAGTCGGCCTACAGATCTCTTTCGAAAAAACCGAATTCTTCAGCTCAAAAATAGACGTCGAAATATTGAACGCAAAATACGGCAAGATAAATCGAGTCACACATTTTAGATATCTGGGCGAGATCCTTGAACCCACAGGAGGAGAGAAGATAACACAAAAGACTCGACTACAGAAAATGAAGAGGGCATATGGCAAGACATACAATATCTATAACAAGAAATGCATTTCCATAAACACAAAAATCAGACACTACAACACTGTAATCAAGCCAGATGTTCTATATGCAAACTCTATGCAAAGAAACAAACAAACAAAAATAAAACAAAAGCGAAACTCTTACGCTTCATATAAAAAGAGATATGGAGAACATACTTAAGGAAGAGCGAAAAATCATGAGGAAAATTCTCGGCCCAAAATTAACAGAACAGACTCCCACTGACAAAAATCATCAAAAAGGTCATAACATATTTACAAGTCGTCAAATCAACAATACCATGGTTGTCTCAAGTCAGAGGTCTAGAAAAAGCAAATATAGACCCTAAGGAAATTGAAAACAGAATCACCTACAGAAATTAGATACACCAGTGGAACGTAATGCCAGAGAACGAAGTCCCAAAGAAACCAGGGACAAAATGGACGGAAGAGAGAAAGAGAATCCACGGAGAAAGAATGAGGGAAGTGTGAAAGATAAGAAAAAAACTTAAAAATGAGTCATAATGCCTTGTGTGATCTAATAAAAAAGGGTCCATTGGCAACTAATAATAATAATAATTTGCAAGGGACGCGTCGCTGCACATGGCGCACTAGGATTTTAGAAATAATACCTAGCCGAAAAGACTAAAAAATATTAAGAATGGGGTTGTCAGTAAACTTCTTTATAGTATGTTAAATTACTTTCTCAACTGTGCAAAATGACAGAAAATTTGTTGCATCGGTAAATTATCCATTATAAAAAATAATTTTTCCTAGTAACACTACACACATCCAGAATATTCTCCAAACTGTACAAACTATAGTGTAACGTGTTTCCGGATGCGAAATAATGATGGAATAAGCCGTAAGAGATTGCATGAATGTGTCAATGAAGTTTCAAAATCTACAAGTCTTAATTTAAATGCTTGTTATTTTATGTTATCTGCTTCGGTAAGAGCATTATTGTTACCACGTAAACGGCTAAAAATTTATCTGATAGCCATGCAAACATGTCCATAGCTGCCTCAAGGCAAAATTAACATAAAATTCCAATAGTAATGAAGTTGGGTCATGTAAAATAATCAGGACAAGTTTTATGGAGATTAAAGAGGTACAGGTGGTTTTTTTTGGATAATGACTTTAATGCTTCTATTCGCCATGGTTTCAATTACCACTACTGACCACATGGTCTAAGTTGTAGGTGAAATTGAGGATTCGAGTAAAATTAAGAGAGCTATATCGCTATATCGAGGGGCAGTTCTTAACTAATGAAAGACAGAATCAAAGAGTTACAATGGGTAGCAATATAATTCATATGAGTTATGCTTCAATGTCAGTAATTTGTTTCAGCCTCACAGGAAAATTTGACTCGACGATCCCGTTATTATTGGCGGATATAGCGTCTCCATTCAAAAGGGCTACAAGAATACCAACTTTCTTCGCCTTAATGTGTTGACCTTAGACTGGCAAATATTCTAATATATGTATATGTAATAATATATCGAATGAAAATCATGCATAAAATTTTTAGCTCTACAGTAGCGGGTGCCGACCAAAAGCATTGAAAAAAATCTTTATTTGACTTTAAAATTAACCTTGGGTGAACGTCAAATCACTGATCCAGTAGGTTATTGATTATATTTCTTATTAAAATAACCATATCATAGCAATATCGGTAACTTATTTGACGGTATTCGATGTTTTATCATAAACTAATTTCTAATCATAATGGCCATGATATATTAACGAGATACAAACATTTAGAAAAATGTAAAGTCTAGTAGAATAGACGACGATCAAAAGAAGTTTTCCAAAGAAAGGTTATGGAATACTACGTAATCAATCTCTCACAATAATTTTTAGATGTTCCTTTAAATTGAAATTGAGAAAATCGTAGTTCCATTTCCAACCAGTTTGAATAGGATAAGCTGAATATACTTTGGCAAGAGCAATTCATATAACTAAAATCAGCTTAATAATTTTCCGTTTGAATCAGAAATGCTCCATATATCAAATAAAACTCTAACTCACGCAACCCGTATGCATCAAAGAAGATTCTCAATCAGAAAAAATAGGAAGCTTCCTCAGTACTTTTGCATTATCCTGTGGGAAGTCCTATTTTAATTGTGCAGGCAAAGATATATTAACCCATCGTAGAAACAGCAATCACACAATTCACCTCAGAAGTCCATGAGCCACAGGTTTTTCCCCCGCAGACCTCGGCTACATCTATAATTCCCTTTGATTAGGAAACACTCTCTTTTGGCTGTCGTTTTTGTCAGCGATCTAGTAAACTGCTGCAAGCCCTCCTTCCATCACATCTGGTGCCCATGTGACAATCCAATTCTCGGAGCGGACGGTCTTAGTGCAAAGTCCGTTATAGGGGCAACGGGATGGAGGTAAAGGCGGGAGAAATACTGGCTGAAATTATGGCTGCAATCGGTGCGTTAAGGCAGAATGCAGCGGGAAGTTATACGACGGGATATAACAGTGGAGTGTGGGAAAATGGAGCGGATCCCTTCTCACTCCCTCCCCCCCATCACATCCTCCTAATGTACGGGCGGAGATCTGGGGAGGCTTGTGGACGGCTCGTGGCGATGCAAAAAATGAATGAGCGGTGGGAAACATGGGGACTGGCACATCACGGGATGGATGAAGGGTGTTTCAGATGGGCAGAATCTGGAGGGTCAGGCGTGGCTCTCAAGAGGGGAGAGTCAGGGAAATGGGGGGAGGAAGACAATTGGAGTGGATAGATGGGATAGAACTTGTGTTGGAGGAGAAGAGAAGCAGTAGAAAATGGTTGTAAGAATGCAGGAGAGAAAAGAACGTGCAAAAGTGAGGAAGTGAGTGAGCAAAAGAGAGGAAGAAAAGAAAAAAAAGTGAGGAAACAAATGATATTATAAAAATAGGGGAGAGGTTTTTTGAGAAAGGGACTCCACACGTACAACATACTCTGCGGGCCAGCATGGGGTCATGTGGCTGAAAGTGCCTCAATACTTTATAATTGTGAATTACAATGCAGTTTAATAACAAATAAGAAAAATACAATTATATAAAATGCACTAGCGGCTTTATTACATTGCTGACGTAACCATGTACAGAATAATTTTGCTTTTTGGTATTAACAAACTTTCCAAAAAATAAAAAAGATTCCTTTCCTCTCCCAGATAAGAATCAACAAACCGTAAAATGATTAAATAATTAATTCATTATAGTTTTAAAGCCTGCGGTTTGGGGAGTTTACCATTAAAAACCATAACTTTTCAGTAGTTGCAGCCACAGGTAGTGCTAATTTAATGATTGGCTTATAACCTGTACTTTTGATACCAAGCAACACCTGGGAGAACAGAGTAACTCTAGATGATGACGTTGCATGTAAAAGTCAACCTAATGTATTGATATATATGGTATTATATTATGGTCATGACTTATTTTCACGTGAATGATTTATTCAAATAACTAAACAAAGGTAAATTAAAACAATTTAGAGCCATAGAATGCTTCATAATATTACAAAATAATCCTCTCCCTGTAAAAAGGGGAACAAATGTAAACGTGTATATTAAGAAGAAATGTGCTGACTGATCGTCTATAAATCACCGCAATATCAGATGCATAAGAAATATGTAGACTGATCGCCTATAAATCACAGAAATATTGATGCGCTTTACGAGATTCCTCATTGTAATGGAAATCCTAAGTGAATTTAGAGGAACAATATATAGTTTAAACTATTGGGGAAAGCAACCGACGACAGTGGTCTCCTTCCCTCGTAAGGGAACGAAGTAAAAAAAAAATTAATATTCACACTCTGACGATCCATCGGGGATGACAGTCATAAGGGAAGGCAAGGGGCTCTTTAAAAGTCACTGTTCAATACGAATTATCTCATAAGACCAGAACTAGAGACTGGGAGAGTTAACTTATGGTTGAAGACCGCTGTACTAGATGTTTCTTCTGGCACAAGTTCAGGGATACTCGCTCGTATGAAAGCTTTCTAGTAACATGTGATACTTAACCATTATTCTAACTAACTGGAATGGCCTCTAAGCTACTTGGTTCAGTGACTGCTTTGGCACCATTTTCATACTCCCTTTCTGAATGACCCAGATGCGGTTGACCAATAATATTAGCTGGTACAGTCGCGGTGCGATCCACACTTAGTGAAATCAGAAAAGGGTAGAGAAAACACTCCTCAAAAGCAATATATTAACACGACCATGATTTTGACGCAGTGCATCTTCTCCTGAAGATTACTCAAAGATGATACACTTCATCTGAATCATGCTCATTAAAATATTTACAATGTGGTATTTCAGTATTTTCTTTGCCCTCCTCACGAAGGTATTTCACATGGTAAAGCCAAGGGGAGACTAACTTACTGATATCAGAGCTACATAAAACTTTTATAGCTCTTTAGGAATTCTATGAAAATTATATAATCAATAAATACTTATAGGTTCATCAGTAGTTTTCTTGGCCTTCTGTTGCCATATATAAGTTAAAATAAATACACATGGTTAACACTCCTTTGTCAATGCTGGTTCAAGTACGTGGTCCCTCTATGACAGCCAAAATCATACTGTATTCGTCCTATGCTTATATAACCGTCTAGAACACTATGTATTTTGCTGGATCACATATTGTTTTGTTAATAATATAGTTGAAAGTGAAATAGAGGGAAAAGTTGCAGAGAAAGACCCAGGAATAAGTTCATGGACCCAATAAAGAGGAAAGTACATAGGACGAGATACCAGGAGTTAGGGGAACTAGCATTAGATAGGGAAGGGTGGAGGGCTGCAGTCAACCAATCTTAAGATTGAACAACCAATAAATAAATGTATCTTATAAAACGAGTATAGGATGGAAATAGAGATGGATAACGAATGCTGGCTTGATACGGATGGAGTCGGGACAGCGGGATGGCAGACGCGCTGGAACCGGAGAGTGAGGGTAAAGGGAGGCTGGGAGCAGGAGGAATGGGAAGAGGTTTGGACGGAAGGAGGCGGGGGAGGGATGAGAATGGATGTGCAAGCGTCTTTGGGAGAGGGGCAGAGAAAGAAGGGGGAGATAGGATGGAAGGAGGCTGAGAGGGGGAAAAGAATGGGCTTAATGGCAAGGTATCGGAGTTAGGGGTTGAGCATTCAACGGAAGGAAGGAGTAAATGGTGGACTGATGTAATGGGAGAGGAAGTTGGAAGAAGAGGGCGGGCAGGAGAGATAGATATATATAGGGAGTGGACGAAATGTAAGAGGGTATATGGTATGGGGTGAAGCATTCTTTTGCCTCCCTCTCGTCCTCTTTATCCCTCCACGTGTACTGAGGATGAGTTTGGGAATTGCATGGTGGAAAGGGGAGAAGGGGGGGAGGCATTTTCTCCGGGGATGAGCCTGCCGAGAGGTGGGAAAGAAGAAGGAAGGAAGTGATGGGATGGGTGGTTGGGAGGAAGCGCGGGAAGGAAGGAAGACAGGAAAAGGATGAAGAGGAAGTGGTCGGCGAGGTTGAGATGGATAGGACATATCATGTCGAGAAGAGGGGACGAGTTGCAGCGACAAAGCGAGATCCGGTTGTATTTAAGCGTTCTCCGGATGAGATCTCGCTTTTTGTAGTGACGCCCACGGGCAATTGAAACGAAAGTTGGGAACATGATGCTCTGGCAGACGTAAGAAAAAACTCTACGAGTGACATCGGATCTTTGGAACAATACCTTAAAGCAGACTTTCAACCCTAAAAATATCAGCTTATGAAGAAAAGTCCAGCGAAAGAACAGCGATTTGAAAAATGAACAATTAAAATAACTTTAATAATTTGGTTTAAAAGAGCATGTGAGGTACAGGGAAGTACGGCTTTGAGACAACAGTTGGTTGAAGCAATGGTGAAGGCCAATATCTGCCACTAATAAAATGTTAAAATAAATTAATTGGCCGTAGTAATTGCTGAGAAATGAATGGTAATTTGCTATTCAGATCCCTAGAGGTTAGAAAGCAATGAAGCAATGATAAGTGTTCAGATAAGCGTTCACTTAATCTTGCAGGTATAAACTAAACGAGTAAATGGGTGCTTGCTGTTAGCAAGCAAGGGGGGTTTGTACATTATGATACTCTTTAAGTATTGAAAAATGAATGCATGATCTTTACAAAACCAATGAAAGCTCTCAAGTCTGCGTGCTACATGCAGGCAAAGAAAAATATGATGGAATTCATGAGGTAAGGATACCTGACAGTTCTAGTAAAAATCATATTTTATCTCATGCGGTAATTAACGACATTTCAAATACTATTGTCAGTGAAATGAAAGGTATGTGGAACCACTGCAAGTTCAACATAACTTTATTAGATGGCCTTTCTACGTTAGATATTCCTTTCAGTACAGCATACTTAATAAGGTCTAACATGAAAACTTTATAATAGAACTTCGATCCGAATCTACAATTTTAATATGCTAATTTTCATGTTCAATTTTTCTTTTTCAATCGTCTACATGAATAGCACATGCTTTTGAATGAAAACTAAAATATCATGAAAATTGGATGGTTAAAGTTGGTCATCAAACCTTCGGTAGAGGCCAGGAAGAAGTGGTAGAAATTATACCCAGTACTTAGCAGCGATGTATTAATAGCACCTGTCCATTTGATGATGCCTATATGGGTGTTTGCAATTTGCAAGCAGGGGGGATGGGGAGTGTTTGATGATGATACTCTTTAAATAAGGGAAAAAATGAAAGCTCTCAAGTCTGCGTGCTACATGCAAGCAAAGAAAAATATAATTGTCGAAAATGCCTCTCGCGCCTAATGAGGTATGGATACCAGATGTTCTAGTACAAACTTATATTCTATGTCATCCGGTTATTAACGAATTTTCAAAATACTATAATCAATACACCGAAACGAACGTGGAACCATTGAAATATTATCATTACCTCATTTGACGGCATATAAGACGTTCTTCTACGTTAGATATTTCATTTCAGTACAGCATATTTAATTAGAGCTCACATGAAGAATTTTACTATATAAGTTCGATCGGAATCGTGATTTTTAGTATACTAATTTTCATGTTCAATTTTTTTCTCTTACTATCTTCTACATGGACTGCATATTTTTTTAATGAAAACGACAAAATCATGAAGCTTGGTTGGTGGAAATTGGCCATCAAAGGTATGGTAGAGGCCAGGAAAAGTTTGAAGAAATTATACCCAGTATTTAGCAGTGCGAAAAATGGCATAGAAAAGAGTAAATTACATGCATTTAGGATACCTAACTCATATATGTAAAGCTATCGATTGCAATATCTCGAAGCCGAATCGACTTTTTAACTTTTCCGCTTTTACCCAAAATTAACACATAAATATAACCCTTCCCTGAAACTGGCCCGCCTAGCTTTGTTCCAAACCTGAATCGACACTCGGCTAGGCGACAATGGAATAAATCCATAGCAACGAAAGTGAAAAAATTTCTAAAATCCCAAATAAAAGTTAAAAAATATCAGTTTTACGGCAGATAGGAAAAAATCGATTGCAAGAATAAAGTTTTTCAAACATTCAACCTCAATTTTGTGAAAGAATCAGTCTTGTAGCTCAATTATTTCATATTTTAATGAACGAAAGAAAAAAGGTCTACACTAAAGTTTTCGTTTTTCCCGTATAATCCCTTGTTAAGCTATAGATTGCAATAAATCGAAGCCTAATCGACTTTTTTAACTTTTTCGATTTTTTCCCAACTCGATACATGATTTCAACTCTATCCTGAAAATTTCACCCGCCTAGCTTGCTTAGAAATACCCTAGAGGTTTTGATGAGTCAGTCAGTCAGTCAGTCAGTCAGTCAGTTCTGTAGCTTTATATATATAAAATAAATAAATAAATAAACGAGTAAATGGGTGCTTGCTGTCAGCAAGAAAGGGGGGTTTTTGCATTAAATTAACATTTTAAGTATCGAACATTGAATGCATCATCCTTAGAAAACCTATGAAAGCTCTCAAGTCTGCGTGCTACATGCAGGCAAAGAAAAATACTATGGAATTCTCGAAATGAATTTCACGGTCCATGAGGTAAGGATACCTGACAGTTCTAGTGCAAATCATATTACATCTCATCCAGTAATTAACGACATCAAAATACTATAGTCAGTGAAATGAAAGGAACGTGGAACCACTGCAAGTTCAACATAACTTTATTTGATGGCCTTTCTACGTTAGATATTCCTTTTAGTACAGCATACTTAATAAGGTCTAATATGAAAACTTTATAATAGAACTTCGATCCGAATCGACAATTATAATTTGCTAAATTTTATGTTAAATTTTTCTTTTTCAATCTTCTACATGAATTGCACATGCTTTAGAATGAAAATTAAAATATCAAGAAGATTGCTTGGTTAAAGTTGGTCATCAAACCTACGGTAGAGGCCAGGAAAAAGTTGAAAAGATTATACCCAGTACTTAGCAGCGATGTATTAATAGCACCTATCCATTTAATGATGCCTATAAGGGTGTTTGCAATTTGCAAGCAAGGGGGAGTGCTAGATGATGATACTCTTTCAATAAGGAAAAAAATGAAAGCTCTCAAGTCTGAGTGCTACATGCAAGCCAAGAAAAATATAATTCTCGAAAATGCCTCTCGCGCCTCATGAGGTATGGATACCAGACAGTTCTAGTACAAACTTATATTGTATGTCATCCGGTTATTAGCGACTTTTCAAAATACTATAATCAGTACACCGAAACGAACGTGGAACCATTGATAGATTATCATAACCTCACTTTACGGCATATAAGACGTTCTTCTACGTTAGATATTTCATTTCAGTGCATCATACTTAATAAGAGCTAACATGAAGAATTTTACTATATATATTCGATCGGAATCGATATTTTTATTATACTAATTTTCATGTTCAATTTTTTTTCTCTTCCAATCTTCTGCATGGACTGCATATTTTTTTAATGAAAACGACAATATCATGAAGCTTGGTTGATGGAAATTGGCCATCAAAGGTATGGTAGAGGCCAGGAAAAGTTTGAAGAAATTATACCCAGTATTTAGCAGTGCGAAAAATGGCAAAGGGAAGAGTAAATTTCATTCACTTAGGATACCTAACTCATATATGTAAAGCTATCGATTGCACTATCTCGAAGCCGTATCGACTTTTTGAACTTTTCCGATTTTACCCAAAATCAACACATAAATATAACCCTCCCCTGAAACTGGCCCGCCTAGCTTAGTTCCACACCTGAGTCGACACTCGGCTAGGCGACAATGGAATAAATCCATAGCAACGAAAGTGAAAAAATTTCTAAAATCCCAAATAAAAGTTAAAAAATATCAGTTTTACGGCAGATAGGAAAAAATCGATTGCAAGAATAAAGTTTTTCAAACATTCAACCTCAATTTTGTGAAAGAATCAGTCTTGTAGCTCAATTATTTCATATTTTAATGAACGAAAGAAAAATGGTCTACACTGAAATTTTTCGTTTTTCCATATAATCCTATGTGAAGCTTTCGATTGCAATAAATCGAAGCCTAATCGACTTTTTTAACTTTTTCGATTTTTTCCCAACTCGACACATGACTCCAACTCTATCCTGAAAATTTCACCCACCTAGCTCGTTTAGAAATGCCCAGGAATTTTGATGAGTCAGTCAGTCAGTCAGTCAGTCAGTCAGTCAGTCAGTCAGTCAGTTTTGTAGCTTTATATATATTAACGAGTAAATGGGTGCTTGCTGTTAGCAAGCAAGGGGGGTTTGTACATTATTTTAAACTTTAAGCATCGAAAAATGAATGCATCATCCTTACAAAACTAATGAAAGCTCTCAAGTATATGTGCTACATGCTGGCAAAGAAAAATATTATGGAATTCTCGAAATGAATTTCATGATGTAAGGATACCTGACAGTTCTAGTACAAATCATATTATATCTCATCCGGTAATTAAGGACATTTCAAAATACTATAGTCAGTGAAATGAAAGGAACGTGGAACCACTGCAAGTTCAACATAACTTTATTTGATGGCCTTTCTACGTTAGATATTCCTTTCAGTAAAGCATACTTAATAAGGTCTAACATGAAAACTTTATAATAGAACCTCGATCCGAATAGACAACTTCAATATGCTAATTTTCATGTTCAATTTTTCTTTTTCAATCTTCTACATGAATTGCACATGCTATAGAATGAAAACTAAAATACATGAAGATTGGTTGGTCAAAGTTGGTCATCAAAGCTACGGTAGAGGCCAGGAAGAAGTGGTAGAAATTATACCCAGTACTTAGCAGCGATGTATTAATAGCACCTGTCCATTAAATGATGCCTATATGGGTGCTTGCAATTTGCAAGCAGGGCGGGGGGGAGTGCTAGATGATGATACTCTTTAAATAAGGAAAAAAAATGAAAGCTCTCAAGTCTGCGTGCCACATGCAAGCAAAGAAAAATATAATTCTCGAAAATGAAATACGCGCCTCATGAGGTATGGATACCAGACAGTTCTAGTACAAACTTATATTGTATGTCATCCGGTTATTAGCGACTTGTCAAAATACTATAATCAGTACACCGAAACGAACGTGGAACCATTGATAGATTATCATAACCTCATTTTACGGCATATAAGACGTTCTTCTACGTTAGATATTTCATTTCAGTACATCATACTTAATAAGAGCTCACATGAAGAATTTTACTACATATATTCGATCGGAATCGATATTTTTATTATACTAATTTTCATGTTCAATTTTTTTTCTCTTCCAATCTTCTGCATGGACTGCATATTTTTTTAATGAAAACGACAATATCATGAAGCTTGGTTGATGGAAATTGGCCATCAAAGGTATGGTAGAGGCCAGGAAAAGTTTGAAGAAATTATACCCAGTATTTAGCAGTGCGAAAAATGGCAAAGGGAAGAGTAAATTTCATTCACTTAGGATACCTAACTCATATATGTAAAGCTATCGATTGCACTATCTCGAAGCCGTATCGACTTTTTGAACTTTTCCGATTTTACCCAAAATCAACACATAAATATAACCCTCCCCTGAAACTGGCCCGCCTAGCTTAGTTCCACACCTGAGTCGACACTCGGCTAGGCGACAATGGAATAAATCCATAGCAACGAAAGTGAAAAAATTTCTAAAATCCCAAATAAAAGTTAAAAAATATCAGTTTTACGGCAGATAGGAAAAAATCGATTGCAAGAATAAAGTTTTTCAAACATTCAACCTCAATTTTGTGAAAGAATCAGTCTTGTAGCTCAATTATTTCATATTTTAATGAACGAAAGAAAAATGGTCTACACTGAAATTTTTCGTTTTTCCATATAATCCTATGTGAAGCTTTCGATTGCAATAAATCGAAGCCTAATCGACTTTTTTAACTTTTTCGATTTTTTCCCAACTCGACACATGACTCCAACTCTATCCTGAAAATTTCACCCACCTAGCTCGTTTAGAAATGCCCAGGAATTTTGATGAGTCAGTCAGTCAGTCAGTCAGTCAGTCAGTCAGTCAGTCAGTCAGTTTTGTAGCTTTATATATATTAACGAGTAAATGGGTGCTTGCTGTTAGCAAGCAAGGGGGGTTTGTACATTATTTTAAACTTTAAGCATCGAAAAATGAATGCATCATCCTTACAAAACTAATGAAAGCTCTCAAGTATATGTGCTACATGCTGGCAAAGAAAAATATTATGGAATTCTCGAAATGAATTTCATGATGTAAGGATACCTGACAGTTCTAGTACAAATCATATTATATCTCATCCGGTAATTAAGGACATTTCAAAATACTATAGTCAGTGAAATGAAAGGAACGTGGAACCACTGCAAGTTCAACATAACTTTATTTGATGGCCTTTCTACGTTAGATATTCCTTTCAGTAAAGCATACTTAATAAGGTCTAACATGAAAACTTTATAATAGAACCTCGATCCGAATAGACAACTTCAATATGCTAATTTTCATGTTCAATTTTTCTTTTTCAATCTTCTACATGAATTGCACATGCTATAGAATGAAAACTAAAATACATGAAGATTGGTTGGTCAAAGTTGGTCATCAAAGCTACGGTAGAGGCCAGGAAGAAGTGGTAGAAATTATACCCAGTACTTAGCAGCGATGTATTAATAGCACCTGTCCATTTGATGATGCCTATATGGGTGTTTGCAATTTGCAAGCAGGGCGGGGGGGAGTGCTAGATGATGATACTCTTTAAATAAGGAAAAAAAATGAAAGCTCTCAAGTCTGCGTGCCACATGCAAGCAAAGAAAAATATAATTCTCGAAAATGAAATACGCGCCTCATGAGGTATGGATACCAGACAGTTCTAGTACAAACTTATATTGTATGTCATCCGGTTATTAGCGACTTGTCAAAATACTATAATCAGTACACCGAAACGAACGTGGAACCATTGATAGATTATCATAACCTCATTTTACGGCATATAAGACGTTCTTCTACGTTAGATATTTCATTTCAGTACATCATACTTAATAAGAGCTCACATGAAGAATTTTACTACATATATTCGATCGGAATCGATATTTTTATTATACTAATTTTCATGTTCAATTTTTTTCTCTCTTCCAATCTTCTGCATGGACTGCATATGTTTTTAATGAAAACGACATTATCATGAAGCTTGGTTGATGGAAATTGGCCATCAAAGGTATGGTAGAGGCCAGGAAAAGTTTGAAGAAATTATACCCAGTATTTAGCAGTGCGAAAAATGGCATAGAGAAGAGTAAATTACATGCATTTAGGATACCTAACTCATATATGTAAAGCTATCGATTGCAATATCTCGAAGCCGTATCGACTTTTTGAACTTTTCCGATTTTACCCAAAATCAACACATAAATATAACCCTCCCCTGAAACTGGCCCGCCTAGCTTAGTTCCACACCTGAGTCGACACTCGGCTAGGCGACAATGGAATAAATCCATAGCAACGAAAGTGAAAAAATGTCTAAAATCTCAAATAAAAGTTTAAAAATATCAGTTTGACGGTAGGTAGGAAAGAATCGATTGCAAGAATAAGATTTTTCAAACATTTAGCCTCATACTTGTGAAAGAATCAGTCTTGTAGCTCAATTATTTCATATTTTAATGAACGAAAGAAAAATGGTCTACACTGAAATTTTTCGTTTTTCCATATAATCCTATGTGAAGCTTTCGATTGCAATAAATCGAAGCCTAATCGACTTTTTTAACTTTTTCGATTTTTTCCCAACTCGACACATGACTCCAACTCTATCCTGAAAATTTCACCCACCTAGCTCGTTTAGAAATGCCCAGGAATTTTGATGAGTCAGTCAGTCAGTCAGTCAGTCAGTCAGTCAGTCAGTCAGTCAGTTTTGTAGCTTTATATATATTAACGAGTAAATGGGTGCTTGCTGTTAGCAAGCAAGGGGGGTTTGTACATTATTTTAAACTTTAAGCATCGAAAAATGAATGCATCATCCTTACAAAACTAATGAAAGCTCTCAAGTATATGTGCTACATGCTGGCAAAGAAAAATATTATGGAATTCTCGAAATGAATTTCATGATGTAAGGATACCTGACAGTTCTAGTACAAATCATATTATATCTCATCCGGTAATTAAGGACATTTCAAAATACTATAGTCAGTGAAATGAAAGGAACGTGGAACCACTGCAAGTTCAACATAACTTTATTTGATGGCCTTTCTACGTTAGATATTCCTTTCAGTAAAGCATACTTAATAAGGTCTAACATGAAAACTTTATAATAGAACCTCGATCCGAATAGACAACTTCAATATGCTAATTTTCATGTTCAATTTTTCTTTTTCAATCTTCTACATGAATTGCACATGCTATAGAATGAAAACTAAAATACATGAAGATTGGTTGGTCAAAGTTGGTCATCAAAGCTACGGTAGAGGCCAGGAAGAAGTGGTAGAAATTATACCCAGTACTTAGCAGCGATGTATTAATAGCACCTGTCCATTAAATGATGCCTATATGGGTGCTTGCAATTTGCAAGCAGGGCGGGGGGGAGTGCTAGATGATGATACTCTTTAAATAAGGAAAAAAAATGAAAGCTCTCAAGTCTGCGTGCCACATGCAAGCAAAGAAAAATATAATTCTCGAAAATGAAATACGCGCCTCATGAGGTATGGATACCAGACAGTTCTAGTACAAACTTATATTGTATGTCATCCGGTTATTAGCGACTTGTCAAAATACTATAATCAGTACACCGAAACGAACGTGGAACCATTGATAGATTATCATAACCTCATTTTACGGCATATAAGACGTTCTTCTACGTTAGATATTTCATTTCAGTACATCATACTTAATAAGAGCTCACATGAAGAATTTTACTACATATATTCGATCGGAATCGATATTTTTATTATACTAATTTTCATGTTCAATTTTTTTCTCTCTTCCAATCTTCTGCATGGACTGCATATGTTTTTAATGAAAACGACATTATCATGAAGCTTGGTTGATGGAAATTGGCCATCAAAGGTATGGTAGAGGCCAGGAAAAGTTTGAAGAAATTATACCCAGTATTTAGCAGTGCGAAAAATGGCATAGAGAAGAGTAAATTACATGCATTTAGGATACCTAACTCATATATGTAAAGCTATCGATTGCAATATCTCGAAGCCGTATCGACTTTTTGAACTTTTCCGATTTTACCCAAAATCAACACATAAATATAACCCTCCCCTGAAACTGGCCCGCCTAGCTTAGTTCCACACCTGAGTCGACACTCGGCTAGGCGACAATGGAATAAATCCATAGCAACGAAAGTGAAAAAATGTCTAAAATCTCAAATAAAAGTTTAAAAATATCAGTTTGACGGTAGGTAGGAAAGAATCGATTGCAAGAATAAGATTTTTCAAACATTTAGCCTCATACTTGTGAAAGAATCAGTCCTGTAACTTAATTATTTCATATTTTAATGAACGAAAGAAAAAAGGTCTACACTGAAATATTTCGTTTTTCCCGTACAATTCCATGTAAAGCTATCGATTGCAATAAATCGAAGTCTAATCGACTTTTTTAACTTTTTCGTTTTTTTTCCAACTCGACACATGACTCCAACTCTATCCTGAAAATTTCACTAACCTAGCTCGTTTAGAAATGCCCAGGAATTTTGATGAGTCAGTCAGTCAGTCAGTCAGTCAGTCAGTCAGTCAGTCAGTCAGTCAGTTTTGTAGCTTTATATATATTAATATATATATTAACGAGTAAATGGGTGCTTGCTGTTAGCAAGCAAGGGGGGTTTGTACATTATTTTAAACTTTAAGCATCGAAAAATGAATGCATCATCCTTACAAAACTAATGAAAGCTCTCAAGTATATGTGCTACATGCTGGCAAAGAAAAATATTATGGAATTCTCGAAATGAATTTCATGATGTAAGGATACCTGACAGTTCTAGTACAAATCATATTATATCTCATCCGGTAATTAAGGACATTTCAAAATACTATAGTCAGTGAAATGAAAGGAACGTGGAACCACTGCAAGTTCAACATAACTTTATTTGATGGCCTTTCTACGTTAGATATTCCTTTCAGTAAAGCATACTTAATAAGGTCTAACATGAAAACTTTATAATAGAACCTCGATCCGAATAGACAACTTCAATATGCTAATTTTCATGTTCAATTTTTCTTTTTCAATCTTCTACATAAATTGCACATGCTATAGAATGAAAACTAAAATACATGAAGATTGGTTGGTCAAAGTTGGTCATCAAAGCTACGGTAGAGGCCAGGAAGAAGTGGTAGAAATTATACCCAGTACTTAGCAGCGATGTATTAATAGCACCTGTCCATTAAATGATGCCTATATGGGTGCTTGCAATTTGCAAGCAGGGTGGGGGGGAGTGCTAGATGATGATACTCTTTAAATAAGGAAAAAAAATGAAAGCTCTCAAGTCTGCGTGCCACATGCAAGCAAAGAAAAATATAATTCTCGAAAATGAAATACGCGCCTCATGAGGTATGGATACCAGACAGTTCTAGTACAAACTTATATTGTATGTCATCCGGTTATTAACGACTTTTCAAAATACTATAATCAGTACACCGAAACGAACGTGGAACCACTGAAAGATTATCATCACCTCATTTGATGGCATATAAGACGTTATTCTACGTTAGATATTTCATTTCAGTACATCATACTTAATAAGAGCTCACATGAAGAATTTTACTATATATATTCGATCGGAATCGATATTTTTATTATACTAATTTTCATGTTCAATTTTTTTTTCTCTTCCAATCTTCTGCATGGACTACATATTCTTTTAATGAAAACGACAATATCATGAAGCTTGGTTGATGGAAATTGGCCATCAAAGGTATGGTAGAGGCCAGGAAAAGTTTGAAGAAATTATACCCAGTATTTAGCAGTGCGAAAAATGGCAAAGGGAAGAGTAAATTTCATTCACTTAGGATACCTAACTCATATATGTAAAGCTATCGATTGCACTATCTCGAAGCCGTATCGACTTTTTGAACTTTTCCGATTTTACCCAAAATCAACACATAAATATAACCCTCCCCTGAAACTGGCCCGCCTAGCTTAGTTCCACACCTGAGTCGACACTCGGCTAGGCGACAATGGAATAAATCCATAGCAACGAAAGTGAAAAAATTTCTAAAATCCCAAATAAAAGTTAAAAAATATCAGTTTTACGGCAGATAGGAAAAAATCGATTGCAAGAATAAAGTTTTTCAAACATTCAACCTCAATTTTGTGAAAGAATCAGTCTTGTAGCTCAATTATTTCATATTTTAATGAACGAAAGAAAAATGGTCTACACTGAAATTTTTCGTTTTTCCATATAATCCTATGTGAAGCTTTCGATTGCAATAAATCGAAGCCTAATCGACTTTTTTAACTTTTTCGATTTTTTCCCAACTCGACACATGACTCCAACTCTATCCTGAAAATTTCACCCACCTAGCTCGTTTAGAAATGCCCAGGAATTTTGATGAGTCAGTCAGTCAGTCAGTCAGTCAGTCAGTCAGTCAGTCAGTCAGTTTTGTAGCTTTATATATATTAACGAGTAAATGGGTGCTTGCTGTTAGCAAGCAAGGGGGGTTTGTACATTATTTTAAACTTTAAGCATCGAAAAATGAATGCATCATCCTTACAAAACTAATGAAAGCTCTCAAGTATATGTGCTACATGCTGGCAAAGAAAAATATTATGGAATTCTCGAAATGAATTTCATGATGTAAGGATACCTGACAGTTCTAGTACAAATCATATTATATCTCATCCGGTAATTAAGGACATTTCAAAATACTATAGTCAGTGAAATGAAAGGAACGTGGAACCACTGCAAGTTCAACATAACTTTATTTGATGGCCTTTCTACGTTAGATATTCCTTTCAGTAAAGCATACTTAATAAGGTCTAACATGAAAACTTTATAATAGAACCTCGATCCGAATAGACAACTTCAATATGCTAATTTTCATGTTCAATTTTTCTTTTTCAATCTTCTACATGAATTGCACATGCTATAGAATGAAAACTAAAATACATGAAGATTGGTTGGTCAAAGTTGGTCATCAAAGCTACGGTAGAGGCCAGGAAGAAGTGGTAGAAATTATACCCAGTACTTAGCAGCGATGTATTAATAGCACCTGTCCATTAAATGATGCCTATATGGGTGCTTGCAATTTGCAAGCAGGGCGGGGGGGAGTGCTAGATGATGATACTCTTTAAATAAGGAAAAAAAATGAAAGCTCTCAAGTCTGCGTGCCACATGCAAGCAAAGAAAAATATAATTCTCGAAAATGAAATACGCGCCTCATGAGGTATGGATACCAGACAGTTCTAGTACAAACTTATATTGTATGTCATCCGGTTATTAACGACTTTTCAAAATACTATAATCAGTACACCGAAACGAACGTGGAACCACTGAAAGATTATCATCACCTCATTTGATGGCATATAAGACGTTATTCTACGTTAGATATTTCATTTCAGTACATCATACTTAATAAGAGCTCACATGAAGAATTTTACTATATATATTCGATCGGAATCGATATTTTTATTATACTAATTTTCATGTTCAATTTTTTTTTCTCTTCCAATCTTCTGCATGGACTACATATTCTTTTAATGAAAACGACAATATCATGAAGCTTGGTTGATGGAAATTGGCCATCAAAGGTATGGTAGAGGCCAGGAAAAGTTTGAAGAAATTATACCCAGTATTTAGCAGTGCGAAAAATGGCAAAGGGAAGAGTAAATTTCATTCATTTAGTATACCTAACTCATATATGTAAAGCTATCGATTGCAATATCTCGAAGCCGAATCGACTTTCTTAACTTTTCCGATTTTACCCAAAATCAACACATAAATATAACCCTCCCCTGAAACTGGCCCGCCTAGCTTAGTTCCAAACCTGAATCGACACTCGGCTAGGCGACAATGGAATAAATCCATAGCAACGAAAGTGAAAAAATGTCTAAAATCCCAAATAAAAGTTTAAATATATCAGTTTTACGGTAGGAAGGAAAGAATCGATTGAAATAATTAGATTTTTCAAGCATTCAGCCTCATATTTGTGAAAGAATCAGTCTTGTAGCTCAATTATTTCATATTTTAATGAACGAAAGAAAAAAGGTCTACACTAAAGTTTTCGTTTTTCCCGTATAATCCCTTGTTAAGCTATAGATTGCAATAAATCAAAGCCTAATCGACTTTTTTAACTTTTTCGATTTTTTCCCAACTCGATACATGATTTCAACTCTATCCTGAAAATTTCACCCGCCTAGCTTGCTTAGAAATACCCTAGAGGTTTTGATGAGTCAGTCAGTCAGTCAGTCAGTTCTGTAGCTTTATATATATAAAATAAATAAATAAATAAACGAGTAAATGGGTGCTTGCTGTCAGCAAGAAAGGGGGGTTTTTGCATTAAATTAACATTTTAAGTATCGAACATTGAATGCATCATCCTTAGAAAACCTATGAAAGCTCTCAAGTCTGCGTGCTACATGCAGGCAAAGAAAAATACTATGGAATTCTCGAAATGAATTTCACGGTCCATGAGGTAAGGATACCTGACAGTTCTAGTGCAAATCATATTACATCTCATCCAGTAATTAACGACATCAAAATACTATAGTCAGTGAAATGAAAGGAACGTGGAACCACTGCAAGTTCAACATAACTTTATTTGATGGCCTTTCTACGTTAGATATTCCTTTTAGTACAGCATACTTAATAAGGTCTAATATGAAAACTTTATAATAGAACTTCGATCCGAATCGACAATTATAATTTGCTAAATTTTATGTTAAATTTTTCTTTTTCAATCTTCTACATGAATTGCACATGCTTTAGAATGAAAATTAAAATATCAAGAAGATTGCTTGGTTAAAGTTGGTCATCAAACCTACGGTAGAGGCCAGGAAAAAGTTGAAAAGATTATACCCAGTACTTAGCAGCGATGTATTAATAGCACCTATCCATTTAATGATGCCTATAAGGGTGTTTGCAATTTGCAAGCAAGGGGGAGTGCTAGATGATGATACTCTTTCAATAAGGAAAAAAATGAAAGCTCTCAAGTCTGAGTGCTACATGCAAGCCAAGAAAAATATAATTCTCGAAAATGCCTCTCGCGCCTCATGAGGTATGGATACCAGACAGTTCTAGTACAAACTTATATTGTATGTCATCCGGTTATTAGCGACTTTTCAAAATACTATAATCAGTACACCGAAACGAACGTGGAACCATTGATAGATTATCATAACCTCACTTTACGGCATATAAGACGTTCTTCTACGTTAGATATTTCATTTCAGTGCATCATACTTAATAAGAGCTAACATGAAGAATTTTACTATATATATTCGATCGGAATCGATATTTTTATTATACTAATTTTCATGTTCAATTTTTTTTCTCTTCCAATCTTCTGCATGGACTGCATATTTTTTTAATGAAAACGACAATATCATGAAGCTTGGTTGATGGAAATTGGCCATCAAAGGTATGGTAGAGGCCAGGAAAAGTTTGAAGAAATTATACCCAGTATTTAGCAGTGCGAAAAATGGCAAAGGGAAGAGTAAATTTCATTCACTTAGGATACCTAACTCATATATGTAAAGCTATCGATTGCACTATCTCGAAGCCGTATCGACTTTTTGAACTTTTCCGATTTTACCCAAAATCAACACATAAATATAACCCTCCCCTGAAACTGGCCCGCCTAGCTTAGTTCCACACCTGAGTCGACACTCGGCTAGGCGACAATGGAATAAATCCATAGCAACGAAAGTGAAAAAATTTCTAAAATCCCAAATAAAAGTTAAAAAATATCAGTTTTACGGCAGATAGGAAAAAATCGATTGCAAGAATAAAGTTTTTCAAACATTCAACCTCAATTTTGTGAAAGAATCAGTCTTGTAGCTCAATTATTTCATATTTTAATGAACGAAAGAAAAATGGTCTACACTGAAATTTTTCGTTTTTCCATATAATCCTATGTGAAGCTTTCGATTGCAATAAATCGAAGCCTAATCGACTTTTTTAACTTTTTCGATTTTTTCCCAACTCGACACATGACTCCAACTCTATCCTGAAAATTTCACCCACCTAGCTCGTTTAGAAATGCCCAGGAATTTTGATGAGTCAGTCAGTCAGTCAGTCAGTCAGTCAGTCAGTCAGTCAGTCAGTTTTGTAGCTTTATATATATTAACGAGTAAATGGGTGCTTGCTGTTAGCAAGCAAGGGGGGTTTGTACATTATTTTAAACTTTAAGCATCGAAAAATGAATGCATCATCCTTACAAAACTAATGAAAGCTCTCAAGTATATGTGCTACATGCTGGCAAAGAAAAATATTATGGAATTCTCGAAATGAATTTCATGATGTAAGGATACCTGACAGTTCTAGTACAAATCATATTATATCTCATCCGGTAATTAAGGACATTTCAAAATACTATAGTCAGTGAAATGAAAGGAACGTGGAACCACTGCAAGTTCAACATAACTTTATTTGATGGCCTTTCTACGTTAGATATTCCTTTCAGTAAAGCATACTTAATAAGGTCTAACATGAAAACTTTATAATAGAACCTCGATCCGAATAGACAACTTCAATATGCTAATTTTCATGTTCAATTTTTCTTTTTCAATCTTCTACATGAATTGCACATGCTATAGAATGAAAACTAAAATACATGAAGATTGGTTGGTCAAAGTTGGTCATCAAAGCTACGGTAGAGGCCAGGAAGAAGTGGTAGAAATTATACCCAGTACTTAGCAGCGATGTATTAATAGCACCTGTCCATTAAATGATGCCTATATGGGTGCTTGCAATTTGCAAGCAGGGCGGGGGGGAGTGCTAGATGATGATACTCTTTAAATAAGGAAAAAAAATGAAAGCTCTCAAGTCTGCGTGCCACATGCAAGCAAAGAAAAATATAATTCTCGAAAATGAAATACGCGCCTCATGAGGTATGGATACCAGACAGTTCTAGTACAAACTTATATTGTATGTCATCCGGTTATTAACGACTTTTCAAAATACTATAATCAGTACACCGAAACGAACGTGGAACCACTGAAAGATTATCATCACCTCATTTGATGGCATATAAGACGTTATTCTACGTTAGATATTTCATTTCAGTACATCATACTTAATAAGAGCTCACATGAAGAATTTTACTATATATATTCGATCGGAATCGATATTTTTATTATACTAATTTTCATGTTCAATTTTTTTTTCTCTTCCAATCTTCTGCATGGACTACATATTCTTTTAATGAAAACGACAATATCATGAAGCTTGGTTGATGGAAATTGGCCATCAAAGGTATGGTAGAGGCCAGGAAAAGTTTGAAGAAATTATACCCAGTATTTAGCAGTGCGAAAAATGGCAAAGGGAAGAGTAAATTTCATTCATTTAGTATACCTAACTCATATATGTAAAGCTATCGATTGCAATATCTCGAAGCCGAATCGACTTTCTTAACTTTTCCGATTTTACCCAAAATCAACACATAAATATAACCCTCCCCTGAAACTGGCCCGCCTAGCTTAGTTCCAAACCTGAATCGACACTCGGCTAGGCGACAATGGAATAAATCCATAGCAACGAAAGTGAAAAAATGTCTAAAATCCCAA
Organism: Ceriagrion tenellum; assembly: GCA_963169105.1. NCBI lineage: Eukaryota > Metazoa > Arthropoda > Insecta > Odonata > Coenagrionidae > Ceriagrion > Ceriagrion tenellum. Next base: position 125,040,312 of record OY720632.1, on the reverse strand, counting down.
ATAAAAGTTTAAATATATCAGTTTTACGGTAGGAAGGAAAGAATCGATTGAAATAATTAGATTTTTCAAGCATTCAGCCTCATATTTGTGAAAGAATCAGTCTTGTAGCTCAATTATTTCATATTTTAATGAACGAAAGAAAAAAGGTCTACACTAAAGTTTTCGTTTTTCCCGTATAATCCCTTGTTAAGCTATAGATTGCAATAAATCAAAGCCTAATCGACTTTTTTAACTTTTTCGATTTTTTCCCAACTCGATACATGATTTCAACTCTATCCTGAAAATTTCACCCGCCTAGCTTGCTTAGAAATACCCTAGAGGTTTTGATGAGTCAGTCAGTCAGTCAGTCAGTCAGTCAGTTCTGTAGCTTTATATATATAAAATAAATAAATAAATAAACGAGTAAATGGGTGCTTGCTGTCAGCAAGAAAGGGGGGTTTTTGCATTAAATTAACATTTTAAGTATCGAACATTGAATGCATCATCCTTAGAAAACCTATGAAAGCTCTCAAGTCTGCGTGCTACATGCAGGCAAAGAAAAATACTATGGAATTCTCGAAATGAATTTCACGGTCCATGAGGTAAGGATACCTGACAGTTCTAGTGCAAATCATATTACATCTCATCCAGTAATTAACGACATCAAAATACTATAGTCAGTGAAATGAAAGGAACGTGGAACCACTGCAAGTTCAACATAACTTTATTTGATGGCCTTTCTACGTTAGATATTCCTTTTAGTACAGCATACTTAATAAGGTCTAATATGAAAACTTTATAATAGAACTTCGATCCGAATCGACAATTATAATTTGCTAAATTTTATGTTAAATTTTTCTTTTTCAATCTTCTACATGAATTGCACATGCTTTAGAATGAAAATTAAAATATCAAGAAGATTGCTTGGTTAAAGTTGGTCATCAAACCTACGGTAGAGGCCAGGAAAAAGTTGAAAAGATTATACCCAGTACTTAGCAGCGATGTATTAATAGCACCTATCCATTTAATGATGCCTATAAGGGTGTTTGCAATTTGCAAGCAAGGGGGAGTGCTAGATGATGATACTCTTTCAATAAGGAAAAAAATGAAAGCTCTCAAGTCTGAGTGCTACATGCAAGCCAAGAAAAATATAATTCTCGAAAATGCCTCTCGCGCCTCATGAGGTATGGATACCAGACAGTTCTAGTACAAACTTATATTGTATGTCATCCGGTTATTAGCGACTTTTCAAAATACTATAATCAGTACACCGAAACGAACGTGGAACCATTGATAGATTATCATAACCTCACTTTACGGCATATAAGACGTTCTTCTACGTTAGATATTTCATTTCAGTGCATCATACTTAATAAGAGCTAACATGAAGAATTTTACTATATATATTCGATCGGAATCGATATTTTTATTATACTAATTTTCATGTTCAATTTTTTTTCTCTTCCAATCTTCTGCATGGACTGCATATTTTTTTAATGAAAACGACAATATCATGAAGCTTGGTTGATGGAAATTGGCCATCAAAGGTATGGTAGAGGCCAGGAAAAGTTTGAAGAAATTATACCCAGTATTTAGCAGTGCGAAAAATGGCAAAGGGAAGAGTAAATTTCATTCACTTAGGATACCTAACTCATATATGTAAAGCTATCGATTGCACTATCTCGAAGCCGTATCGACTTTTTGAACTTTTCCGATTTTACCCAAAATCAACACATAAATATAACCCTCCCCTGAAACTGGCCCGCCTAGCTTAGTTCCACACCTGAGTCGACACTCGGCTAGGCGACAATGGAATAAATCCATAGCAACGAAAGTGAAAAAATTTCTAAAATCCCAAATAAAAGTTAAAAAATATCAGTTTTACGGCAGATAGGAAAAAATCGATTGCAAGAATAAAGTTTTTCAAACATTCAACCTCAATTTTGTGAAAGAATCAGTCTTGTAGCTCAATTATTTCATATTTTAATGAACGAAAGAAAAATGGTCTACACTGAAATTTTTCGTTTTTCCATATAATCCTATGTGAAGCTTTCGATTGCAATAAATAGAAGCCTAATCGACTTTTTTAACTTTTTCGATTTTTTCCCAACTCGACACATGACTCCAACTCTATCCTGAAAATTTCACCCACCTAGCTCGTTTAGAAATGCCCAGGAATTTTGATGAGTCAGTCAGTCAGTCAGTCAGTCAGTTTTGTAGCTTTATATATATTAACGAGTAAATGGGTGCTTGCTGTTAGCAAGCAAGGGGGGTTTGTACATTATTTTAAACTTTAAGCATCGAAAAATGAATGCATCATCCTTACAAAACTAATGAAAGCTCTCAAGTATATGTGCTACATGCTGGCAAAGAAAAATATTATGGAATTCTCGAAATGAATTTCATGATGTAAGGATACCTGACAGTTCTAGTACAAATCATATTATATCTCATCCGGTAATTAAGGACATTTCAAAATACTATAGTCAGTGAAATGAAAGGAACGTGGAACCACTGCAAGTTCAACATAACTTTATTTGATGGCCTTTCTACGTTAGATATTCCTTTCAGTAAAGCATACTTAATAAGGTCTAACATGAAAACTTTATAATAGAACCTCGATCCGAATAGACAACTTCAATATGCTAATTTTCATGTTCAATTTTTCTTTTTCAATCTTCTACATGAATTGCACATGCTATAGAATGAAAACTAAAATACATGAAGATTGGTTGGTCAAAGTTGGTCATCAAAGCTACGGTAGAGGCCAGGAAGAAGTGGTAGAAATTATACCCAGTACTTAGCAGCGATGTATTAATAGCACCTGTCCATTAAATGATGCCTATATGGGTGCTTGCAATTTGCAAGCAGGGCGGGGGGGAGTGCTAGATGATGATACTCTTTAAATAAGGAAAAAAAATGAAAGCTCTCAAGTCTGCGTGCCACATGCAAGCAAAGAAAAATATAATTCTCGAAAATGAAATACGCGCCTCATGAGGTATGGATACCAGACAGTTCTAGTACAAACTTATATTGTATGTCATCCGGTTATTAACGACTTTTCAAAATACTATAATCAGTACACCGAAACGAACGTGGAACCACTGAAAGATTATCATCACCTCATTTGATGGCATATAAGACGTTATTCTACGTTAGATATTTCATTTCAGTACATCATACTTAATAAGAGCTCACATGAAGAATTTTACTATATATATTCGATCGGAATCGATATTTTTATTATACTAATTTTCATGTTCAATTTTTTTTTCTCTTCCAATCTTCTGCATGGACTACATATTCTTTTAATGAAAACGACAATATCATGAAGCTTGGTTGATGGAAATTGGCCATCAAAGGTATGGTAGAGGCCAGGAAAAGTTTGAAGAAATTATACCCAGTATTTAGCAGTGCGAAAAATGGCAAAGGGAAGAGTAAATTTCATTCATTTAGTATACCTAACTCATATATGTAAAGCTATCGATTGCAATATCTCGAAGCCGAATCGACTTTCTTAACTTTTCCGATTTTACCCAAAATCAACACATAAATATAACCCTCCCCTGAAACTGGCCCGCCTAGCTTAGTTCCAAACCTGAATCGACACTCGGCTAGGCGACAATGGAATAAATCCATAGCAACGAAAGTGAAAAAATGTCTAAAATCCCAAATAAAAGTTTAAATATATCAGTTTTACGGTAGGAAGGAAAGAATCGATTGAAATAATTAGATTTTTCAAGCATTCAGCCTCATATTTGTGAAAGAATCAGTCTTGTAGCTCAATTATTTCATATTTTAATGAACGAAAGAAAAAAGGTCTACACTAAAATTTTTCGTTTTTCCCGTATAATCGCATGTAAAGCTATCGATTGCAATAAATCGAAGCCTAATCGACTTTTTTAACTTTTTCGATTTTTTCCCAACTCGACACATGACTCCAACTCTATCCTGAAAATTTCACCCACCTAGCTCGTTTAGAAATGCCCAGGAATTTTGATGAGTCAGTCAGTCAGTCAGTTTTGTAGCTTTATATATATTAATTAATATATTAATTAACGAGTAAATGGGTGCTTGCTGTTAGCAAGCAAGGGGGGTTTGTACATTATGATACTCTTTAAGTAACGAAAAATGAATGCATCATCCTTACAAAACCAATGAAAGCTCTCAAGTTTGCGTGCTACATGCAGGAAAAGAAAAATATTATGGAATTCTCGAAATGAATTTCACGGTCTATGAGGTATGGATACCTGACAGTTCCAGTACAAATCATATTATATCTCATCCGGTAATTAAGGACATTTCAAAATACTATAGTCAGTGAAATGAAAGGAACGTGGAACCACTGCAAGTTCAACATAACTTTATTTGATGGCCTTTCTACGTTAGATATTCCTTTCAGTACAGCATACTTAATAAGGTCTAACATGAAAACTTTATAATAGAACTTCGATCCGAATAGACAACTAATATGCTAATTTTCATGTTCAATTTTTCTTTTTCAATCTTCTACATGAATTGCACATGCTTTTGAATGGAAACTAAAATATCGTGAAGATTGGTTGGTTAAAGTTGGTCATAACAACTACCGCAGAGGCCCGGAAACAATTGAAGAAATTATACCCAGTACTTAGCAGCGATGTATTAATAGCACCTGTCAATTAAATGATGCCTATATGGGTGCTTGCAATTTGCAAGCAGGGTGTGGGGGAGTGTTAGATGATGATACTCTTTAAATGAGGAAAAAAATGAAAGCTCTCAAGTCTGCGTGTTACATGCAAGCTAAGAAAAATATAATTCTCGAAAATGAAATACGCGCCTCATGAGGTATGGATACCAGACAGTTCTAGTACAAACTTATATTGTATGTCATCCGGTCATTATCGACTTTTCAAAATACTATAGTCAGTATACCGAAACGAACGTGGAACCACTGAAAGATTATACTAACCTCATTTGGTGGCATATAAGACGCTCTCCTACGTAAGAAATTTTAGTTCAGTACAGCATACTTAATTAGAGCTCACATGAAGAATTTTACTATATAAGTTCTATCGGAATCGAGATTTTTAATATACTAATTTTCGTGATCTATTTTTTTTCTCCTCCAATCTTCTACATGAACTGCTCAATTTTTTAATGAAAACGACAATATCATGAAGCTTGGTTTGTGGAAATTGGTCATCAAAGGTACGGTAGAGGCCAGGACAAATTTGAAGAAATTATACCCAGTATTTAGCAGTGCGAAAAATGGCAAAGGGAAGAGTAAATTTCATTCACTTAGGATACCTAACACATATATGTAAAGCTATCGATTGCAATATCTCGAAGCCGAATCGACTTTTTTAACTTTTCCGATTTTACCCAAAATCAACACGTAAATATAACCCTCCCCTGAAACTGGCCCGCCTAGCTTAGTTCCAAACCTGAATCGACACTCGGCTAGGCGACAATGGAATAAATCCATAGCAACGAAAGTGAAATAAATTCTAAAATCCCAAATAAAAGTTTAAAAATATCAGTTTTACGGTAGGTAGGAAAAAATTGATTGAAAGAATAAGATTCTTTAAACATTCAGCCTCATACTTGTGAAAGAATCATTCCTGTAACTTAATTATTTCATATTTTAATGAACGAAAGAAAAATAGTCTACACTTAAATTTTTCGTTTTTTCCGTATAATCCCATGTGAAGCTTTCGATTGCAATAAATCGAAGCCTAATCGACTTTTTTAACTTTTTCGATTTTTTCCCAACTCGACACATGACTCCAACTCTATCCTGAAAATTTCACCCACCTAGCTCGTTTAGAAATGCCCAGGAATTTTGATGAGTCAGTCAGTCAGTCAGTCAGTCAGTCAGTCAGTCAGTCAGTCAGTCAGTCAGTCAGTTTTGTAGCTTTATATATATTAACGAGTAAATGGGTGCTTGCTGTTAGCAAGCAAGGGGGGTTTGTACATTATTTTACACTTTAAGTATCGAAAAATGAATGCATCATCCTTACAAAACCAATGAAAGCTCTCAAGTATATGTGCTACATGCAGGCAAAGAAATATATTGTGGAATTCTCGAAATGAATTTCACGGTCCATGAGTCCATGATACCTGACAGTTCTAGTACAAATCATATTATATCTCATCCGGTAATTAACGATATTTCAAAATACTATACTCAGTGAAATGAAAGGAACGTGGAACCACTGCAAGTTCAACATAACTTTATTTGATGGCCTTTCTACGTTAGATATTCCTTTCTTTGAAGCATACATAATAAGGTCTAACATGAAAACTTTATAATAGAAATTCGATCCGAATCGACAATTTTAATATGCTAATTTTCATGTTCAATTTTTCTTTTTCAATCTTTTAAATGAATTGCACATGCTTTTGAATGAAAACTGAAATATCATGAAGATTGGTTGGTTAAAGTTGGTCATCAAAGCTACGGTAGAGGCCAGGAAGAAGTGGAAGAAATTATACCCAGCACTTAGCAGCGATGTATTAATAGCACCTGTCCATTTAATGATGCCTATATGGGTGCTTGCAATTTGCAATCAGGGGGGGGGGCGCTCTCAAGTCTGCGTGCTACATGCAAGCAAAGATAAGTATAATTCTCGAAAATGAAATACGCGCCTCATGAGGTATGGATACCAGACAGTTCTAGTACAAACTTATACGGTATGTCATCCGGTTATTAACGACTTTTCAAAATACTATAATCAGTACACCGAAACGAACGTGGAACCGCTGAAAATTTTTATCATTACCTTATTTGACGGCATATAAGACGTTCTTCTACGTTAGATATTTCATTTCAGTACAGCATACTTAATTAGAGCTCACATGAAGAATTTTACTATATAAGTTCGATCGGAATCGAGATTTTTACTACTTTTCATGTTCAATATTTTTTTCTCTTCCAATCTTCTGCATGGACTGCATATTTTTTTAATGAAAACGACAATATCATGAAGCTTGGTTGGTGGAAATTGGCCATCAAAGGCATGGTAGAGGCCATGAAAAGTTTGAAGAAATTATACCCAGTATTTAGCAGTGCGAAAAATGGCATAGAGAAGAGTAAATTACATGCATTTAGGATACCTAACTCATATATGTAAAGCTATCGATTGCAATATCTCGAAGCCGTATCGACTTTTTTAACTTTTCCGATTTTACCCAAAATCAACACATAAATATAACCCTCCCCTGAAACTGGCCCGCCTAGCTTAGTTCCAAACCTGAGTCGACACTCGGCTAGGCGACAATGGAATAAATCCATAGCAACGAAAGTGAAAAAATTACTAAAATCCCAATTAAAAGTTTAAAAATATCAGTTTGACGGTAGGTAGGAAAGAATCGATTGCAAGAATTAGATTTTTCAAACATTTATCCTCTTACTTGTGAAAGAATCAGTCCTGTAACTTAATTATTTCATATTTTAATGAACGAAAGAAAAAAGGTCTACACTGAAATTTTTCGTTTTTCCCGTATAATCCGATGTAAAGCTATCGATTGCAATAAATCGAAGCCTAATCGACTTTTTTAACTTTTTCGATTTTTTCCCAACTCGACACATGACTCCAACTCTATCCTGAAAATTTCACCCACCTAGCTCGTTTAGAAATGCCCAGGAATTTTGATGAGTCAGTCGGTCAGTCAGTCAGTCAGTCAGTCAGTCAGTCAGTCAGTCAGTCAGTCAGTCAGTCAGTCAGTCAGTCAGTCAGTCAGTCAGTCAGTTTTGTAGCTTTATATATATTAATATATTAATAATGACGGGTATTTGTAAATGAGCAAAAAAAATCTTGAGGGATAATAAGTATGATGGCAGTTTAGTCTTAGCTTATAGGGAATTGAGTTTATGGTCTCCGTTAAGAAATGAACAAAATATAATGAATTATTTCCAAAGACACACTAGCAATATCAGCTTAAGAATTTAGAGCAGGTCCATTATATTCAAATGTTCAAAAAGTGGAAGAAAAATGAAATAAACAATTTATTCAACAACATAATAAAGCTTCTTTCATAAGACGCTAAGTCATCCAACGCATATTCTGAAACAAGATTAATATAAGCGGTGTCGAAAATGAAAGGCTCCCATGAAACACAAAGAACATATAAACATGCCTTGGATAGATGAGTGACCGGGTTATTCTGGGAAATGGTTGGGGAGAATCGACGCTTAAGTTCATGTCAAAAAGGCTAAAAGACACACGCAGTCCCCCGGGGATTTCCGGAGAGTGGTGCATTCAGTCGGGGATGGAGAGGAGGGAAGAGCATTGAAGTGGATTAAGGGAGAAGCGGAGGAGGCTTTCTTTTCCAATATAGAAATGCCCCAGGAAATAAAATATTACAGAGAAATATGCAGGCAGAGAAGTGACTGCAGGAGGCCTGGAGGTGGAACGCGAAAGGAACGCTATTTCTATCGTGAAAAATCTTTGTGCGAGGTGAACACGGTAGATGATATATCTTAAAGAGCAAAATGGAAATTCACATTCTAGATGATCATTTTTATGGCCTTATTTTAACGAAAAATATTTTTTATACAAAATATGGGCGTAAAATACAATGAAACCATAGATAAAACAATGCAGTTAATTAGAGAACAAAAAGATCAGATTAAAAATTGATGATATGTTCTGTGATGATTTGACTTTATGACTAGATGATTTGTTCGGTGAATCATTAAATAAGGAAGAATATAATTTTATTTTCACGACATTCGACAGAAAAAAAACTTTAGTAATATTCTTTTGTTTCGCATTAAAAGTAACAAAAACGAGTGAAGCAATGAGAGAAGTTGTGCTTGACTTTCACGATAACTAGTAAAAATGGTAGAGTGATTAATTTTATCTCTCTCTATTTTACGTTGAGTTCTAAATTAATAAATGACGATGAGAAATTTATCATGATAAACATGCCGTCGAAGATGTATCTGAAAATATTTAAGAATTTCATTCTGTAAGTGGAAGCTAGTTATATTCCTACTCCTTGACTCATTTTGGTTTATCAGTTAACTTCAACTATAGAGGTTTCCTATCATTGGTTGATTTGTATTTGCTCATAGAAATGAAACAAATTAAATTACTAAGAGTGATTCTGTCCCGGACTGCGAAATATGTCACTAAGCATGAGTTCTTAGCTCAAAACTCTTCTGCTTATTTTACTCGCTAATGCCCCAGCTACCTCACAAAATCATTTTGAATACCCTAGCATGAAAACGCGGATACTCTATGAATATATATTGAAAGAAACAATGGTGAGAAAAAATTATTTAAGTGAAGAAAACCCCCTTTACCTTTACCTAAAATGTACGCATTACTGAAAAAGCTGAATGGATATAGGCATCGTGTTATGTGAATAAAAAATATCATAGGAGAATATTGACAAAGGACATTTGCTGAAGGTTAGGAGAACTTGGAGGCAGACAATGACTAAAATATGAGAATTTTCCCGATTTAATCAAACTCTGAAAAGAAAAGGCTACAGAATACTGGTCATCACTCTTGTTGAAACATGTAGTTAGGTAATTCGTACCACACTTCGTATTATTATGCCAAAACCCATCACATGCGGGATAAGAGGCGCAATAGTTGTGCATTAGTACTACGCATCTCTCAAGCTATTTCATTTCGCACTCACTGGATGCCAGTCTCTGTCTGTCACAAAAGCACTCGAACAAATTGAGGAATTGCCTTAGAAACATCGTGATAAGGCCAACAATGCTAAACTTTGGGAATCCAGTTAGAGCTAGTGTCACTAACATGGTTGGATGTCACTTACTAGGAAATTCGGAATTACGCATACGAACAACGGATAAGGATGCAGCAATATACCAAAGGAAACTAATTAATTCTTTCATCAATTAATGCTATAAGCTCCAAAATTTCTCAAGTAATTTCCCACTCTATGAGAATTCTGCGGAGTAACCCAGATACTACATATTACTTAATAATCTAACAGAGTGATTCCGTTCTGGATTGAAAAATATATCACAAATCAAAGAAAAAAGTTTTCCTTTTAATACCCTTAACCTAAAGAAATGTTCTCAAATTCTTCACCCTTCCACTGAATCATCTTGTTCTCCACTGTGTTTTCTTGTTCTCTGAATTACATTTGAAATGCAGTGCTAAGTCCATCAGTTGAAACAAGAAACTATGGGCTTCTATGGCTCTGTAGCCAAGGTGTTATAACTTCGGAAGACTTTTTTCCTGCATACACATATAAAGGAAATAATGGTGTCAATTCCAGTCTGCCCACTAGTAAATGTTACTACATATGATTTCTGCAGTCGGTGGCTTTTTGATAACTTATACAGACTCGTTTACCTTTAAAAGTATGCAAATATTTGAAAAGATTACCTCAAATAAATACGCTTACAGTTGTACCTGTAATCTTCAAGAAAACTGATATAAATACACCAAAGTGTTGGCAGATAAATCAAACATAACGGTAAGGTTGGCAGCTTAACCGCAGTCTGAGCTTAAACATGAACAAATAAAGAGCAACAAAAAACAGAATTAGGTGACAATCTTTTCCTGCGCGATGACATTTGAGACTATATTTATTGATTACACTGATATTGCAATTAGACATTGTCTGGTGGCAATATAATGATAGTTTAGATGGAAATAATAATAATAAAGTTATACAATATTCTTAGACCTACATAAAACATTAAAAAAACTTGCGTTTTTTATGTGTAACATTTTTGAAAATAATAACATTTCTTGGTAATAGTTTCGTGAGTTCTTCTGGTAGTTGATTCCATTTAAAGACCCCACGACTTAAGGAATGTTTGGCAGCATTCGTTTTCTGCCTCCTTAATTTGAATTTCAGCGGGTGGTCATTTTCCTCAGAAAATTTGGTGTTGTCAGCCTTCTTTGATTCCATCCAGGCTGAATGTTTTGAATAGAATTTAAACATTCCCAAAAACCTATTTTTTCCTTTTATCTTGCAGTGGACTCCATCTCAATTCTTCTAACACGCTGCTAACACTATCTGTACTATTATGTCAACCCAAAACGTATCTTGCTGCCTTACTATGTGTAGAAAAGAACTTGTTTACATGAAAAGAGAGATAAAAAGAAATGGAAAGAGAATGGAAAGAAAGAATGGGGATTCCTCGACATCGCGTCCCTACAACTAGTCCCGTTTGCCAACGGGAAGTGAGCGAGTCACATCCTCTGGCGGGACACGTCGTTTGCTGGCTGAGGCAGAGCAACTTCCTCTCGGGCGATGTTTGGCGTCCATTGATAGGATTACCTGCGATTCGGATGCAAGGAGCGGAATACATGGGTTAGGAAGCGGGGAGTCGAAGTGGGGTGGGGAGGTGGATACGAGGGAAGGATAGGCCTTCCCCTTTTGCGCCCCACCTTGCCCAACGCCTCCCAGTCGCCGCTTGTGATGGAGAACTGAGGATCAGGCAGTGCCCGTGATGGGAATATAGGAGCCTCGCCCGCGATTTCGGAGATATCCCAGTCCCGTCTTTCGCATGCAGTCGACGGTTCATACCCTCCCTCCCTACCCCCTTAAACACACACACATAACCCCTTCACCCTGCATCGTCCTTCGTCGTCCTATCGTTTTATCTGATGCCTACATCCCTTCCCAACTCACCGCCATACCCCCTTTTGCCACTGTTTGGTGTGGATTTTCAAGATTTTTGTGAACAAAAAATAACCTACTTTTTCATTCCCCGCGTCGTCGGGTTCTTTTGATGGCCCAGCGAACCAAAATTGGATCTTGCTACAAACGAGAGACTAAAGGGCCTTCCTATAGTCTCTCGTCTGTGCGTTTATTTTCAGGATGGAATGGAGTTCCACGAAAAACATGACGGTTAAGTCGGCGGGGGTGTTTGTTCTTGGGAAATGCAAGAGAATTAAGGGTGCGAATTCAAACTGGTGAATAAAGGTAACTTGAAATAAGTTTCATCTTTATTTAACACAATCCACGAACGTGGCCAGAGAGAATGCATGTCTGGAGACCGTGATGGGAATACTGAAAATCCTGTTAGGGTTTTATAATATTTTTCCGGTTTTCTTGATGAAAATATTCGCATGGATATCGCAGGGGTGGGCTTAGTAATATTCATGTCTACTCAATACCAAAACTTTGATGGAAAAACATAGAAGAAATTTAATTTGGGGAAATTTAATGTGTAAAGGTTAAAATGATGTGTTATGATCCGGCTGCTATAAAATTGAAGTTAAAAATTTCTTTATTCATAGATGTAGGTACGTAAAAATTAATCCTGAGTGAAAATTTTACTGATGAAACAATTGATAAGATAGGCTAAGCTCCGAGATAACTTACTTTTTTACATTTCATATAAAATTGCCAAAAAAATATTTACTCAGATATCGTAAATTCATGGAAAACTTTCACTCATATATTATGAAAAAATAAATTATTTACAAGAAAGTTTTTCGACAAAGTTTTTACCCCGCATGTATTCATTTCTGCCTAATTTTTTCCACTAACTGATCCATTAACTCATGTGAATGTGATCCGAATCTTTCATTTCGACGATTGTATAAATTAATGCATCGGTTCACCAAAGTTCACCGCATTGAATCCATTATACTCCGCGCGAGGTGACTTAATCGTGGAGGGGAAGGTCCTCTCATCTGCTGTAATACTTCCCTTACACTACTCTGCGTTCAATACGGTGGAAACATTTCATATTGCAGTGGATGCCGGCTGGATATTACCAGAGAGCGGGATGACAACTGCGCTCTGAAAGCAGGCCCACTGGAGTAGTTTCTAGAATACCCCTCGCTTCGGAAAGCGAGCCAGGTGACGACGAATGAGGCCAGCGGATAGGGCGCAGAAAGGATTAAGGTGGCGAGGATGATGAATGGTTTCCGCTTGCGTTGTAACCACTGCATGGGACTACTCTTTCACCTTAAATTTCAAGAAAAAAGCGTAGGATTGAACATTTGTAAAAATGTTAAACAAAATTATCAAGTAATTCCAGTTTATATTGAAAAGTATCACGATTAAATTTAATTCAATACATCTCAATTTTACGTAGGGTGTCTGTAGTTTACTGAAATGCACCAATAACCTACTTGAAAAGTTGAAATATTTATAAAATCGTACTTATGAGTAGAAGTATCTGTAATATTTAAAACAGGACTGATATGCCTTGCGAGCCAGTTTAATTTGGCAAAAATCGGATCACGAAACCAGTCTATCGCTTAAATTGGAATGCCATCGCTTTTTCAGTATATTTTGTTAAGAATTGTATTAAGAATATTTGCGCTATTGGCTGATAAAAACTTTATTAACCGGCAAACCAAAATGTATCAAGTATGAGGCTACCGATACTATTCATTGACTGATGAAGGTTGAAATATAATTCCGATAAACGTTTCACTTCTAATATAACCTCCTCTTAGCCCCAATGGATTTAGACCATGTGCTCACCAGATGGATTTTCAAGATAAATTTTGTTGTGGTAACACACACCTGGTCTCCATCGATGCAATATTCTGATACGCGTCTCTAATTTCGGCGTCAAATGATGTGCCACTCTACTGAGAAAATATACACCTGGGTCTGCGTGCGTGCTAAAATCAAAATTGTAGATATGATAGCCCAATAGATAATTCTGTGTATCCTAAAATTAGCTGTTTAGTCAACTCCATGAACTTTGTAAGTCATCCTAGGGAAAACTGCAACATCTACACAATTAATCTTTCACCAAAAGAATAAACAATGATATATAAAAGTGCAAATGCACATTTTTACGCATATTATGCTTTTGACTTATGAAAATATTTAAACATTCCCTTGTTCAACAACTTGTCCCAAATTTAAAAAAAGCTATGGAAACATTTCTTAATTTATTTGAGACTATTTCTATGATCCATAATCTCTAAAAATTTTGAAATTTATGCATTTTCACAATTTCAATTAATGACTTAATTGGGCGATACCGGACGGCTACCACTCCTACGAAAGTAAGGTATATGAGCGCGGGGAAGGCGAGCGAGCCCATTCACTCATATTGTCATATCGCAGCGCAAACAAATATTATGGAGAGTCCTTGTGTTTTTCTGATACACTTGCTTGTTCAATACATAGACGGTAAAACCATCATCACCTGAACAATGGATTCCAACTTATATTCGTGTTAGCTCAAGAAAAATCTTTCCACTAATTTGCTTGCTACGATGACTCATCTAAGTAGGACTCCTGATCCGTCCCGTTGCGTAATTTGAGTAATATTTATCCGAATCTTAATTTATTTCGGGTGCCTAAAACATGCCATTAGTGTGCGCGGATGGTTTAAGTGATTTGTAGCCTTTTGTGCGCAAAAATTTACTAATCGATGAGTGGGAATCGTTTTGTTCGAAATTTCTCTTCAACTATGGGATTCTTGTTGAGTATTGGCAACCCAAATATTTAAAAAATACTATGCTTTTTTAATTAATATGCTACCTAAGGTACGGTTGTTTACTGATTCATTGACTTTGAGAATGAAGGGAAGTATCTGCTATGGTAAAAAGTTTCTTGGGAAAATTAATAGATAAGAAAGTTCATATTGATGACAGGAATTGGCTTAATTTAAGCAAGCTTCCACTATTGTTTTAATCAATTCTTTGAAGTCTGCACGAGCCAAAGTGCAACCAAACCGGTTGACGTTGCTAAATGACGTTTTTTCACTCCACGAGTGAAAAAACGTCATTTAGAAGGAGCGTGATGGATTCATGATTTATTCAACTTCGGGCCCGCAGGCAATCCAAGCTTGTCCCTTAAGATGGATGCCAAACATAAACTCCAGACGATCAAATTCGCCCCACACTCCAAAGACTTCCACCACTCTCTGAAGATTTTACACTTCTCCATCTGCTTCAACTACCTAATTCGAAACGGCAACATGGGAAAACACGATAACACCTCGCAATTTGTCCCCGCTGCATCTTCCCCGTCTTCTTTTTCCAGTGCCGAGTCTTCCACTCCCAAGCATCTTTTGCTACGCTTTTCATTCCTCTCCACATATTTCCTTCTCATACCTCGATCGACCTTCACTGAATTCTCCCTCTTTCCCATATTCAGTTCCCGAAAGTCTTTAAAGATATCCCCTTTAATATTTCTAGCCCAGAGCGCCGCTGTTACTTTTTTATCTATAACCACTTTTCTCGCTAAGCCATCGTGACGAAGGCCACCTGGTCTAATTAATGGAATGAATTTGACGTTTCTTGTATATTTGCTCACTCGATAGAGCTGGGAAAGAATGAATAACTGGATTTTATAATAAGCTTTCAAAGGGAATTCCTTTAATAAATTTAATTTAGGCTAGAGTTGATTGCTGCAGATAACTCTTCCTTCAATTTAACATTTTTCAATACTCATTACCTATTAAAGTTAGATTCGGTTCCTTTGGACTCAAAAATGGGTAATGTGGGAAAAGTAATCTCAATTTACTAATTAAATATCTCTGAATTGTTCTTATTTATCAAAACAATGTTTTTCAAACTATTAGGCACTTAGGTTTCTATTATAATGAACGTCGATTAAAGTAGCTAGGGAGGAATCTAATTGAGTGACCTTGAATGTACACTGCCATTAGTAGTTAGTAGTAGTATTAGTAGTAGCTTCATTCTTCCCCATCCGTGCCTGAGTGCGGTTATTGGAATAAATAAGGCCAAAAAACTTTAATGCCATAAATTACACAAATTATCAATTGTGAACTCGAAGTTAGTATTTGAAGTTTTTCTCATAAAGTTATGGAATATTCAACTGTGCAAGTTCCATTTCATCAGCGTATAATTGAACAGCTAATTTGTGTGTCATTAAGTATTATATGACCATAGAAACTACGTCCTTACCGCCAGCGATAAAGTTGCTCCATCTACTTAAAAAATTATTGCAAATAAAATATCTTGATTGATTGTCTATCCTATTTGGTTCTTGTTGTTTCTCAGTTTTAGCTTCTATTATTTATACATGAATACCTGAAATCTGAACATGTTAGAAATAAATAGTATGAGATCTTAAGTCACATCGAGACAACTCATTAACTTTATGGATATATATCCGTAAAAAATGAAACTCATTTATCTAGTATGGTGCTACAAACATTAATGTTATTATTATTTCGAAAATCAAGATGCAACACAAACAATGAGTTTACTTTTTCAACCTGAGGTTCGCGTGACTCAAAACATATATATATATATATATATATATATATATATATATATATATATATATATATATATATATATATATATATATATAAATCAATTTAAGGGCATATTTAACCGTTAAAATTGGTTTCTGTTTATTCATCAATCAAATTCTCTTCGCAAATAGATGGCTTTCTGATGCAACTGGTAGCTTTCATAGCCTAAATACCACATACGGCAGGCATCGTGGCTATTCTGGTCAAAATAACAGTGGTAAAATGGAATCAACTTCTACCTGTTGACTGGTACAAGATGAGATATGGCGGATTTGAGTTTTGACCTCAAGTACTTACGATAATGAGAAATGAATCATCAGATTTGCAATACGAGCTTATGATTACATGAAATCAAACTTCTATTGGAACATAAATAAAATATGCTGTTTAAAAATGTGTACCTTATTAATATCATCCATTTTCCGTGACTTAAATGTTGCTCCAAATATCAATTCCCAATTCGACAATTCGCAGAAATTCTGACTTATTCACCTTGGCCGGTCAACAATGTTACCACTTCACAGGATTAGATGGTGGACTGTATTTAAGTTCAAAAGATAATACGACACTATGGTGTGCCAAGGGTGATAGGATATTATGAAATTATCTCGAAATAATATGTAACTGGTGAGAGTTTTTTTCAGATGTAGTCAGATGCATTGATAACACGGCATGGAAAAAGTTGAGTTTGTGGTTACGTTCTCAAAATAATATACCGCCTTAACACAAGGGGCTAGCAGCATTAGAGAATTCAGACTAGAGACCTCTATCTAGGCAGTGCACTCATCTATTCTAAATTATCAATCGCTGAAGTTCTGGCAATAAATTGAGAGGATTTGTTCTTAATGGGCTCTGTTTTTTTACATATACGGAATCAAAGGGCGTTATAAGCACTATTTCATTGCTAACTTTAAATTATTGCAAGTAATAAGTGATGACTAGTTTGTGAAAATTTCTTTATTCATAACATTACACGTACCTTGCGTAATACTAGCCTAATTTACTTTATAAACACCGCTTTTCTCCAGATTAGCAATCTTTTTCTCCCATTGCTTGGTGTGTTCAGCACTTTTTCGTCCACTTACCGTATGATATACCACTCCTCACCCTTACAGAAAAATAACAGTCACCTCGAGAAAATCATAGCCTCCTGCCCTCCATTTCCGTCGTGCTGTCTTTTGTTTTCATTGTTGAAATTAAGTTTTCTGCTTGTTTAATATATTTTATTAGGTATTCATTCTCTAAGGAGCTCAATTAAACATAATTATAAAGGCCAAAAATTGCTAATTTTGAGTAAATAAGCTCAAAAAGTAATCTACACCTCCAGTGAACTCTACGCTCGCCTCTCTTTACGTCAGCCTGTCTCACCAATTCCGCCCTAACATTTGGTCTCATAGCGTGATTTATTTGACACTTCTTATTTTGCCGTTTAAATTTGTGAGACTTTTCTTTAGATAATTTCAGCTCTATTGCGTTGCTTCCTAAAATATATTATGTTCCTTGTGGAATCTAATTTAGCTTGATCACATTTGTTCCTAACATAATTTTCAACTTCCTGTATGCTGGTTAGTGATTCACTGCCATGTGCGGAACACAATTATAGGGCGGATCAAGCCTGCGGCAGGAAATGAATGTAATTGCGGATAAGGTGGAACATTTTCAATTTTGGATATTGATTCACCCAAACCAACTTTTGATTATTGAATTGTTTTGAATATTTATAACAGATGGCTTCACTAGAGAATGAAGTGTAGACTAGGTAACCCGTGCGAAAATTTCGCACTTTCACGCTATCAGGGAATAAGTATGTTAATGAAACGGTGTAATTGGGTTTTAAATAGAGAAGAAGGTGTATCATAAACTACATACTTATACTTGTTTTCTTGCAAAAATATACAAAACATATGAATACAATACAGGCAAGAGAGTTTGGTACCAGTAGGAACAATCATGACGTCTGTTACTGAATAATGGCACGCAATTTACAAAACTTCTTTAAAGACAATATTAAAAGTAACAATGTTGTCGTCTGTAACTTTTTGGTTATGAGTTTCTTTAACACAAACATAAATATCACGGAAATTGCGAACTCTAGAAAATGCTACATACAACTGTCCATGCGAAAAAACGGGTTCTGGCAAGTACAATCCGGCTCTCTGAAGAGTCTGACCCTGTGCTTTATTAACTGTCATTGCAAAGGCCACTTTGATTGGGAATTGTTTTCTTGTCATTTGGAAAGGCATGGTTGGATCCGAAGGGGTGAGTTTAATTCTCGGAATTATGACTGTTCTACCCGAGTCAATTAATTTAGCAGTGATTGTGTATTCGCCTAAATTAGTAATTATTAACCTGGCACCGTTAATCAACCCTTGCATGGCGTTGAGGTTGCGGATCAACATTACTAAGGAATTTTTCTTTACCAACAACTTATGAGGTGGGAGACCTGAAGGAGTTAATGAATTCAAGAGCGAATATATCATATAAATATGAAATCAAAAAGTTTTAATTGCATTGACTTACCAGATGACCATTCACCCATGTACAATCACTATTTGCATTTCGTACTGTTTTCATTTTAGATCTTTTTTTGAAGTTTAGAATAAAAAAAATGTGTGGAGTCGATATACCTCGAGCGAGTAATCGACATGGAAAAATCGAAACTTTTAAGTCAAATTAATGGGTAAATAGTGAAATTTGAGATTGAGATTATATTTTTCATCAGAAGTCGGTGATTCAACGTTTAAAATGATACCTCATTTATCACTGTAGGTGCAGTATTGACGGAGCATATACGGAATGACAGAAAAAGACCTTTCTGTAATAATATATATGATTCTGAATTCAAAAAATACATAAAAATTAGGCTTCATATGTAAGTAGAGTGCACGGATGAAATTAATACAAGAATTCCGATGCATAACTTTTATGTGTATGCGTGAAAACAGAAATTAATAGTTGCCTTTCAAAAATGCATAAATATTTGACCAAAGTACGTGATCCAAAATGACATATAGGTAACGTAAAAATACCACAGGTATCGATTCTGCAATTTACATCCATTTCAACACAAAAGACAAAAAATTGAACAAGTTTATTGTCTTTAGTAATGGAAACTAAAACGCTTTTTTCTTCAAATTATGAAAAAATGAGTACTTCAATATGGATCACCGACAATATGTATCGTTTTACTAAAAGTGATACCGTTAATTGATGGTTACCGGTGGTGCCAAAATTACGAGTAATTTTTAAGAACAAAATTTCAACAACAGGACGAAGTATTCTGATTAAATTCATGTCATGTGGATATAAAAATACGTATTTCAAATAAGAGTAGTTACTAAAAATATAATAATTTCATGTACTCGGCTGTGGCATTGCTGTCTTCCCACTCTCTAAATAACTTCAACAGAAAATGGTAAGGGAGAGGACTGCCCTCAACCTACGATTGCGTTTCCTCTTTGAACTGCCCAACTTAAGCCATCCCATCATCTCTCTCTCTCCCATTACCCCCTCCCTCTCTCATTCCTCCTTCTCTCTCCCTCCATTTCCTTCCCTAAGTCGGAGATCAGTCGACCACCCACCATATCAACTCTTAAATTCAAAATCCGATACTCATCCCCTTTGCACCCCCACGCTTGCCTTGAGAAACTGCAGATTTTCAACGCTGCAAAGTAAGGGATTGAATACGGCACGAGAGCTGATTACAAATCAGGAGCGTTGGCGGAAGTGTCTTGAGATTTTGGGGGTGTAGGGAATCCGAAAACTTGGGAGAGGATGAATGACGGAAAGATATGGTCTAAGATGGAGCTGGAAGAACTAGAGATGCCATGAGACTGGTCTAGGAATGGAGAAACTTGATGGTACTCACTTGGGATAAGCATGGTTCAAAGAGCAGAATACGCTAGCGGCGGGATCGAGGATCCTTGAGTTAGTCCTTAGCTACCTTCCGTCGCTTTACAATGCTAGATTCACCCTAAATGACCTCAAATTCTCTACCAGTGATTAGCATTAATTTTGGAGGTATATATAAGATTGAAAAAGGGACCCACAGTCTCCACGGATTTGATAAATCCAGCACCACGTTTAAATGGTTTGCTTTAAAAGTATTATATCAACAAATGAGATACGAGATACGATGGATTCACCCGAAACCTTTCAAACCTTTGTTAAAAAATATTTGCGTACACGTGAAATTATGAATTTGATTTTTAAATATTCTCAGCATTGAAAGAAAATATGAGTACAAAATAATTATCGGTGAACCCATAAACCTTAAATCAGACTATTAGTGCTCATGGTGTATATCTCTACAGCGCTGACTATTACGTATTGCATATTGATGTTTACTGTTTTAAAACAATAAATTACTCAATTGGTGGGCAGTAGTCATCCAATGGACTTGATTTCTTACTATTCTACTCATTTATGTGTGGTTGCTACGGTTGGAATAACTCGCTATTCGTTGTATATACGTAGGATTGGGTCTTCCTCCAAAATTGTATTAAGGAAGATCTCATGCTCAGAATACTTCTAATTAGTCCGGCCCCATGCTTTATTGTACTACTCTTTACAGGAATTCTTGCGCATACCCTTGGATAAAATGCCCTCATTTGTTATTATATTTCACCAAAAAATATTGAAGTACCATTAACCAGCTTATATAAATTTATATTATTCAAAACAAGAAATAGCAATAAGGAATAAGTAAGTCACTGAAGTTGTGTTCTCAATTAAATTATGAGAGGCAAATTTCGGTAACCTACAAAATTCAGTGATTTTAAGTTTCAATTAACTTACGATATGATTAAACACAAATATGATGAACTATTATGGTTACGATGAAGTAACTCAACGGTCTATCGAGGAACAGGAGGGTCAACGGAAGAAGGCAAGGCTTAAGGGGCCCACGACGAGATGTGGCAAGGTCAAAGGCGACTGGACCCAGGGGGTGCGGCGGTGTTGGAATGAATTGGAAAGGGGAAAATTTATGGGACTGAAGTGAAAAGAAAAGGAAAAGGAAAAAGAAAAATCTAGATGAAGCCATCCCATTGAATCCGCTATTTTGGTCATTAGACATTTTTTGTGGGAAAGTCAATTACTTCTCATAATTATTCCCACCCCATGACCAGCATCCAACTCATTTATTTGGCAGAGACGGCGATCGGATATTATTTTTCTCCTTCCCCTAGAGGAACTCCATAATGGACCATTATTGCGAGAGGTATTAAAAAAAGCTCATTTAAAGTTAATGTAGAATAAAAAATAGGGGTGGGTCCTGAATTATCAACGCGGTGAAATTAATGGTACAGTCTAATATGGTTTTCATGTCTATTGGCAATTATGTTAGTTGAAATGAATATAGAGCTAATTTTAGCGGTTTTGAATGTATTCTTCTCATAGCTGAGCACTCAATCAATAGCTGTTTACCACTGGAGTTTAATATAAAACCAACTGTACCATTGAAAACCTTTAGAACTCCAAATGTCCAATAATAAAGCTTAATCCATGCAAAAAATACGCTATTGACACTGAGTGTCAAAGAAAAATTCATTTTAAAGTCCACGATATGCCACCTCCTATAAATGTGTAGAAGCAGCATACTCAGTAAAATTTATGAAAGTTTGCTGTGAGCTGTCAATTTGTTTTAAATTTTTGTGGCCTGGGCTGAAACAGCTGAATTGTAAGCGGAGATGTGGCTCCAGAGTGACCTCTAATTCAGAATCGCTATATTAATCAAGCTACGTAGTTCAGGGTAGCCAAAGGAGAATCAGAATGGACCAAAATAAGACCAAACTGAATTGAATGGCAGGGTTGAATACTCTTATTTTTTGTATTATGAAGAGAATTATGAAAAAAACGAAAACAGAGACATGGGGAAGATGGAAGAAAGACTAATGGTAGTAGAGTATCTGATAAAGTCAGCGAAATTTTCAGATCAGAAGCGTTGGTTTGTCATTAAGCTTAGATATTAGAGTCAATGAGTAATGCGCTATAGTTGTATTGCTAATGTTAAGGAATGAAGAGAAATCACAGAAAAGACGAAAGTAATGGTGGTTGCTAACAGTGGAGGTTTGAAGAGAGCGGAAGACTTTGAGAGGTGAGATCATGTTAAAGAGGATAATTAAGTGAAGAATACTGGGATAACTTGGAAGAAAGAGGAAGAGTATAGAAATTACGGACAGCATAGAAATGGTGGAAGACATGAAGACATATGAGCGATCTGATGGTTAGCCGTCAATTGGAAATTGAAATGTCTCAGAATTTGGGACATTTTAATGAGAGCTGTGTATAACCAGCAAACCAGTAGAATACTATAATAGTAAATACTCCTGTCCTCCTACAATGTGCTATTGACACAGAAGGCTTAAATTCCTCATTTCACTTACATGTATGTTAAACGCTGGTAGCATTCAGTGCACTGTCATTCTCCTTTAAGGAATTTCCTTTTAAGTACAAATATGCCATGGTGTGGGTAATATTTCATAGAGTTTTTACCTTCTTGCTTCTTTTTCTAGTTTGTTTTGTAGAGTTTGTCCATTTATTTGTCAATTTTCATAGATTTTAAATAGTATAAAGCACAGTGCTTATGCTGCGACTTGAACAAGCTGCGGTAATTATGAAAAAGATAAACTCTTAATATTTGTACAATTTAATCAAGCATTGAAATTGCCTTCAGCTTAATATAATTTCTGATCAAGCACTCATCTGCCACTAAAAGACTGCAATAGACAAGAAGTAAAGAAAATCTAATATATACAGTTTTTCAACCTGCGCACGAAAAATAGTCAATATCGGTTGACATAATTTCATGTGAATACTTAGCTTAGCTGCTATATGATGACTTATACGAGAAAACCACTCTCAAAATTCCCCAAACACCAATCACACTTTTGATAGATTTTAGACATGGGAAAAAACTAATTCAATAGCAAAATCACAATGTTAGTCCGGCTGTAGGTAAATGGATACCTGTCACATATCCGGAGTCCCACGTAATATGTGTGGTGTACAAACAATTTTTAGGGCCCTAAAATGGGTGAGGACAATGGATAAAAAACTAAAGGACTCGCAAACTAACTCGTTTGCGGTGTTTTGTTCAGGGACCCCATTCTCATACATCCAACGCTGTGTGTTTAGCCTTCAAAAAACGTAAATTTTCTCGCCATCACCCTGCAAGTGGACCCTTTTTCACTCCACACTTATGGGCCGGCAGATTGTTCCCCCGTTTCTCGCCCTTGTTAATGTATGCATATGATGTACGAGATCGTGAGCGCTTTTCTGTTGCGTTTTATAATATGAATGAAGCCGAAAACTTAAGAGCGGCGAGAGGGAACGTCCACCCCCTTGTCACTGTTGTCCTCACGGGTGAGTTATGGCTGTCGAGAACAAGAGGAGCTACTTAATTCGGAATACCACGAAGCAAATATATAAACCCTCACAACATTCATCTCCGTTAATCCGGATATTCTAACCCGTTGACCTGATTCATTATTTCAAAATAAAATATCGTGCGGAAGAATTAATCTTGCAACTTAAGTACCACAGCGATTTACCACTCACATGTGAAATCCAGTGAAGGTCTCAGTAGGTACATTGGGAGAGCATGCTTGCGTTTGCATTGTTTACTACTAAAAAGTTTGCTGAATTTAAAAAAAATGATATGTAGTCATTAATCATACACTAATGTGTTTTTGATACCCACTGCAGTGTAAACTCCAGTGAATCTCTGATTAAAACCGTGCTCGTTGGGAAAAAAAACATTATACTTTGTAGGCATGCATCGTGGTCAATGCAGGCTCCTTCGTGGCACTTCTTGTCCATCAAATAATTCATTCGCTGTCATAGTTTACGTTGATTTATTTATGTAAGTTTTTCCTACCTTTTGGTTTATGGTTTTTTTATTAAGATATGAAACCTTTAATGACTAAGTCCAGAAATCATTGAGTGGAGAT
Organism: Ceriagrion tenellum; assembly: GCA_963169105.1. Lineage (NCBI taxonomy): Eukaryota > Metazoa > Arthropoda > Insecta > Odonata > Coenagrionidae > Ceriagrion > Ceriagrion tenellum. Next base: position 125,016,192 of record OY720632.1, on the reverse strand, counting down.
TGAGAACAGTCGAGGGATACAGATATGTACATAGATTTAACTCTTTAACTTAATTCATTTATATTCTATTAGTATCAAAGAATGGATAGGAGATATAAAGGTTATAAAAATTTACACAAATTTTGAAAAACCGCCAACATTAACAGTCGAGGGAGGCAGATAGGTACATAAACTGATTTAACTCTTTAATTTAATTCATTTATATGATATTTTATGCATTATTACGCTCACTTTCATCTATTTACTCGACTTTAAATGGTACAGTAAGTCAGAAGGTATTTTAATAGCCTTGCCTTTGATTACCGAAGGTAAAATTATAATTTCTGCCGAGATAATCAATTTTACGGTCGTCTCACCAAGGTAGTAAAACGGATACGTAAGTATCAAAAGGAAAGAGTCGTCACAAAAATCCATATTAACGTTCAACATTACCTGTACGCAAATACTTATGCTCATCATAACGACGTTACAGATAATGCAAATCTCTAATGCATATCAGTAGTTTAAATACATGGAGTTCAATGGGATTAAAGTAGGAATTGATGATGTGCAAAATTTATAACCTTGCCATAATAAAGCCGTTAAGATACGTTTCAAAAATCGATTCGTAGATTAAACGACATATTTAACTGAGGAACGGTTTAATAAAAAGGTTTGATGGCCGTTACCTTCATAAAAAGCATAATGACAGGAGAAAGCGTAAGTTTTAAAATTCAGCCGGTGGGTTAAATAATGTGGAAACTGAAACTATGGATTTAACGTAGGATCGAAGGAACGATAATTTCGTTTATGTTTTTACCTTAATTATCTAATCACGCAATTTTATAAGTTTTGAGTTATGTAAGTGGAGTTGGGGGAAAATGTGAAAAGTAATAAACTACGGGGTAATGCCATGCATTTTTTATTAAAGAAGAATATATTTCTTGATAGATCGAATGTAAAAATCGCTATAAAGTGATTTAATACTTTCAACAGATATAGGCGCGATATCGTGGAAGTTCATCATATTAAAACAGAAACAACAATTGTGCTATTCCACTATGTATTTTGATGCGTACGACACGTCTCAGCTCACAGTGCCATCATTTCAGCTCTCAGAGCCATCGTATGCATTAAAATACCTTGTAGAATAGTGCAATTTTTGTTTCTGTCTTAATATGATTTAATACCATCATATTTGCTGAGTTCTCCAAAATATATTAAAATTAATGAAATCGTTAGACATTTAATATAAATGGCAATATGTTGATAAATCTACACCAAAGATTTATGTCACCTATCGATGTGCAGTTGATAGGTTTTTGTGATCAAAATGCGATTATTAATCGGCAGTGTACAAGCAAGGGACTTATATTTTTAAAGGTGAATAATTTTTTTAATGATTCGAGTTAAAAGCCATATTTTTCGAAATTATATGCTAGAATAACTATGATTGCGTTGCATAAAAGCGGTAGAGGCTGATATATGTGAAATTTCACGCTCAAGGTAACGTAGGCACTGGAATGTAGTTTTGAAGTTTCCCCGCCCCTCGTCTGTCGCTGGCGAGAAAGGAATGGGGGGAAAGTAAATAATTTATCTTCATCTCCCAGAGGCTGAAGCAAATAATCCATGAATATTCATGGGAAATATAATGAAAGCCTTTTGATATTTCATAAGGCCTTCCAGAGAGAGACCCTTCCCCTCAACCGACCGCAACCGTCGACCGAGGCTCCCCCTCGCACCTGAGAGCGGGGAGCGAAATGGCTGAAGAAAGCGTCTGCAAAAGCATTTTCATTAAAAAGCTGTCGACCTTGGGATGGAAAAAAGGGTTGGTAGTAAAGACAATCATTTAACGACCGAGAGGGAGATGGAGCGTCTCTTCATTTGTCCCGTGAGTCTTCTGATATCATTCTCACGAGCCACTTTTAGAAGGTAATCGCTCATCCGATATGTGATGAAAGGGGAAATTGACGGCCGTATAGTATTTTATCATCCTTAAACGATAGTTTATAGGTTAAAAGCTTCAAAAATGCGTTCTTACATCATAAATCCGGGGTAGTGGGTAAAGAATTGGTTTTCCTACGAAAACATTACAATCACCCTCTTAATTTTATTCATTTTTGCTCCGGTTCGTCAACTTACACATTTGTTTCCCACATAAAAGACGAGTTTTTTCTATTTCCAAGATGTCTTCTTACTTTGTGGGCATTAGATTGACTTTTAGTGTGCTCGACGTCTCAAAACGAAGTTCTTTCTTGCTCTTTTTAAGGTGACTTGATACATATGGTCCATTTTCGTTCCTAAAAGTCGCGGAATTGGATGATAAAGTCATAAAAAACTTGATATGGTTCATATTATAATCTGAATTTTTCAAAGCTTTGACAAAAACAAAGATGTTGTAAAGGATTAAAAGTTGTCAGTACCCATGTGCTATGACCATCACGAAGGAATTAATATGCAAATGCGCCCTTTTAACTCTGGGATACTGAATCAGGTCCACGCGGTTGTGAAGTGGTGTTACTTTTTGCCACATTCTATGCCCTATACGATTGATAAATTATCGCGGAAAAGTACAACAATACCTAAATATATAAAGTTACACTTTCGCTATTTAAGCACTTTAGGGTATCATGGTTTTTCTTATCTGAAAGAAAATCCCATCACATCCGATAAATCATTGGTAGAACCTACAGTCACCTAAATATGATCTCTCATAAAAAACACCAGAAGTCCACAAACCTCTGAATTTTTTGAGGGTCCATTTCACTAATTTTTCAGATTTCAAAAACTAATTTTTGAATGACAAAATTTTAAGTTATCCGGGACTAGCCACGGAGTTCCACTTTACGGAGTCACCCGCAAGATCCCGGTCAAGGCGGATGATTTTTTTCTCTGTGGAAACTCGTAATTTTTTAATACTCCACAATTATGGTTTCCGAATAAGATACCCTCCATTCTAGGTAACATTCTTTGGACTTAATCTAAAAGTAATTTTAAATCTTGAGTTATTCTCGAGCTAAATACATTTTCTAGAATTTAAGTGACGAAAAACGAATGCCCGCCTTTCCCTGAAGCCACTTTAAATCCCAAAATGCGTTTATGTGCAAAGATTGGATTAATTTAGTCCCTGGGGCACGTATACACCCAAGCATTGTAATACCTTTACGTGCGTGAGACCTTATCGTGAAAATGCATTATCTCAGAAACGAATCGCGGGAAGTTGGTTTCTCGGATGGAGGTTAGTGAGTTCCTGTCTCGAGATGAATGTTTTCATCGGAAAACACAATGCCGTTGGAAGATATCAGAATCTGCTACACTGGAATTAATCCACGCAGGCTTAATAATATAATGCGGATAAATAAACTCTATCCCGGATACATAAAATCTAAGACAAACTTTGAAGAATGCGTTGGAACCTAGTCTTGTGCAGTCTTGCGATCATCATATCCCTTGGCAAATTGAGTGGTTGATTTATCTGCATATATCTTGACGCTATGGTGACCCGTGACTTTTTTTGCTAGTGAGCATGACTGGGAAAAAATATTAAGGGAGTAGTGGTGACTTTTTGAATCCTCCCCGAAAAATAACACTAAAGTTTATATGTGTAGCCAATTCTATTTCTTAAGATTTTGACTGCGTAAATATACGCATATCGTTCCCGGCAGTTTCCATTAATAGATTTTAGTGTATGGCGTGCGATTTGATAACGACAGAAAATTATTAAGAAGAGCCTACATAAAATATTCAATATAATATAGAGTTTACCTTGAGTCTTCTTATAAGGGGTTTGAGAAGTAGGGAAAAATCTGTGCCTGCTTCTATGTGATTAAGATCCAGTTTGGTATAAATTGATAACCCGCAAAAAAATTTCCAAAGAGATATAGACCATTAACAATTTAATTATTCATTAATAGATATGAATTTGGGGTGTTTCTGTGTGCAATGAAAGAATCCCGATCCCCTTGGTAGGATTTATTTCCTTGTCACTCCTAGTATCCTCATTAGTAATAATATAGGAATCATAGTGAATGATATAATTATGATAAATTTGTACGCATTGAAGCTTGTTGCACAAATTAACTTCTCCATAGAGAATTAAAAATTTTTTGGATGGATATTATCATTAACGGAGATCTCCAGTGCTCACACATTAGTTGTATCGCGGGATCGACTATTTTAGTGGGACATATCTGGATTAAATTGAGCTCATTCTCATGTTTAGAGTCCAGGTATTCCTTAAAATTGCGCCAAGCAAGAATGTTCCTTAATGTAACCAAGCATGGGAGACGTAATAGCAGTGAAAATTCTATCTGAGCCCACAAACACTGTGAGGTCTGCATTACAATTCCTCTTCCACGGAGAAGAGTCCGCAATATAATTTTAAGCAACGCATGACGAGACCATGTGGGATTCGTTATATAAAATAGAGTGAGAGAAACAATATGCAGATGGTTGCTTGTCAATTAACGATCACATTTTTTTGGCATTGAATACTGAAACGTACCATTCGAGATGAACTGAGTTAATTGAGGTATGACGAAATATGAATGCAACGGGAAATGATGTAATTTATAATTTTGCATCTGTCGATGGGAGGAAGTGATGGAGACTCAGGAGGAATGTAACTTCAATTCCCAAGCGGTAAAATGTTTAGAAAGTCTTGCTCATCTTTCTTCACGTGTTTTCGCTATAATGGAAAGTAACACTCTTATCGCATGATGAGTGAAAGGAGGAGGAGGAAAAAAAGAAGAAAACGAGTCAACTGAGTCGCTGAATTCCATTAAGACCGCATACACACCGCTTTGAATGGCAAGAAAAATAAAACGTGAGATGCCGTTGATGTCTCTGGTGAAAGGTTACGAAATGTTTCGAGGATAACATCTTTCGCTCACTCCTAATCGATTCCATACCCATCGGGCACTTAACGTGTGTCCTTCTGGAAGGAGGGAGGGGCGGAGACAAAATCAAGGGTGCCCGGGAGGGGGAGAGGCCTGAATAGAGGAGATTGGTGGGAGGGAGGTTGAGAGGGGAGGTAGAGTAAAAGAATGAAGAGACGGGTAAGAAAAGGAGGCGTGAGATAATATTTTCAACAGATAGTTGCAAAATGAGATGAGGAAAAATTAATGGTTCTCACATCAGTATGGTTCAAATTTATAGCATCATCAAATTACAATTTCATATAAGTGATAAGAATGTGCAGTTTCATTATCAGGTTAGGCCGATTTTGATAGGTAAAGGCATTTTTGCTTTTCCGAAATTTTCAGAATTGGGTTCCAGGATCTGCTCAAGTGAAATCCTTCATCTCAATAGAAGTTGTTGTTGGACAGGCGGATTTCTATTTCCTATTTAGTTAAGCGGTCCCAATAACAGTTGGAATGACAGAGCAGTTCCGTCCCTTCACTCTGGATGGCATATTCATAGTTGATTGCGAATTCTGCGACAACCAACCTCGAAGACTGACGCAACCGGATGCTCCTTTACTCTGGTTTCGATGGTTTTACCTATTTCGCCTATATAGTCTTCTCCGCGCTCGCAGGATATACAACAGACAACAGGCACCCTTAGGCCGGCAGGATCTTTGGTACCAACAAATCGACTTCTTAGTTTGTAAAGCGGTAAAGTTGTGGATGGTGCACCTAACTCGGACGACAACCTGATAAGAATTTTCTTCAGTTATTCGTAAGGTGAAAATCAAATCCTACATATTTTCAATTCGCTTATCAGAATAAAAAATATGATTAAGTTAGCAATCTTTTGCACTACACAATTAAAGGTGCTAGGGGCAATTAAATCAATCCAAACGCCACTTTCATGAGACAATCCCCCTTTTTCAGGAGATGAGGCAACCCAATAAAAAGGAAGGTTGAATATTTGCTATGAAAAAGGGAAACCTTCGCTTCCTCCACCTCCCTATCCTGAAATAAAGGTCTCGCAAAAGTTCCTTGGGAAGACATGCAAGACGAGGAGGGGATTAAGTACTAGAGGCGGTTAAGGAGAAAGAAAAAGGGAGAAAAAGAGGGAGACAAAAAGCGATGGGGATAAAGATAGAGAGAAACAGGAAAATCAAAGTACGTCGTGGAAAAGGTACTTCAATTTTTAGATCCTTAATCACGCCTCCGGTTTCTCTACAAATGTCACATCTCTCAAATTATTTGCCGTTCCATTTCAGTTAGAAATGCGTCGTTGAGTGCAGCTGCTGAGATGCTCCCGATGGAAAATGATTGATATTCCCAGAGATGGAGATGTATCTGAAGATGATGTCGGTCCCAAATAAGGGCGCGCCTAGTAATGCTTTCGGAATCGTCTCGAAACACTTAATGGGAAATGTCATTAATGCAAGGAAATGAGAGGAGGACCATGTTTTTAGCCTGTACACCAACGCAGACATCCAGTTTTTGCACATCGGATAGTATTTAATAGGATAAGGGACTTGAAAGGGGTTCAGACGAGTCTCTAGAGGAAAAAAGAGTATTTAAGATGATGGGAGCCGACATGTAAGGTTAACACGGATATTAAGGTAAACCATCTAACCATAATGCGAAGAAAGTTATTTAAATGGTTACGCCAGTATAACAGACTGCTATTTGATATTTTGTATTTTATTTTCTCATATATTCATGTTTTCATTTCTCTTAATATGCGATGAAATCAATGCATGTTCAATCATTGACTTTACATTTTGTCTCAATAGCTAATAATTTATAAGCGCGTTTATTATGGACAGTCTCTTCAGACAATAGCAACCGACTTTCGAGTTAAACCGGAGAAAATACGGTTCCAGGGTAAAAGTATGAAGTGTTTATTTTCTATATCATTCATAGGCCGTGCAATCCTAAGATTCGTTGACTGCAGCCCTCCACCCTTCCCTATCTAATGCCTAGTCCCATACATCCCGGTAGGTCTTCCATTGCACTGCCCTCTTAATTTGATCAATGAACTAATTCCTAGGTCTTTCTCTTGAGAATTCCAACTTTTTAAATTTCAGCTATGTTCATCACAATCCCGTTGGGTCTAAGGGTGAGTCAAATCCATCTACTTCTTCTATTATGAATGGTGTTCCATGTAGTCCTTTACATATCTACTCTTCTGTAGGCATCATCATCTCTTATTTTGTCCGTCCATTTTAAAATCAGCATCCTCCTCCAGCACCAGGTTTTGAGGGACGAAGTGTGTTGTGGTCAGCTTTTTCAATGGTCCAGGCTTCCGATTCAGAGAGTGCTAGGCTCCGCACGAATTTTTTCACATACTGTTTTCTGTTTTGCAGTCCAAATTTTTTTTAGCACAGCAGTTGTCTTTTTACCATGAACATCATCTTTCTTTGGACTATTGAAGCAAATAATAACCTAAGGAATTAGGAAGACCCAGTAACAAGTAAAAGGACCATAACTAGAGAAAATATTTATTTCTTAATATTGCATTATTGATTTTCCAACTTACATTTTGAGTTTTCGATGATTCAAAAAAAGTTACACTACCTGTCATACCAATATATTGGACCAGGAGTCTGGAAAAAAGTCGAAAAAAATAATTGTAGTAATGCCTTTCAGGAGGAAAGTTCCTTTCAAACTGTTATTAAAGTACTTTGTAAGGCATGCTGACACGAGAGGAAATAATTGAAGACTCGAGAGGCATATTGAGCTGTGAAATCGGCATCTTATTTGGAATATTGAGTATGAGAAGGGATGGCCAGGGGTGTGGGGTAAGATTCGATAGACGTTGCGACCTAGGCATGAGAAACTCATTTATAAGTTCCAAGTTTAAATCCCTGCTGTGTAGAAGAATTCTCTGTTGAGTTAAGAACCTTTTTTCAGAAAACATTTGTACATTTTGACAAGATTGGGAAACGGTGAGCGGGTGATTAGTATAGAAAAGGCCAATTTACTAGACGCTTACTTCATTGCTGAAAACATTTCTGGAAAATTTTTTCCTAGCATCGGATCGTGTAATATTATTTACTTAGTTAATGAAAGATTCTAATTATATTATCGGTATTGAAATTAGGAACACGTGAGATGCTTATTTCTGTTACTGCTTCTAACAACTATAATTGCTAATAATTGCTACAGCAATTTTCATCATCGTGCTTATCTGAATCGTTAAAATACTTATAGTATGAAATTTGTGGCTAAAACTAATTGTTACATCATTCTCCTTCGGTATAGATCTACAACAGTTACTAGAGCTTTACAGTAGATAATTCAGGGGAATATGTTATGAGACTTTTAAACTCCAGCGGAACGTTGGAATAAGGTTGTTTAGCCTGGAATGTTAGGAATATTAGGAAGTAACGGTTAGTAATTGCTGACTAAAAAAAGCGCTTCAAGGATATGGATGACTCACTATACAGGCCTTTCTGTTTGGATTCGTTCTCAATGAGGCCCCAAGGTAAACCCTACGTTTAAGTCGTGGGTAATTTTTAGCACTTGCCTTAGCATTCAGCATGGGTCTCTCGTGCTGTTATTGCAAAGTAGATTGATTCCCCTGAATATCTATCTTTCTCAATCTTTCCCTCTTCTCCGAATTTTCCTTTCATTCTTTCAACTTTAACCGCCACTCCTTGCAGCCCAAGTCTTTGGCGGGAATTTTTTGCGGGAGCTTCAATCAGGCAACTCAAGGAGGCGGAATATGGAGAAAATAAGAGAGGAGCTGGGGAATATTTCAGACAACATAGAGGAAACAAACCAGTCAGTGATAAAAACGAAATAACAAGCAATGAGAGGGGAACGATGTACTCATATACAAACTTGAATGGGACGTGCCTTTATTCCATTAAGAATGCGCTCTCGGGAATTTTACGAATTCATACAGAACTGAGAGCAGTGAATAATTTACGCGGACGAAGATCGCTCACCCCCCGACCGCTTTGCTCCAGATCGCCAGGATACTTACGTGAGATCGCGTGATCTCCCACATTTTTGAAAGGCATTTTCCGATTGCTCCCTTGCGGTTGCTCGAGAAAAAGATAACGATGCGCATTTGTGCATTTTACTAACTAGAAGCCCATCGTGAATTGACTGTTCCCAACGTTTCTTTCGTTGCTCGTAAAGTTGAGGACATTGTTATTGGGCTAAGGCGAAAACACATTTTCCCAAATTTAACAAAACAAATGCTGCTTAAAGTGGAAAACGTTTGCAATTTACTTCTACATACTACCTAGTGAGATGCCACAGAGGAATATGGCCCGGGGTGTTTGGACACGCCATGAAAACGGTGAATGAATAGGTAAATGCAGCTGGAAGATGACTGTGGTGAATTGAATGTTAACGGTATTTCTTATAATATTGCCAGGTTTTGTTGCAATTTTAAAATGATTTTAGGATAAAAATGATATATTACACCTAACGACTAGGAAGTGCATCTATTTCATGTAGCTGCTTCCAACAGCTTCATCAGGATTAACGGGTGGGGTCAAAATATTATCTTCCGTGTCGTACTACTTGTCTGATCTGATAATGGGTATTTAATTTTAATTAAAATTATTCTATTCGTAGTGTATATCAGAGAGTAGTTGAATAAAAATAAAAATTTTGGAGATAATAGTTGAATACTATTTAGTTCTCTTTGATTGGGGGGGGGGAGTGTTAGTAGAATTCATTATCTATTTTGGTTTACAAAAACAATGATTTAAGAAATTACTATTAATAATATCAATCCTTTCTAAATTAATTATTTTGTCTGGTTTATTTCCTTTTTAATAGAGAGAGCAAGCATTTATTGTATACTTTACTCGGTCTTTAATTTACGGTTACATCCATTTTCTTCCACATATTAATTTTTAAAATTTAAAATTTATATTTTCTTGACACACTTTCATTTTTTTTAACTTTAAGGGTTTTTGAAGGTGCTTTGGGACTTTTAAATTTGGTTTTTATAATTAGTTATAATTAGTAATAATATACAAAATGCGTTATTTTCATTTTTTACTATACCTATGGGTAAAATATTCCTCATTTTCTAAAGTGTCTCCTGGAAGGTACAAACATTCCATGTAAAATGGCTGCAATTTGTAGGCTAATGTCTTGAAAATTAGCAAAGTAAGAGGCTAATATTTTGGAAGAAAGAGATATAAGACGTTCTGCAAAATAAGAGCAAATTCATTGATTTCTTATTGAAATGATACTTTTCTCGAGCTACTTTAAATTGATTAACAATTATTTATCAAATAATAAGGATAATATAGCACAGTAATTTGTAAATAAACTAGGAGGGGTTATAACTATATAACAGGTTTATATAGTGGAGTCGGTGGGGTCGGTTGCTTCTGATTTACTGCCATTTTTGGCGCCATTTTTCATTTTTCTCCCTCCGATGCGATAGCACTCTTTTCCACGTACTCCTTAGTTAGTAACCATTTCCTCTGTTCGCGTTGTAAAGGCATTTGTTATTTTCATGCATGTTCCTTGGTACTGTTGTTTGAAATAAATCAATCCTAAATTGGATGACATTAGGATGGTTTCTGTTGGCAGTTCACTCGCTGTAAGACGTTTTACGTCTATTTAGGTGAAGTAGAAAAATACATTTTCAACACTATGGAAAAAAATGGGTCAAGCAACTGCTCTACGAGTAAAAAAAAAGAAGATTGTTCAACAAGCAATTTCTATTGCCCAAAAATAAGCACATATCACAATAATATTCTCTCCCATGTTTAATTCGAGTAAACAATGTGAAGAGATCTAGGGAAATGATCATCACGTTGTCTGATGTTGTTAAGATATAATTGCTGTTCATGCAATTTCGTGATCAAGGGTTCAAGCACAATCAAAGTCGTCTTTCTTTGGAAGACTTGAAGAAATTTGGCGTTCACGAGAGCCATCCTTGAAGTGACAAGTCTGGGTATTAAATAAAAAAGTAGCTGATCTCGTTAGCGGCGTCCGAAAGGTCATACGCCATTCGCGCCTAGTATTTTTCAGTCCCAGGTCCAAATGTAGTAGGAGGAGGAGGACAGTTCTCGTAGAGCATGCAAAAGCACCAATCCAAAACTGAAGAAGGAAGCTTTTCGAAATCTCATCAAGTGGCACTCACTCTAGGGCGCTTTTTTCCCCCGAAAAGCTCCCGAGATTTATATTTCCCCCGTTTTTCCCCGCGTAAAGGTCAATTTTAACCCCATCTCCACCTCTCCCTTCATTTTTAGTCATCCCCTCTCCATCATTCTCACTTCCTGTCCTTCTTCTTTGCTTCATCCACTTACATTCGCACTCCTTTCCCCTTCTCAAGCTCTTTCTTTCCTCCCTTCGTCTCCTCGTGTCCTTTTACCTCACCTTCCTCCCCGGACTCTCGAGTAAAATACTTCACGAAATTATATTTTTTCGAGACAGCACTCCTGAACGCCAGAACGGATCCCTGCGAGCACGTCCTTGGTATTCCGTTTCTAAATGTTCCTTTTTGTGATGACGCGAAAAATAAATGTAAAGAAAGAATAAACGCAATCTCGAAAAAGAGGCCAAGAAAGCAATTGGTTCTCTTATGTATATTTAAGAAGAAGTGCTGGGAGGGAAGGAAGGCCTGAGTCTTACAGTTATATCAACGACAGGGAAGCTGAGGTATCAAGATTCTGATCGGAAAATTTTTCTTATTCGCGATCGCTTATTCCGGAGGCGGAGGAAATACTCTTGAAAAGACGAAAGTTATGACGGCTGGGTGTATTTTCACCGACAGAAATTTTAAAAAAATATACCGATTAGTATGAGTTTACGTGATAAGATTTGCATTTTAGATGCCAAAAGTTATATTTAGTAATGATTGGCTATAGGCTTGAATATTAGATGTATTTTACGGGAAATTTGTTTTAACTGAATGGAAGAAATGTTAAAAAGAGTCGGAAGAAATGAGTTAATTTTAAAAATTCTAACCCATTAATCACGGTACTCATCGGAATAATTGCAACTAAACTCGAACTATTAAGACTTATATCGAAAAAAACTTCTTGTTTATGACAAGCTTTCTCTTTAAAATTACAATTTCTCAGTAATTAACACTTTGATAAGCTATACTTAAGTATAGATACGAAATATCAATGATGAATTTCATTTCTAAAAAAGCATTTAAGTCAACTGGTTAAAAAATCATGAGATGAATCTGATGAGTCGTCGTTATACCTTTCCATCCCAAAGAAATTAGTCCGGTCCCAGTGGCTACGGGGTGAAGTCCTCGCCTGCTAAACTGAGGGTCGCGGGTTCAATTTCCACCTGGGTGAGTCATTCACCACCCAGGGCATGGATATATGTCAAGTTGTGTTGTCCCGATCCCTGGAAAACCTTATGACAGGCTTAGCAGCCTATTGGGATTACTAGGTCACTATTTTTTTTAAAGAGCGCTGGACTTCTTTATTTCCCTTCCATGACAAACGCTCGTTGATTGCTCTTATTTCCTTTAATTATATTTGATTTTCTCCTATATCCACCTGCTCCTCATACCTAAATCAACTTAAAATGAACATTATTTTTATATTTTAAACTTTAGTTTCAAAACCATATTCCACTCTCCTCCTTTGCTGAGAACATGGAAAGCTTTTCAAATCTGTCTAGCTCAATGTAAATCTCATTTACTTGAAAGCTCATAATTCCGTATAAATTCTATTTTTATCCTCTCTAACGTTCATTTAGTAATATAGAAAGACATAACCCTAGAGATTTAAGAAGATTTATTCTTCAATTAATTAAATCCTGCCCAAATGTTTAACAGAACCAATTATCCATTTTTCAAAAATTTCATCCCAGAAAAGTGCCGTATAAGTTGAAATAATTACTCATGAACGCATATTCTACCAAATTGCACGTGCTCTTACTACAAAAACTCTACAGAGGACTAAAAAATGCGCCAACTTTTAGATAAATAGACAAGATTATTGACGACTAGAGTATCCACCCCGTCACGCATGACGGAATTTGATTTGATGTGTAGGATTATACCTATAATTTCCTCATATCTAGTTTATAATTTTGGATTCTTAAAAAACATTGTTTCAGCAAGGAAAAAATGAAGTTTCCTGGAGTAAAACTACTTTTATAATATTCGAATTACCTTTTCGGACATTTTCTTATTCATCGTAGTTGCCTACGACTTCTCTTAAAGACCACAATTTCTTATGATTCACACATAATTTCAAGTATGCAATGTTAAATCCCGAGTCAGCTTTATAACCATATCATCATACGAGTTCCCCGCCGAACAGCAGGTTTCATTCACTGTCGTTGTCTCTGTTCGTTTCTATAGCTCGTATGTTCCTCCGTCTCCTTGTATCCCCGCAATCTTAACCTCTTCCATCAGTTTCAGACTCTCCCTTCCTCTTCCATTCTTCCCTTCCACTGATCCTGCACGAGCTGCAAATGTAATCTCTTTCCCTCTTAATTCATGTCCTGTCAAATTGTATTTCCTATTCCGAATTGTATTCAGAATCAAATTGTTTTGGAATATTTCATAATCCATGTATACAAAAGTATCACCGTCCAACTGTTGCTTTGTGATTGCAGGAACCAATCCATTTCCAGCATAATTCTGCATTTCATTTAGCACAATTCTGCCTCCACCCAGTAGGAGTACTGTTCTCAGGAAATTTTCCCTTAACTTAAAGGCTACTTACCATTCCAATTTGATTAGACGCGGAAATTGAAGCGAATCAAGAGGATATGACACCATTAAACCGTCACGTGCTAACCAAGCTCCTGACTTTTCATTGCATGGCTTTGGACAGTACGATTAAAAGGCTTTATTAGAGGATATAAAGCAAAAATATCAATCTCATGCTGTTAAGGATTGTCAATTAGGATTGTTGATCATCGTCATCTATTACAAATAGCGCCAAACAAAAAACTGCACTGTGCAGTAAAAATATGTATCTGTGTGGCTTAGCCTATTAGATGACAGTCAAAGACCAAAAAGTAGCTCTGTTATCAAAAATGTCCCCAAAAATTAGCAGCTGCTTTTTTTAGAACCAAAACAAAAGTTCAATTCTTTCATGTCATTTTAACTAAAATATCACTTGATTAAGACGAGGAGGAATTAAAGTGACAATACAAATCAAACAGTGCGAACCTTGTCATTGGCCACTAAACGAAAAACAATGCGTTCTCCACGTTGACAGGAATAACAATGAAGTTGTTGAAGCAAAGATAAGCCTGAATTCGTCATTGATGTAAATATGAGGCAGCTAATATTGTAAGCTGTATTTTCATCATAAAAATTCTTGATTTAATGGTTTAACATATTTAGTGAGCAAAATGCGATTTTCTAGTGCGTGCGAAGAGAGGATTTTCATTTCTAGCATATGGCCAGCCGTATAAACTTTTTTACTGTCACTTTTTTCGGATATCTTTGATAAAAACCTTGGTGATAAAATTGTGATAACCCCGTTTGGATTTTTATGAGAGCGAAAAATTTATAGCCTCCCATAATTTGGAGTCCATATGAAATTCGTGCCGAAGACTTTCAGAACTGTGTCATGAAAAGCATTTAACGACTTTTAACGTGATCATCCAGAACAGCTTTTCCGGAATCCAAAAAAATATGGTTAGCTTCTCCTGATATAATAAATATTTTTCGCTATATTGGAAATAAGTAATGCAATTTTACTATGCTACTATGAATATGAAATATTGTTACAGGCATATATCACCATGTAACCATTCCCTCCCGGGGCAGGCACTACCCAATGATAACAATTCTGAGTGATATGCCTGTAAAACTGACTCCAACAAAAAAATTTCCTCTTCTTACATATTTTTTTCGCTTCAGTTACCTTCATTATTTTCTTCATAAACGCCATCCTGCTACTCTAATACGTCTAATGAAATTTACCTTCTGAGTGTCTTTATCATATTTAGCTATGAATTTTTAACTGCATCTCATCCTAACACAGAATTAATTCCTCCATATTCTTTCTGCTGCACTGCTTCAGTTCTCATTCATTCTCTCAACGTGCCTCAAATGCAGTAAATCTCGCTCCTAATATACATGTCTCTGCAGATATATGCATTTTATTTCCTTTTTTCACCCAATCACTTAAGACCCTATCATATCTGCTCTTACAGCTAATTCTCTTGAGATGCCATTGCATGTAGTCTACTACTTATTCTGGAAAACTCAAGTTTCGCCAGAAATAAAAGTGGAAGCAGTAAACTTTTATGAACAAAACATAATTCACAATATATACAGCAATCGTTACATTAAATTTTAACTTCATAGTTCTGGATTTAGTTAGCTAACATTTTCTTTCCCAATTGCAAATGGTTATGATTTCCAAACTTCTAAAAATTTCTACAGTATACGAGTGGCTTTTCCATTGCTAGACATTGTGATACTGCATTAAAACGGAGAAGTATTATATCTCCTTCCATTAGTTTAGCCAACTCACCATGGATCTCCAACACCACGACATCCGCTCATCAGTCACCAGTTATTAAAATGTCGATTAAGTTGAGGCCTTGATGACACCAGTGAAAGGCTGCTTGAGAGAAACACAGGATCACTAATTGCAGCAAAGAACACTATAAAGTAAGAAACGAAAAAAATTACGAGTGTTTTTTTATATATTATCCTCCACATGGAGGACGAACTGCGATTAATAAAAATGAAATATCGTTACCAAAAAATATATCCCATCAAATTAGAAGTAGAATTAATAATATTTCATGCTTGGCTCTCAACCAGTACTTTTACAAAGACAGTAATATTAAATGCTGGAATGATAAATTTTAATGTAAGATAATATTTATCATTTAAAAAAAGAAGTAAAGTTTAGTAAAAGGGATTCTTTGCTTTAATTTTTATTCTAGAGATATGGGAACTATTAGAGGACATCCTATGTGATTAAACGGGTGACACAAATCACTAACATCACTAAACATTATGCATATTATACAAAGCGTTCTAATCTTCAGCTTAAAGCAAACGAAGGAGTTTACTAATCAGGAAACTCGAAACAGCTATGAAACTAACCACAAACACAGTAAATTGCAAAGATTTCGTTTATATCAGGGTAATATATACCAATTTATATATATAAACGTATTTATTATTCCATAAATTATCCAAGAACTTCCCACCTAATTTCACCGACAGGCACAGTGATATTCATTGAAAATTGAACTGATAAAGATTTATCTTAGCCTTTCTTTAAGATAGGTGTGTTTGCAATTGGTTCCCTCATTTTGACCATGTTTTTCTACTTGAATATGACTATACCGGATAGATACTCAATACAATGGAATAAAACATGAAGCTCCTTGGATTGTCCAGGACATTGAAAACATCTCTGTTCTGAATTAATGCACTGCCTTTGAGTAAGATTAAATACATCCAAAGTAAGGAAAATTATATATTATTTCTTTCATATTTTAGCCTCTATTGGATGGAAATAATCCATCTTCCTGTATTACTACACTACTGCCTCTATCTACAACAATAAATAATACATCTACCTACGCTATCAATCCTACCAATCGCGTTAGGGGAATGACACACTCACTGTGCGACCCACGATTGAAAGTACAAATCTTACTCAAAACGTACCCCTGATAAAGAAGACTCCAAATACGCATATAACCATATTGTATGGAAACTATTCCTTTAACTACCCATATTTAAGCATCAGGTACTCAATCCCCGATGGTTCTGATAATGTGATAGAGTTTCAAAACTTTTAAGACGGTTTCAGCCCGAGTGTGCTCCAGTTGTTGGTCCTTCTGAAAGTATGCCACAAATATAGAAAAAAGATAAAAAATAACAGCATCAAAGTTCTAAGAGAAAGTTAAAAACCATGTACTTATCGTAACATTAATATTCCGCAGATATAAATACTCATTTAAAGCATACGCTCTGGCTGCAAAAATAGATATAGTTGGAATGGGTGAATAAAAGACGGTTTTTGAGACGAACAATCAAAATCAGTTTTTATAAAATAAGCGCGGACAACATAAAAATAAAATAACTGAGAATATTCTTAATGCATTCAGCCATTCATTAAGGAAAAATTACCATCGAGCATTCTAAGCATAAGAATTTTAAAAAACGAAGAAATAAATTCCTGAACCGAATTCAACGCTTTTTATAAGGAAGTAAAAGGAGAAAAACAGACGTGCCAATACAGGATCCTTGTGTTGTTTTTCGCAATTTTAACTGTTTTCATTATAATATCAGGAAAAATTAATGCATTTAGCCTGTATCTTCAAGTCATTGCTCCTTTGGAAGGCATATCCACCAAAATTTAATATCATAATATTATAGTATCAACAAACTTAAAATACAAACCGAAAAACATAGAGATGTTCTGCTAAATGTATAAGGTAAGCCACTTTTGCATACTTAAGTCGTGATTTGAAGTCTATCAGCTAGAAGTTAGATTGGTAATGCAAGGTATTCAGCTGCCACAAGTTTAACGCCCCCAAATTTCTATGGTGTGGTGGTAGCACTGAAAAATTACCCTTCAAACTTAATGGCTGTTAGCGACAAGTAGAACTCACGCATCGTTAAATTCACGTTACCGCGGGGAAATGATGAATAAATGAACTCTCCGTAGGCGACGCACGCCAGAAAGCGCTGCTGCCCTTTGCCAAATGATTTATTGGGCGAAGCCATTAAAATTATGAGTAATGACGTAGATTTGCTCCGGCCCGTTTCTCATATATTCCGCTCCTGCCTCTTTCAACCGCATACTTATTCCTTTGAGAAGTGCTGTTTCCTCTTTATCAAAATTGATTTTGGCTTGAGGAACAAATGACCAGACTTTTATTTAACAAGGAGAAAAATGTAATAATAAAGCACGAATCGTAGTACAATTATGACTATATCTGGGGAAAGAGCTTGTGGAATAAATTGTCATGCTCTTAGTGACCAAAGTTCCAAACACAAGAGCAAAAAAACAGCAAAAAACCTTCAAAAGCTACTCAGTTACTTTGACGATACAAAGTAACCCCTATACGATGTTCCAAAAAAATCCCTATATATCGAAAGTGGAAACGGTCACAATTTCATTAAATATTCAAAATTAAATGTATGTTCGACTAGTCTTTAGTATTACTTCTACTTTTGTGCACTCTGTTGATAATTTCTATTTATTCTTCCCGTCAATATCAAGTAAGTAAATTTCTTACTTTCCTTACTATCATTATTACAAATGTCAATATGTAGGAATTCTTCATTTATATAAAAAAACTTGACAGAGATGTATCAAAATTTTCCTTTGAATTTTGAATGAAAATTCCATGTTAATATATTACAAGATATATAATAAATTATCTATAGAAAGCGATGCAAAATAATGAGGTACTCGAAATACTGCTTTCCTAATTTGCAGTTTTTTGTTTGTTATTTAGTTCAACCCCGGTGTTGGTAAATCAATCAATTATTGTGTGTGTGAGAGAGAGTATTTGGCGCGGGAAATCAGTCGTTGTCAAACAATCAGACTGTGATCACAGGTACGATCATGAATTGCTTTATATTTGTTAAAATAATTCCCAATACCAAGCATCTCCAATACCTTTGTTTTTCATAGAATAATTTAAAACTAACCTCAATCCCGAACGTAATATTGACCCAGTATCTCTTAGTTCATGAGATAAATTGAATATTTGGTTTGATAGCTTATATTTATTGAGTACTATTCCCACTAGAAACGTGGATACATGCAGGGCAAAAAAAATTAGTACGTGTGTGGATCAGCGAATGTTGATGGAGGCTAATATCGCTTTGGAAAGCACTCACGATTTTAAATTTCATGAAAATGCACTACAACACAGATTTGGGCATCAAATTTGTCTTGTAAAATGAAAAGTATTTAGATATTGCCACAATTTTCTTGAATTTTATTCAGGGAGTCACCTTTAACTGGCATTAAAGTTGACCAGTGTATAAACTGTATCTCATCCAAAGCGAGGATTTTGTAACCTCTAAAGACTTGCCTCTCTTCCAAAACTCTATCATAGTTCCTTAAAAGAAATACTACATTAATAATAGTTTGGTGATACGTTAAGTCAAAGCTTATCCTTCAAAATATTTCCACCACGTATTATAATCACTGTGAATAGATAAATTTGGAAATTTAGGGGTGAATTTATGCTATGGTGTATTAAAATGCAATTACAAGGAATAATTATGGGGAAACATATATCTGAAGTGATGCGCTGCACCATATCAGGCAACATAGCTCGCGATATGCTTCCAATGTGACAATGCAAATAGGAACGAGTTATATTTTATTTTTGTGCTGTATATCCTTTGAACATGCGTTGAGCTCAAATTTCATTGAATGAATTTTAGAACGTAATTTCGTTACTTTCTATTTACTGATAACGTATCAGAATACAAATTGACGTTAATGTGTATGAAATTGATGCTTATATGTACTGAAATTATATCTAATTAATTATATAATTGTTTAAATACTTAATTGATATTTTTTTAAGACCGCAAATAGCTTAAGGATCTGATCAGTAAGTGGACCCAATCCAGACGAGCAAACCTCCTATGTTTTGGTAGCAGAGCAACTGGATTTCTTTAATAATTTCCAAATTTACTGATAAATGGTCAATATATTCTATAACGCTCTTACAATATATAATTTTATCCCTAGTTATTGCTCCTGTTCCAGGCTCAAGTCCTCGTGTGAAGTCTGGATCTGTCAGATCTTCGTGTGGAATTCCACTCATTGGCAGTATGAACGTTCGGCTGTGAAACTGTCTATAATATTTCAATGAAATAAAATAAAACTCCATTATATAATGGAAAAACTCGAATAATACAGGAAAAATATGACCTAGGATCAAGATAACTACTATGATATGAATAGGAAGAAGGGAACGTACATTAAGAACTATTGTCGTTAAGAGGTACTTATTTTCAAATTATATAAAAAATAAATAAACCAAGAAATTTGCAAGGGTTGGGACGACTCAGTCAGAGGTAATGAACTGTCACCAATGAAAAGGGGTCATAATGTTCCCTCCGGTACATCTAGTGTTAATTAAACATTAAACTTTGGGTGCGACCATTTTCAAGTATTGTTATTTTTTCAATAAGAAAAATCGATTCAAGAATCAATGCCTTGAAATCGTGAAAATAAGGAAGAATGATAAATCTCCCATAAAAACTCATTTACCGGCTACTCTTCAACTTTCTGGACTCCAAATGTTTTCCCGGTGAAAGATTAGCGACCAATCTTTGCTGTTTCACCCCAACACAATGCTTCCGTAGCAGACACTTTGAGGGTGGCCACGTAATCAATACTTTAAAACCCTGAAGACGATTCTGAGCGTTCAAGGTTGAACCATGCACAATTGAAACACTAGCGCTGGGAAAGCCGAGAAGACTTCAGTCGACTTTCGAGTACACTTCCTATTTAAAGGAATCGTATGAACTCTCATCAGATTTTCGCGGCAACATCTTTTGATGAAGCGCCTTCCCGTCCAGCTCCACATTTCCCCATCACCTCTCTTTCCTATCCTGAGACTTGAATCTCCAGTCGGCACACTTCCTTTAATGATAGAAAAGGCTTCCACGGGACTCAATTCAGCGGATTTTTAACTTGAATCCAAATTTCTTAGATCTTCAGATGGACGAAAAGAGGCGTAAATAGCCTCTTGAGTGCTTTTACCTTTCGGTAACAAAAAATATTGCGAGCGGCGACACGACTTTCCTTTTTGCCCTCGTCGTCCACCCTAGAGTCGACTACTAGGGTAAGTGAGCGAGGTGGTGGACCACGTGCGCACAAGGAATCACTCTGAAGCGGTCTGTTTGGTGAGAGAATCCGAAGAAGTGAACGTAAAGGGGGCACGGGAGTAACCAGAAGGGAATGTTCGGAGATGTTACTTATTTCATCAAGTGGCGCCCTTAAGGAAGATCCCCCGTGACTGCGTGATTCATACGAAATACTTCACTCCACCATTTCTAATGTGCCTACTTTCTGTATAAAAATACCGTTTTCCATAAGGAAAGCCTAAGCGACTAAAAACAAAATGATTAAATAATTAAGATAATTGGTCTGATATAATTTATAGCTGCGGTGCAAATTTTATTGAATACACACTAATAATTATTAATCAATATTAATCTTATTGAATGAGGTAACTTGCCGATGAGTCAAAAAAAGGGAGGAAAGGTATTATGATTTTCCTGCCATATATTCTGGGAAAATTTTCCTCATAAACATTTTTTTCGTGCAAATGGAATTTGCGTGGATAGTAAAAAGTAATCTTACCGCGAGCTCCACTCCTTATGGGATTCGTTGCCAAGTTTTTTTTCAGGTTGAATTTTCAAAGGTAGGTTTTTTTCCTCCCGAAGAAAGGACTCATCTTAAAGTAGCGAGATTATGAATTAAATGAAAATTTAGACATTTCATGGAGGTGCTTTTGGAAATCTTCAAACGTGCACGGTTTTTAATAGATGTCCATGTATTGCGTTATATATGACTTTTTGTTACTAATTTACAAGTCTGAGTAGTGGATAAGATACCGAAAAATGCTGTAAATTTTTACTACACATGCCAATTTCCCTAATAAAGAAAATATATAATGTATATTAAAGACTTAAGGGATAAAACTTCTCGATGACAGAAGTAAATTGTCAGATATAACTGCATTTTATTACTGTAAAATCATCTGGTTTCACCCTAAAAAATTAGGTGTTCAAAACCATCTCAATATAAATACAGTAAAAGAATTGTGCAGTACAGTAATTGGCATCAGATCGTGGTGATATAGGGGCAGCGAACAACCACAATGCGCGCCATTTATGCGTGGGGCCTTCCGGGAGAAAGATTTGATTTGCGACCTAGCTGAATATTAACTTAGCTTCATCTGAATTACTCATAATAAAAACGATATACACTTCCACTATTTTCAATGCTGTCTACCGATTTTGACGTCTATAGCGTCATTTTCAGGAGAAACTTCTTAAAACGATGCTATAGACTCTGAAACCGGTAGAAAACTATAAAACATAGTGGAACTGTACATCGTTTATCTTATGAATTATTTCTCATCGTCGTTCCACAACGTAACGCCCCAATCAATTTATTTTATCAGCTTAACCTAGGTTCCATTCATAGAAATACTTATAGTAATTGAAATGAAACGTTTTTACTTTTCTACTAACTTATCTTATGTGCGTAATGCCTTTCTCCGTTTTCTATTGGAAACACAAGACGCATATGAAACGGTGAATTATTTCCGCACCCCTCCACCTTCCCTCCAAAAAAAATGGCCACAAAATAATTTTTCCGACTTCTTCAATCCTCGGTTCTGCACACCCCTTTTCTTCTTTAACCATCCCTTTAAACTCTACATTCTGTAACCAGGACAAAAAAAATTAACAAGATATCCCTAGAATAGTTGTATTAAGGATGATTCCAAAAGTGGTCGAAATGTGTGGTAAAATTTAAAAATTGTAAAGAAATACATTTTTGTTACAAGTATGATTAGTGAAAATACACCAGAGATAGGGAGATTGTGCCATACCCCTATCGTGGAGGTGATGCGCTCGTGCCTAACCGGAGCATTGAGAGCTTTACAAGCCGTGGACGAGAGACGTGCTCATTTTCGCTTCAACTCTCAAGTCACTTGTTCGCATCCTTCCCGTGCCGTGCTGAAAACACCATAGCGTTTGTATCCCACATCCCTAGAGAAGAGAAACATTTATTTGCAGTGAGGGCTTTGGAGATCTTGGGGAAGGGCCCCGGTTACAGCTTCCGTTTATTTCTTACCTCCGGATTCGGTTTTTCATTAATCGGGAAAATTTCGGGTTTCAACTCACAGTTTTCATCAGTATAATTTATAATTATATGGTTATTATTATGCGGTTTTCATACAGCAATACGAAATGTGTATCATGTGTTATCCAACTCGCATCAATTCTTTTTTAAATAATGTCAATGATTTTGAGCCAAAATTTCAGCTTAGTCTTCTCGTGACTCTTAGCCTTTGAAGTTACTCATAGCCTTTAAGTCACGAGCTGACGTAAGTAACATACTACCAGGATCTGATTCCGTCATCGCTTGGCTGGCGAATCACTTGGCCACGGTTGTTCCAGTGGATCATCATTATACCCTGAATGCTAGTAAGACCCCCGATAACGGTGTGAATCGTCAACTAGCAACACTAGGATATCTTAGTCAATTGCCACGGGCAACAGTACTTTCCCTCTCTTCCCAATTCTCCTCTCTCCGAGACTCCCCCAGCTTTTCATTTTCAGACCTTCACGGCGAGGAAGGGGCCTCTCGCTTCGTTACCGGAGTTGACTTCACTACAAGGCTCTTTGCATTTCCCTGGCCACCAAAAGGGATCTCACTGCTGCTCTCATCAAATGGAATTTGTTCAAGAACGCTCCATACTTGTATCATGGTATTTTGACCAAGGGCAAGTTGTAATTCCTTATTTAATGCAATACATGCTCCATTGTGGAAGAAGTTGTTCATTTCAAAGGCGGTGTTTTTCTTTATTTAACTTTGCCGACCCTGTTTCGCCTCAGTATATACAGTTCAATTCAGTGACTACGAATCCAGTTTCGTGCGACGCAATTTAGAAAAATACACACTTGGTATGAACCGTTAAAAAGTTATTTTTTAAACCAGTAATCAGAGTAGGAGCAGGATAATTACAATTATGAGTTTTGACTCCCTCAAATGTTTGTAGGTCGGTGTAAATTCATCTTCAGGTTCAGCTCCAAAACTACAGTCGTTGAATGTCACTGTCAGTGGCTAATAGGAGGTTGGATAGCTCACCTGCTCATCGGTCTGGCCCCGGACATTCTTAGCGTTTGACAAAACCATAGCTTGGGGAGCATTAATAGCCATCTGGTGTGACGAATTGGGTACTTTTTGAGGGAAAGATCAGAGCTCTAACATAGTTGGACAGAGGTTGGGCACAAAGTAAATAATAGCTCCAGCTAAGAAAATATTCACGGTAAAAATACAACTCTTGTTTTTAAAGAAGATATGTCAATAAATGAGGATTCAGTGAGTGAACACAATCATGCCGAGCGTAGTACTCAACATATCTAGGTATTGACTATTGAATAAGCAAAACAGAAAAAACTTGAAGATTACGAAATCTAGTGCCGGGGGAGGATACGTAAGATAAAATGGGTGGAAAAATAAGAAATGATGAGCTTTACAGAAGAGTAGAAGATGAAAGAACACAAGAAATACTATTAACAAAAGGGGAACCTTATGGATTGGATACACTCTAGGGCACAAATGGTTTGTGATGAATATAACTGAAGGGAAAAGGGAGGGGAATGTCCCCAAAGGAAGACCTAGGAATAAGTTCATAGACCAAATAAAGAGGAAAGTATTTAAGAATAGGTGGTAAGAAGTAAGAAATTTTTAATTAGATAGGGAAGGATGGAGGGCTGCAATCAACTGATTTCAATCAATTGAACGACCGATAATGAAAGATCAGAGCTCTCCGTTCTTGGGTGAAATAGATAGGAAATTCGACTTTGAGTTATTCTGATTATCTGTGCTTTCCCTTGATTTGTTCAATTCATTCCTGTTTGTATTAATTGTCCATTGGATATTTACTCTGTGACCTGTTTCTCCAACCTCCCTATGTACTCTTAAATCGCTGGAATGGAGTCTTTTCTAGACCAATATAATTGTAAAATTTCTGTATACATATATATCAAAACCACTATAATAATTACGAAATATTGTTCAACTAGTTAAAAACAACTTAATTTTTGCACATATATTTAGCATCATGCATATTTACACCTGGAAAAACTCTCAATGTTTGACCTGAAAGGTCTCAAGGGACTAAAGGGAGACTGGCCGCAGCCCTACGGGACGAAAGCGCCAGAGGAATGTATTTTGCATATAGATGCTTGAAAGGGTACGGGGATCACGTGATGGGGTTGCGCTCAGCCCTCCACCTCCTCCCAGGGTGCATGCATTTGGTGAACAAAGGCGTTGCCGCCCCTTGCGACCAAATGGAAGCAGGCAGGGGAACCGGGGGGAAGGGGCGAGGGGAAACCATTCAGTGTTCCAGTGGTATCAACTTTTGGCAAGAGGGTACGCATTATGTTGCGGATTATGATTTTAGCCAAGGGTGCCACGACGCATTAATCACGACCTAATGAAATTTCATGCAAATGAGAACGAGCGCTGCCGAGTCAATGCCGAAACCCGTGTAAGTTTCAGATGTATGGAAATAGGGGTTTATTAATTCCAACACTGCATGGCCTCACTCAGGATCTTAATCATGCAATTTCTCCTCAGAAAGACTTAGTATAGTTTTGTTGTATCTTGTGGAGGTCAGAACTTGCGAGCTACTTGATGAGAAATGGACTACGAAAAAAAACGTTGGTGATAATGACAGAATCCAGAAATAATTAAAGTCGTATGCCTGGAAAACTGTGAGAGAATTTAACTCATACATACGTATAACCTTTGAAAAAAAAACACGATGAATCTTGCGTAAAAACAGTCATTCACAGTAATGAAATCATTTCCAGAAGAATTTTTCATTATACTAAAGTCAAATTTGCAACACTCGTTTTATTTGTCAAAGAATTCCTAGCAATATATTACAACACTCGCTCCACTTTTCACAGAATTCTTATTAATACACCAAAACACTCGCTTTTCTCACAGAATACTTTGCCACTCATACTCACAAAAAAACATAATGTAACACTCACAAAGATCAACTCACTCCACCGTTTCTCAAAATTACCGTCTTCTAACTCGCGTCAAAATACCATCATCTCCCTCTCCCCTCTTTTTTATTATTTTTCTTCCGCATCCCTGGTTACGCATTGTTGGGCCATGGTTTACACTTTCACTTTACTAATAAATAACTAATAAATTACTTTACAGTATAGTTGTTTGGTTACAAAGTTGTATTAACGAATATTTAAATAGTGAAATGATTGAAGAAATAGAGCGATAATAATATAAAACAGCAAATGCAATCTCGCTGATGTATTTTATTTAGTGATAACTAATATTTATCTCAATTTTCAATGCAAACAATTTGCTTTCAGAGAGTTATGTGGCTACCAAAGCGCAGGGACTATGATTTGCAACGATTAGTAGACGTCACGGCAGAAAATACTATATATTGCAATTTACCACGGTCTTAAAATTTCAAAGTTTCCCTGCCGAGGAAGAATTCATAATGACATACTTTTAAGGAAGCGAAATAAAAGTTACATTCTATATAGGGATCTGCGCTACGGAGGTATTTGAATTCAGGTGATAATAATAATAAATAGTAATACCTTTCAAGTACTAAATAATCGTAATAAATCTTTTAAAACACGGAAGTCAGGTTGCCTAAAAATTCATTGCAAAGTGTTTGGGGTGCCTTAAATTGATTTACAGAAATTGAAAGGACTCAAGCATTTGAGTATGAAAAATACGAAATCGATATCTTCATGAAAAAAGTATGTAATAAAGAAAAAAACTTAATGTGTTTGGAAAAAGGAGCAGATAAAGATAATTATGGAAGCCGTATTAAAACCTATTTAAACTTATTTTCAATATTTTGCGCGGCCAATACTCGATATTTAATTAATCTAAGAAAACCATTATGCCATTATGATCTTATATATTTTAATATATTATGAAAGTTCATTACATATCATTGTCACCATACAGGTACAATAAAAATGTAATGAATGATAAATTATTGTATGATTTGATGGGTGACTCTGGATCATACTTCAAGTTAAAAGACGATCAAAACCTAGAAAAAATTTGCAAATTTAATATAATGAGGTACTACTGCAGAGGTAAGTCGGGTGGACTGCAGGGTCCTTATCGGAGGAAACCAAAGCGTGAGCTGCGGGCCACCAGGAAAGAGAAACGACTGAGACTAATCTGTATCTATCATCTTTAAAGAAATAATTAATATTAGCAAGTGATCGATATTTGTATGACGCATTTGCTAGTTACCGTTCGTATCACTTCCTAATTCTTAGCTCTGCTGCTGATATTTCTACGCGGAAAGGTTCTATTTTTGGTAAGATTTGGGAATATTTCTTTGCCATTTGATCTGATATAATCATATAACTTTATAAGCAAAAGCATTCTGGATCACACCTTGAATAAAACAACACATGGTGAAAACATATTTCATTTAATATATTAATCTCATAGTTGGCCAAGTAACTTATGGTATCGTGATGTAATGAAAAAAAATCACTTTGTAATTTTACACCCTCTTTTTAATGTAACTGATTGGTTTTAATATAACGACAGCATCATCATCAGAGTTCGAATACCTTGGGTATATTTAAAAGGCGGCGGAAGTAATCTATGCTATTAATAATCAAGCATTTAACCGTGACGATAAAAAGTTGTCATCATACGTCAATTCTGTGGTTTTCTTCTTCCCTACTTAAATACCATTATCTCCAAACTCCACCCTCTTGCTCCTCCCCCTCCCTTTCTCTCTCTATCTCATCACCCCTACGGTGGCATTGTAAGAGCATACATCTTCCCTTCCCGTGGGCGCACGCAAACTTAGGTGAATAAAGCATCTCTACCTTCGCACCTCCCCTTCCGAGAGAAGGAGTCGCTCAATTGCGTCTCAACCCAATCGTTTGTCTCCGTTCTCCAACAACGCAGATCAAATATTTTATTTCGCTCAGATTTCTTCCAACGTGATTCATTTTTAATTGATGCAAGTGTTCTAAAATTTCTGTTATTGTGGAGACCTTAATCATTAATTATAGTCGCTAGGGATTGTCACTTGTTGGCCCTAAGTATTTGTTTCCAAATTTTGGTTTTCAGAACCCTGTCTATTTAGAATTAAGTCCTGAATATTATTACCCGAAACTCTATCCGCAGCAATCCATGGTCATAAAAATGCTACAGATACTATTTCATGTTAATTGGTAGTCTATATTCACATGACATAACAAGCTCATCTCTCAAAGCATCTGGAAATGACAGTAATAACCTCGGGACTAACATGAAAAATATAAAATGTGCAAATTATTTAAGGAAATAGTATATCTGTTTGCCTCATTTATTCAACACTTTGCAATAACAGATAGCGACAGGATTAAAAAAAACATCAATGAGTGAAACGAATTAAAATACTAGTATACACGGAAGAAATAAGGAGCGACATTGAACTTACCCGAGAGCAGCAGTAAGTCATGAAGATAGATGTATCGAGGATAATGACGAATCACTTGTAAGCAAGTAAGAAAAGGTTCGGCGAAAAACGAATTCTGCTTGGACCTCTCTCGTTCAGTTCACGGTCTATGTCTTCCTCCTGCACGACACTCTCTCAAATTCATTCGATCGTTCCCAGAATTTCTATCAGTTTTTTGCAATAAATCACGCATGTGCGCAGGATACTTTACACTATTTTCTATCACATTTTCCTCCGACTGAGTGAGACTTAGAATCTACGAGCCTTAGTTCTTCTCAGTTGAAAATTGATGTACTTAGGGATATTCATACTTGAAATTTTGTCATTAAAACTCTGTACTCTCAATTAAGGTGGACTAAACTCCGTCTATTTCCCTATCATTCTCTGTCTGTCATAGACTACATTAATACGAACTCTTGGATAATATATACTCGTGGACACTTTCGTGTCCAAAAACCAACTTCCCTTCCGTTTCTGCCCTGGCCGACCCTCACTCCCACCCTTCCTTAAGGCCATGATCTCTTAACCAGTTATTTTACTACCACCCCTCTTAAAAGTTTTTGACCAAATTTCTCCCATTCATACCAATTAAATTATGGACGTAAATATACTAAGCTTGCTTTTCAATCAAGAGTAACCTTGGACCTGGTGAATTGCAGGTGGCAGTTTAAGGTTCAGTTTGCCGTTGTTGAATTTAACTCTATGTCACCTATTGATAGCGTTTAGGCCGACAGTTTTGAGGTAACACTGAACACTGTCTCATAATATTTTTGCCCTCCTATCCCGCGGAATTGTATTTTCCCCCAAAGGTAGCGATATTGCCCCCGTTGATAATCCCTGCTGTAGGGTTAAAATACCTGTTAATTTTCCGATCATGCATGTTACATTATAGGCAAAAAGCAAGTCTCAAAGATACACTCCCCATGTTGTTGAGCTTCCCTGTTCTGCCGTGTCTTTGCTGGTCTCTTTTGCTATCATTGCAGGCATCATCATTAGGAACGAAAACTTGAATCTTAATTTCAGGGTAACTTTAATCTTCTTTCTATTACCTGGCACGCCTGCGTCACGACGGGTGAGTCTCCTTACTTGAGATCCCCCTTTTCCTCTGTTCTTGAACGGACACTGTTGACGGCAATGCCCCCCTAATGCGCCACTTGGATTCCCCTTTTACAAGACGATGCTGTTCGCTCCAACCGTTTCTCATCCAAATGGCGCTATGATCAACGTGGTCTCCTCTGTCAAATTGAGCTGCCTTTTTCCGGTATTTTTACCTCGTTTAATAAGCAGGACCGTAGAAAATTTAGTAAAAGGCCTCGCAATTTTAACTTAATCTACGCTGCTTCATTAATGTACTCTTTATTATTCTGCATTCCCTTGTTCATTCCTCCACTCATACATTAGACTCTTCCCATTTTATGGCTGATGTGCTTACAATCCCTGCCACACGACCACGGGGCGACTAGCGTTGTAATATTTTGCTCTCTCGCTTTCTCTCCTCTCTTCCCTCACCACTTCGACTCTTTCCCTCCAATTTCTTAGGCGTGATAAAAAATGTATCACTTCGCATTATGAATCTCGAGTCCTGGGTGCCATAGTTTGAGGCTGTCATTCTGGACAGTGGGCTGACATCATATCTCCCAGATTTTACTGTAGCGTTAAGTAATAATTTTATTCGCTTATTCTTTAGAGTCGTCATTTGTTGCTAAGTTATAGTGCTATTTCTGTGACCACTGGGATTATAAGGTGGTGACATTATTTTGGCAGGGCACTTTAGTGTCAAGTGAAGTGAAGGATTACGTAAATTCTCTCATCAAAATGCAAAGCAGATGTTGGCCAATTATAACTTAATTCAAAAACCAAACATTATCCTTCGCCGCATGGAATTGTTTAGAGTATTATTTTGTCAATATACTCTCTTCTTCAGGATTCGAAGCATCATATATTACAACTGAGGAAGACATTGAAAAATTTGTGAAAGCCACAAAATATTTTAAAAAGAGAATATACATATGAATAAATACCACACGGTTAGCAGATGACGCATGTATTCACTTCAGACGCTTCAACTAATATCAAAGGCGGGCCCCAAATACTTTCCTAAACCCACTGAGTTATCAGACCGAATTATTATATGCAGTTCTAGAATATTTCAATTAAAATATAGGGAACCAAGTATAAATTCCCTCTAATAGTGTTATTTCCTGGTCCCAGGATGTAATATTTCATTTATCCATTATAGTTGTGATTATTTCCCGTAATTGAATGACTCAATTCTATAATTTATACCTCTTTTCTATAAAAGTGTTTATTTTGCTCTTGGACTTAATAACTTTGATTGATAAGTATGCTAAACTTTATAAAGTGATCAATTTAATTTCATGGTACTTAGACTGATTAGAGATGACATTTTAATGATTGTTCAGCGCGTAAAGCTAGTCAAATGAAAACCATCCAAATTCTACTTGTGGTTATGAATGGCAATAAATTCCGCAGTATTTATTACTGTACACAAGCTAAGTGGGAAAGCAAAATTTTTCTCCAATTCATTTTTCAAACTCATTGATGAGCTGACGCATGGATTATATTTCCACACGAGAAATTGGCGGTAGCTTTAACTACCATTTCTCTGCCGCGTGGCTTTATTTTTTATCTATTTTTAACGATGAAAACATTTTGAAAATGAATTGATCCCAGCAATAAATCTCCGTCAAAACTGATTCACAAGCTTAAATTTACGAATGTTTGTTCACACGCGATATGTTGCACAGGTTTGCAAAAGAGAATTATTGCTCATGGGAGTCGTCACCTAGCGAGATTACATGTATGCATGGCGGCATCAATATCTCTCAGCAGAAATGCATAGCGGAAAACGAACTGAATTCCCCCTTAGCCACTTGAAAGCAAAAGGCCTGGATAGAACATTGTTTTAGTCGCCCTATGAATTATATAGAAAATCCGGATGTGTAAAAATCACCCTCCAAAAATTCACTTTTATTTATCTAGAAGGGGAGGAGAGATTTTTCAACAAAGTCAACTGTAGTTGGTGGCAAATCGAAAGGCAAGTGAAAGACAATCTAAACAAAACAACCCACTGAAAGGGAAGATATGTTACAGAAGGGAAGAGTGAGAGCTTAGGGAGGCTTTTTTGCCGATTAGAACCATCATTCATTGCCAATAACCCAAAAATTTGTCTGCAACAAATCTCTACTACACTCTTTTCCTGAAGTCGCTTTATTCGTATATAATCCTTCACCTTGAAGTCCATGTCTAAAAGATTCATATTTCCTGTTCTTTTAAGAGTGTCGCTTAGAAAATACCGAATAAATAAGGATAATATTTTTAAATAAATTAGGACCTTCATACCACTCGTTGATGTTCAGTTCCCATTCAATGAGGAATTCAATTGTTTGAATACTGTAAAAAGTGATTGAAAAATACATAAAAAACAAAAACGGTGGCGATATAGATGGATCAGTTACATTGTGCAATAGTGACAACATAGATGGTAAAATAAAACCAATTTACAATATTGAACGCAAATTTTACGGGTCATTACTTCTGTTAATGTTTGCAATGCGTTTGAAATGTTTATGAAAATAGTTATGTCTTTACATTTAATAACTATAAAATGAATTGGCTTTTAAGCCTTTGCCAAAAAAATAGTGCATGATAGCCATATACTGCGATATCAAAATATTTGGAATGATTGTCAGAACAATACTCTTTAGTAACTTCAGCCAGTTTTAAAACTGTTGTGTAAATCTACACAATTATTTTGATCATAAACTGTGTTCATTACTTGCAAGAGATGGTTATTTCTGAAAGTAAATTATGTTTCAACACCAAGAACCACCGTGGTCGAGAGTCCTCACCATCAAATTGAGGACGCTGCTGCATCACACAAGCGAGTTTTGAGGAAAACGTTATTAAAACCGGCCATTTGAATTCTGCCAGCGCCGAGGAGGGAAGGAGATGGCAGAGCAAACATCTCGGCCATTGAAGGGCGAGAGAAGAGAGGGATGAAATAAGTAGTCAGCTTGGAGGGCGGAGGGGCAAATCCCTGCAGATGAGAGACAATGAGCAATGCATATTCACAGAAAGAGGGAGGATGCTGTGTAGAGCATAAGAGATAAGGAGTAAGAGCCCAAAAATTTTATTTTGTAGGATGAAAAGATTTTTGTCAAAGGGAAGAGTACAAGCTGTGGCTAACGCTACGCGTTATATTCACTTCTAGGAGATTCCCTCCCGCCTTCGTGTGCGAATCAAATGAATGTTCCCAACTTTTTTCGCTATTGTCGTGGAAAATATACTACTTCTGAATGAGCCAAACATTATATTAGATCAGGATTAACACTATAATATAAGAGCACGTTATTTCAAAAATATTTTTTCTGATATAATTTTGAGCTCAAGTTTTAAATTGTTGGTTCATATATATTTTCCGGCGTATCGAATTTTTAAAGCAACAATTGGAAGAAGGAAAATGCACTCCAGTTGTGTAGATTCAACGCAACTATTTTACTTATTATTAAAGGTTTCAATGCTTTTATTTACTTAGAGGTCAAAAACTCACTTTCAGCACTGTGTGAAGTCCGAGGTCGTATTATATGGGAAAAAAACTAAAATTGTCGAAGTTGACGCTCGATTCTCTTCTCCCGCGAGCAATACACTAATGTTAGCTTTAAACGAGGTCTTCATACATAAGTTTAAAACTAAAAATCTTTTGACGACCTTCCAAAATTTGAGACTTAAAAGTGCTGACCTCATTTTTTTCATTTTATTTGATGGGCACTTTGTAAAATTTATCATTTTTGGGAAAACTGTCCATCATCTTTATCAGAAAGCTATTGCATCCTGCTTCGCTTACTGTAGCCTAGATGCCTTTATGACTTTAAGTTCATCTCGTTCAGCACTGACGGATGACAAAGATCATCCGCGCATCACGAATAACGTTCATTTTTCTACTGCCTATCTCCCTTTAGCATGTGATCTGCTAATAATACCAACTCATAGCTCGTTTCCTTCCCTCAATGTCTTCCAAAAATCTCCAGAAAATGAACGAATACCCTCAGCTCTTGAGATGACCTTTACTTTGTGGTTGAATATTTTTTCCTGATGGATAGGTGAAAATATTTCAACCATTATTCAATGGAAACATAAAAACATTACTTTACCGTTACAAGTGTCAAGAACTGAATCATTGGGTATAAAACATTGGATTTTGAATTTGCAATCTGATAAAGGGACTCATATCTCGCACAAGAGCTAGAGCATAAAGAGTTATTTTTAAATACTGTTTCATTGGGACTTTCATGAATATAGATATGGTATCATACGTGAATCTTCGAGCAGGAAGACTATTTGAAGTTCATTCTGGAGAAGAAGCCAATTGATGTACATAAAAGTCAATGACTGTAACATCATACCAAATATTAATTCAAGATAATAGCACCAAAATATCTCCAATAGTTTTACTGGTTTACGAGATCTTTTCCAAACATTCAGGTTGTTTAAAAGACGGGGAGGGTAAATAGTAAAAGTGTGTTCGTTAAAGTAATATTGAATTTACTCTCACAGTCATAATTTTTAATAAAATCGTCCAAGATCCTCGGTTGTTAAAGGTGTTGTGGCCAGCCTATTGCGTGAAAAAAATGAGCCAAGTTAACGCATTATGTTTTGGTATTTTGTTTACTACGAAGAGCTTCAATCATATTAGACAAAACATTTACATCTTTAACAGTGCTAGACTTTATATTTCTCACTAAGGTAGAAATATTAAAATAGACTCTTGTCTCCATAATGACTGGGTAGGGTCTCCCTCCGGAAGTCTTCATTGTTTTTACCGGTTAGGGCAGATTGGACTTCGAATCCCAATCCAAACAAATTATTTATTTCACTGTAAATTTTTCACAGTAAATGAAATCCTCCAAAGTTTGATCGTTTTGAGTTTTGGGGGACAACATGCGTTGAAAAGACGGGAAAGAGGGAGGTTAATGGGGGTTTGGAGGGACTTTGTCCAAGAGGCGTTTGCGTGTGAGTGGGTATGGGGGTGACTTGGTTGGATTGGCTTCGGAGGCGCGTGGGAGGACAAGGGCCAGAGAGCACTGAAAACCGCCTTTTCAGACCGTAACGAGAGGAATTTAATCTCGCCCGGGGCGGCGACGCGCCTGGCTGCGAGCCCTCCCGCCACTTAAGGGCCCCCAAAACTCTCTCTGCGCACCCTTTCATCCGGACACTTCATCAACAGCCTCCAATCTTGCTCCTTTCCCTCTCTATCCTCTTCATCTCTCCCTTCCGTGCATGCCTCTCTTTCGCACCCGCTCTCCAGCCTCCCTCTCATACCGCCATGCCCTCGGACCTGCCCGCCGCTCAGCTCGCCATGGTTTTTGCATCCCTCTCCCTCCCTGCCTTTCCCACCTCCGGCATTAAAAACATTTCCCGCCCAACCGCCACCTAATTATATTAGCTCGAGTCATGCGACTTTGTGACTTCTTACTCTTTCCCCCTAAAACCCGGGAGTGTCTGTCTGTCTTTCAGGGAGATGACTGGCTACTTGAGCCACCTTTCACAGGTGTTGCCCGAGGAGACTGCTTGAAGGGAATGGGGGGGAGGTAGAAGGAGAATACGTCTGTCTGCGGTTGAAACTCACGCCTACCACACAGCAGGTATTCGTATAAATGGCTACATTTCAAGGCTATCATGCGCGGAAAATGGAATTGTTCAAACTTCAAGTAATATCTCTGATTCAACCATGAAATGGTAAGTTATATTTCAACTTTTAGGACGGTTGATGAATTAGTCTTTGGGTTTTTCTGCAGGTATTACATTAGAATTCTTATAATTGTCCAAAATATTACCCTGGTAATTAAAAATCATCCATGCGAGAAAAAATACGGCGATTCGTTTGTGTTGATTTTGATAAAATTGATGATTTGACTAGCACAGACATATGTAGTTATTATACTGGAGTAAATGTAGGCCGGATGTCTCCCTGACAACTAAGGATCTATTCATTGAAATATCATCTAACCTATTATTATATTGGAATAGATTTAGGCCAAATATTACCTTCACAGCTAAATACCATTTCATAAAAATATCGCCCCTGGTTATAAAAATTAAAATTTTTGCCCTCTACCTTCATGATGAAATGCAGATGAAACTGTATTTTTGGCGTTTGCTTAAATCCTTCTCAGAAACGAGGATAGAGCCTTCAAGATATCGAAAATATGGACTGGATGGTTTCCAATGAATAATATGCTGAGTTGGACGGAGGATGTGTGCCCTAGAAATGATGTTCGCAAATGAGACGAAGCCCCATCCACATCAAAGCATTCATCCCAAGATGATGAGAACGATGGACAACACGGGAGAAACTCTGAGATATTGAAGGTAGAGATTTTGAAAATTAGAACACCACTCTCATAATCTCGGTTTCAATATTATAGGCATATTTCTTTCCGGACATCTTAAGATTGCATCCCGGTCCACTGTCTGCGACCGCTGAGATATGCACTCACTAAATGCTGCGATTTTTTTATATTTCCATCCCATCTTCTGATTCCTTGCCCGAAACTTTTCTTTCTCGCACTAATATAAATCTAACTCTCATCTAGAGGGGCGAGGAATTAATATCCTCAGTGTCTACATCTCTATGCGCATTCTACATGCCGAGGTAAGGAATAAGGTTTTATCAGACGCCATAAGAAATGGGGACCATTTATTCTACCGGGCAAAAGATTCGAGTCTATTATTTCCGGCTTAAATTAACCTTCCACCATGACTTATGAGAAGTATGGTGGAAGGATTTTCGGGTGGTAGCTCGCCAGCCCCAGAATTTTATCATAAGTTTCAAGCCAAGGTAATTTTTCAGGTCCCTAGTGGTTTCCTTCATTAATCAGTTGTGATCATATTCGTGTTTTTCATTACACCGAATAGGTTTATTTGAAGATGGCTTCTCGGCATTTTCAAATGAAAAACTATTTCCCGTCCCAATGCTTCTCACTGGGTGCAACCTCTATAACGGTATGAGACAGATTTGACGTCCAATTTGTTTCACCTTTCCTGTGTCTAAAAGCCACTCAATGTTTAGACAACAATTTTCCCAAATACACAATGCAGAGAATTGGAAGAGAAATGCTGTGCGTCCTTTCTAGACGTGAGATTGCTTGAAGCTCATCCTAAGTGATTTGTGAACAATTTTTTGGCAAGATTATAGCAATATATTGATTTTGAGCCAACTCCAAAGGAGTTCCTCATCTGGATACTTAAGTACGCTAGCATCAGTAAATTCTACAATAGGCCTTTCTGGTGATTAGACTTTTCTGAAAATAAGGTATTCCTTTACATTCACTGGAAAAAAATTTAGGTACTCTGAAATTGATGCATTGGAGTAAAACATTGTGAGTTATTTCAGATTTGAGGAGATTAAAAACCTTTAAGATTGAAATATAATATGCATATTTGCACTTAAAAATAAAACCATCTCATTCAAACGCGCCATTATATTCCAGCTCTGTTGATTTTTATGATGCTTAGATTTTTTTATATATTACTAAATATCCAATGCCGCCCGAAGCAGTTAATTAATTCTGACCCCCCACTTCAAGTACTATTCAAGTGATTAAGACTCAATTTTTAAGATTTTAACCATAAATACGTCAGACAATATTTTTCGCGAAGGGAATCCGTTTTCCTCATCGAGACGTGACTTCTAGCACTCACATTTCTTCTCGTCTGATGTATAATGGGCCAGACCTTTACCATTTTTTATCATCATTCTCCCTCCCTTTTTCAACCGCGTTGCATCCCGGCGTTCTCCAAACCGTAATTCTAGGCGAAAGAAGTTGCACGAGAATATTTGAGAGGGAGAGAGATCCTTACCCATTTCGACTAGGATGATTTAACAACCGGGGATTCTCTCCCTCTTCCTCCACCATAACCCGCCTTCCTCCCTTCCTCGATGGCACGGGCATTAGAGTAATTGAGCACTCCGGGAAGGAGGGCGTTCGGGGGTAGAGAATACGTTTCCATCCGCTCAAATAAAAGAGGTGAAACATGGAGGAATCTCTAAATGATGAGACCAAGATCCCGTCCCACTGAATCCAATCCTTCGAGCCGTCAGCCTCGATTGATAATCGCACTTACCTGTCATCCTAAGAGCATCCCCTCTACCTTTGTGCTTTGCATATATATTTATATATATATATATGTATATGCACGAATGAAAATAGGAGCCAGGCGATGTAGGGAACTTTTTTTATTCCTCCTCTCTCAAACTTTACTTTCTTTCTATCTTTAGATTTTTCATTTTTCCTTTCATTCGGATTATGCTGAAAGGAATTGGGTCTGTTCATCATCTTCTACGATTCCGTTCCAACTTTACGTCCAACTGATTGTATTTTCAGTCCTGGATCAATAATCACTAGTACCTGCAGCATTTCCTCCTAAATTGAGGGTGATGGGGGAGGAGACGTCGATAACTTAAACTGAAACGCAGTGATGAGGAGCGTTCGGATAGTTTTTAGTACCATCATAAGAGAAAAAAAGTTTAAGTGAACACTTTTCAGTTTATTTACTTCCCATCATGGTTTCGGCATTAATACCAACATCATAGTCATGCCAGTCTGATGACGGCATAACGTCCTAAAACCATGTTTGGGAGTAAATAAAGTGTGAAAGTGCACTAGTTCGTTTTTTCTCTCTTGAAAATGCACGTTTGGACTTTCCACAAAGTTAGAGGCAGTACTATAGTTTTATAGTTATAGGTCTTATAGTTTTTAGCAGTTTTATTTTATTTGAGAGCTTTCTGTCGACTCTGCACTCTACGTGACCGGACATTAGACAATGGGAGATCTAATGCGGCCAAAATTATATATTGGCTCCCTTTTCCTCAAATTTTTCACGTTGATTTTTCTTGTCTAATATAACCGTCTCATTTTCCATAAAATCGTATTTCTAACCAAGAGAAAATAGATGAGCTCAATAAAATGACTAGGGACTATGGGACATGAGTCTGCAAACATCACTATCTACTCTTAATGAGCTTAGCATAAATATTGAGGCCGACAACCTCTCTTTTTATCAGTGGTTAAGGGCTTCATGGGTATTTCTGAACTTCAGAAAATTTTATTACCTAGACAAACTAATCACCAAACTTTGGAAAAGATAAACCTTTTTCTACTACAGATCAAATATATTTGATATAAATGTACAGCTCTTCATATATTCAGTACATGTGTAAATATTTTTTTCTTTTGAGGCCCATTTCTTTGTTTTTTTAGTTTGATGTATAATTTATCAGGTGTCTCTCAATTTTTGAATACATCTTTAACGTAATAGATAAATCGATTCGATTAGTGTATTTTCATAAATCCTGAAATGGAAAATACTGAAAATATTTCGATTATTATTATCATTCGTATGAGTTCTTCGAATTGCCTCAATTTCCTATCTGATTCGTTGTACGCATAAATACCATGGATAATAAAATTACCTGCCGCGGCCATTAAACTTCTTTATAATTTTCAGTTGCCTTCAGTTGATTTCATTATATTTTCTTTGTGTTATTTTTTGGGTATGCACGATAAAGAAAAATGATAATCAACTTAATGGTTGCTTTTACTCGGAGTGCGTGATGAATTCATCATTACGCCTACTACGTATAATATTATGAATGAATATTACTCGAATAATAGATGCCAAACTAGCTCTACCACTCTAGCCCGGCCATATTGTCGGTCTTTTGAAGTAACACGCCTACCATTTAACTCAATGAGTTTGTTGCTGTGTTAATTCGTGTATTGGTGTATTTAGTACTTATTTTTTGGTCCAGAGAATCGTGGTAGTCAGATATTGAGTGAATTTTCATTAGGGGACACAGAGAGTTCCCTAAAAGAAAAATTAAATCTCGTTCCATGAAGAGCTAAACGAATTTATTTCCGCTCCTTTGTTAGTGATTCGTGGTTCTCAATTTCACTCTGTCTAAATTTGTTCAAGCACTGTTTTTGAAGTCCAATGTAAACGTCGACATTTAATTTACGGATTATTTTGAGATTGGAAGGAATTAAAAAAATGATTCGCATAAAGCTCCAGCGATACAAAAAACCTCTATGGGGCCGTATTTGCATCTCTTCCCTAAATGTAGGCAAATGGAATAAACGGAATAATTTCGATTTGGGGCCTTTTAATTCTGTTTACCAACGGGTATCCTTTCATCGCCGGTGATTTTTCATCTCCTTTGAGATATTTAACCCAAAGTAAAGGAGGAAAACTCCACGGAATGCAGGCAAGGAACATGAACCTTTTACAAAAATCCCCAGCTGCCCTTATCTTCAGCTTTTCTCTCTCATCCATCCTTCAGGTCTTCCCTACGTTCATTTTATTCCCTTCCTACGATATCCGCGAACTGAAAACTTTTTTTTTACATCTTCAACGAAATGGTAGATTGTCCAGATCTAAGCTGCA
The DNA here is from genome assembly GCA_963169105.1 of Ceriagrion tenellum. Taxonomy (NCBI): domain Eukaryota; kingdom Metazoa; phylum Arthropoda; class Insecta; order Odonata; family Coenagrionidae; genus Ceriagrion; species Ceriagrion tenellum. The sequence continues at coordinate 124,976,653 of OY720632.1, read as the reverse complement.
TACGGACGAAGAGTCACACAAACACTCGCGTGGACGAATTTTTGGGAACATCCTTGGCGGCCACATCTTCTCTAATCAATTTAAAGTCAAAGAGAACCCTGCTAACTCAATCCTGAGACGTCAGCACTTCGGGCCAGGGATGCGGGTAAATGATTTAGACGCTCAGATATGGTCTTTTGAACCGTACCCCTGTTAGTACAACCCTTGTAACAACTTACCCTTGGTTCGTGACTGCCGTCATTAATGCACACCAACACCGTACTTCCCTTTTTTCTCTTCAGCTCTATCCCAAAACACAAGGGGCGCTGTTCATCACTCTCCTTCTCCATTCTGCCCACTACTTCGTGCCCTCAGGTGTTAGCTCCTTCTTCCTCAGGTCTTCCATGAAGCAATCAATCCATCTCCTCCTAGGTATTCCACTGGGTCAATTACCATTCACCTGCATGACCATCATTCCCCTCAAGACATGCCCCTCTTCTCATCTCATCACATGTCCATACCACCGTAATCTTTGTCCTTGTACTTTCTTTGAAGCATCAACTACCCCACCCTGCCCTCTAAACCACTCATTCCCTACTCTTGTCTCTCCTTGTCTTTCTCATTGTCCAAGGTAACATTCTTATTTCCGTTACGTCCAATTTTTCTTCAAGCCTCTTCTTCATGGGCCATGTCTCGTAACTGTACATTAGGAATTGTCTCAAAACTGATTTTAAAATCCTTCCCTTCGTACTTTTTCCAATCCGCTTATCGCGTAACACCCCAGTTGTCTTTCAAACAATGCATTATTAATGGTGATATAATTTAGTTTTACAAGACAGAAATCGCAAGTAATTTAATGAAAAGATCTAAATAAGTATTTAATTTGACTCATTTTTTCGCGCGGTGCGTTTGAAACTCCTTCAAAACGGAAGGTTTTTTGTGATACTCAAGAACCTTTTGTGGTGACAATATGATTAATTTTCAAATATAGTTGAGAGAACATACAAACTATACGCTGTTAGTTTTTTTACGACATCTAAGTATGAGAAATTCCTCATTTTGTAAATAATGTCTCTCTAGAGTGCATACACGTACCATTTCCCACGTAAAAGGGCTGTTATATTTTGGCAAATAACTCCAAAAGTAATGCTTAAGGGGTTGAATTTCTGATGTCGTTAGAAGGGTGAGATATTTTTCTTTAAAATGAGATCAAATTCATTGATTTTTAAGTAAAATGATTATTCGCTCGAACTACCCTAAAGTCTTGTGTCCTCGATAAATTTCTCCATCCTACTAAAAAATCACTTTTCCCCATTCTTGCTTCCCACAAGCTTAGTTTACACCGAACACAAATCGGTCAGTATGCGAGAACACTGATGACAATTGTTTCTCCTGAGTACCAGGGTAAAGCTCAAGTATCATTTTTAAACAAGGATTCCTTTATTTTGTCAGCGCATTGTTCATAATTTTACAATGTAATTTGCTTTCTTTTATCATTATAAAAGATATTCCATGGATAAAATTATGGTTGCTTCACCACACGTACATTATTGGGACAACATAATGTTTCATTCACAGAAATGCTCCTCTTTTTGAAATAACTTTGAAACAATTAAATATAATCACATTTGACGTATTATTTCCGTAGGCTAATTTAGCCGGATAGTTTAGCGTCCCCGAGCTGCACATATTGCGTTGTCTGATTTTTAGTTTCTTATGTGAGTAGATACCTTTAATTGTTGAAAAATAATCATTCCTCCAATGAATGGACAAATTAGTTAGAAGTAAAATATATGAAGATGTAGAAAAAGTGGTCGAAAGAGGAAAACCAGATACACAAACCAATTTAAATACGACGTTAGAAGGAAGAGTTGCCAAGATGCAGTGGAAGAAGCTGTGAGCAGAAACGAATGGAAGGTTGAGTAGAAAATATTCTCGGTCCTAAACAGTGATGATAATGAAAAATGATTTTGCATGAACATGCTAAACGAAGTAATCAGTATGTATTGATTTATAAAGCTAAATATATAGCGGACTTTTAATGAATTACTGCTATTTTCGGGCCGTTATATACTATATATACAGGGTAGAACATGAGTCCTCGGGCTTGAAAGCAAGTAAACTGATAATCTCACTCGACATCCTTTGAGCTTCAGAATAGATTCGCAGCGATGCCAGCCCTCTACTCCTGGAATAACTGACTTCGGACGGTTAAGCCTTTGAGTTGCATGGCCTAGCCGTGTAGAGAGTGACCCGTGGAGATTTCTCTGGAGGACGCACTAGGAATGTTTCATAAAGGATTAAAAAATCTTGAACATTTTCAGTTCGCTTGGATTTACGTCCGTCATTGCACGGCGTCAAATGATTCACACGATGAATTCGTGCGGAAGAAGGTGTTTCTCTCACGTGCCGCGCGTTTGAAATCATGAATGCGTGAATGGATTTAAGAGGGTTTTGGCAACGGTGAAGGGCAGAGGGAGTACGAATTCACATTAGTCAGTGGAAATAATCGGATTATGTGCAGGCATTGGCCTTGAGGTAAATAAAATAATATCTTACTCAAAGAATATCGTGATGCGGCTTGGATAACTTACATTTGACTGCTACTTTTATTGTCGTTAAAAATTTACTGCTTTGATAGGCAATGGATTTTAGGAGCTGTAAAAAGGGTAAGATTCGGGAAAAAGTTTTTTCCTCGGAGAACATATAATGAAGTGAAACTTGCTCAAGCGTTAAAGATGTTCCGCAAAGAAGCTACAGTTAAGCTGATTTGGTTTAAGGAAAAAATATTCTAAGGAATCCGCAATAACCTCCATGCTTTCAAAATCTTTATTTTTACTTCCCCAAATAAAAATATTTTTATTTTTTTTACATGTTGGTTTTATCTATCATTCACTCCAATTACCATGGTTTAATAGCACATTCTAAACTTTAAATGATATTAAATTTATTGAACGGGTAGAAACGCCCTTTATAAAGTACACGTTCTACAGGTTATAAAAATAGTACAAAAAAAACAAACATCAGGAAATATTACCTCTGATATATCTTTTAACAGTACTGATACAAGTATAAAAATGATCAAAATCATCGAGATAAATATTAGTGTCCCTAATTGAGCGGTACGAAGGTAGGTAGTATGAGTAGTTATTCTGTAAATAAGGGATGAGAAACAAATTGTTGTGTTCATAGGGGGAACCTTAATTGATACAAAAGTCAGGAGAGTAGAACATTTCACATGATAATTCATAATGTAGTACATAAATATTAAGCCAAATTGCTTTCTTATTAACTGCAAAGTGGCCATGCTGAAACATTTCATAATGTCATCATTGTCACTCTTATTTCTGAGTATACAGATTTTGCTGGCAACAGAAACCTCAAAAATGTATGCTGGACTCATTCCAAGGCTGATATATGTTTATCATAATAAGGACTCCACACAATGGAACAGTATTTCAGGATACATTTCACCAGTGAAATATATAGTTTTTTGAGCCAGTGGATGTTCCTGAAGTCCTTACGTGCCCGGCATACAAAACCCAACAATCTATAAGCCTTGGAAAATGTATTAGAAATATGTACATTAAAACACAGTTTTGCATCAAAGGTTACCCCCAGGTCATTAAAGTAGTCCACCCTTAGTAGTAAATTGCTATGTAGTGAATAATCATACATTATGGGCAAATTACCTTTACAGTACGTCATTATAAAACATTTACTTAAGTTTAGGTACAAATGATTAACCTCACACCATTGGGTAAGATTAGTAAGGCATCCCTGTAATACTCTGGCATCCTTTTTTGATCTCACTTGATAATAAGGCTTAAGATCATCAGCATACAACAGAGAGTTGATGGGAGACAGCACGCTTCCAATTTCATTAATAAAAAGTAAAAAAGTAGGGGACCGAGATGAAAGCCTTGTGAAACACCACTGGGTACATTGAAGGAAAAAGAGGTTATTCCTGATAATTTAACACTAAGCCTTCTACTGCAGAGATAACTAGAAAACCAATTAAACATATTGCCAGTGAAACCATATGCTTTGATTTTTGCTAGAAGAAGGGGATGAGCAACCATATCAAAGGCTTTACTGAAATCACAGTAAATCACATCTACTTGGCACTTTTGTTCTAGCATACGAGAGGTTTCATGTTGAAATACCAACAGGTTAGAGGATGTTGATCGCCCAGTTATAAAACCATGTCGCTCCTCTACAAAAATCGAATCAATTAGGGAACTAATTTTATCAGTAACAAGGCTCTCTATAATTTTGGCAAACACTGATTGTATTACGATTGGACGGTAATTACTGATATCTTTATTGTTACTATTTCTGTGTAAAGGTACAATATATCCATTTTTAAAGGCGTCAGGACAGACTCCACTACTTAGAGACTTATTGAAAATTATGAACAATGGGTAGGCTAGTGAGTCACTACAGTACTTAATAAGCGAAGGGTGAATATTATCAGGTCCAGGACCTTAGGATGTATTGACTGATTCAAGTTTAGCAACTAATTCATTCGTTGAGATTTTAAAAGATCTGATATGAACTAATAGAGGAAAATCAGGTAATGATCGTCTGGCAAAATCAGTATGGTTGTAAACTTTTAAAAAATGAGTAGCATAAAGATTACATATGTCGAAGGGATTAGCACCCCTCTGAGTATTTAAAACATCTCATCTGGCAGTCTTTGTGGAAGGTGGAGATAATTTATGTGACTCCAGAAATGTTTGGTATTAATAAGTATGTTATCCTGTATTGTGTTGATATTATTGAAATAGCATTTTTTACTTAGCTGTTTACATTTTCTGCGTAGTTCACAGAAAATGGCATAGAAATGGTAATCATCAGAGTTTTTGAAAGACTTATAGGCCAGTTTTTGAGCTTTATCATCTTCTTCAATTCCCCAGTGAACCATTTAGGATAAAAGCTTTTCATAAACACAATGATTAACATAATTTTAGACCATTTATTCCTAGATCATCTTCGCAAAAGGCGTTATTCTATATCCTTATCTTGCAAGTAAGATATCGAGAATTTACAAGATATTGAGGGATAGGGCCCGTTTGAATCCTGGCTGCCTAAGCAGGCTCATTATTTTATTACAAACGACCAAGAAAAATGGAACGCTATCAACAAACCAGAGCAACCTGGGCAAGGTAAATTCATTCAACAGAGTAAATTCAATATGCTCAGCTAAAGTATATTGATGCGATCTAGAACTTTTTCTACCCGCTTTACTAATTTTCACTTTAGCATTGCATAAGATGATATAACATCGAATAGTGCAATCTCTCCTTGGCCAAAAATAGGTTTTTTAAAATTCCGTATATGTTTTAGGAGAGATGCTGACCTAACCGCATTTGTTTCATGTACAGCAGGAAAATCAATGCTCCGAAAGTTCATCCTTCCTTTCTAAGTAGCTCCGTTTTTATTTAAACTCCTGTTGATGTACTTTATGAACTTAATATAGCTGTAGATATATCCTCATCTTGTTGTAAAAAAGACAAGGCTGTTGATGGAGTGAGAAAATGACAAAAGCCACTGCCTTTCAATTTAATTTCCTTCTCACATAAATCCAAAACTTGAAACTTTACTTTGTTTACAAGAACCTTTTCCTACACTAGGTGCATTATGTTTAAAGAAATTCTGTGACAACAAAGAATTGAAATTTATCAAAATACAATCAACTCAAAATATCAGCTTTTTGCTCGAAAAACCTCAGATCAATTAAAAACAACATATTTATTTTGAAGGTTTTCTTCACTCGACGAAAATATGAAGGATTTTCACACAATTACCACCTTAAGTATCTAAACACTCTTAAAAGAGCAATTACTATCATTCAAAATACATCATCTTCATCCGCAGCTTATATTTCCCATTTTTCTCATAATAAAACATCTCTCACAACTCTGAATCCATTTGAACACAGTAAACTATTATTTACTTGCTGTTCACCTGCCACTCCGCAAACTTATAAGAAGCTTACCCAACTTACGTCGAAATACTTCGGCGCGAGTAGATTCTAAGAGCTGTTTTCTTTCTATTCGCTTTGTTACAAAACAATCACTACTTTTTTTGGATAAGTAGGGCACAGATTTAAGATGGCAGAAACATAAAATATACGAAATCTTGCAGCCATCCTGTACTAGCAGTGCCCTGTAGGATTGGTTCCTAATTCCACGTGACGAAGGAAAATTCCACCATTTCGCCTCGGCGTCCCTACGCAGCAAGCGTAAAATATTTTCCCAAAATATCGGATTCAGATAAATATCGATATTCCACGGTTATTCCGCCCCACCCTGCCGTCCTATACCATTCACATCAACCACCCCATCAACGCCTTCCGTTTCATGCTGCTTCGCATTTTCAATTCTCTCTCTTCCATTACAGATCCTTTCAGAAGATCTGCCACTCGTCGTTTTTTTCCCGCGCCGCCCATGCCTTCTGGGCTTTACCCTGGGCAGAGCCTACGACCCTTTGGATGAGGAAAAAAATCTTCGCCTCCTCCCATCTCATCTCAAACACCAGGAGTCCCAAATGGCCTCCATCCATGCTTGGCTAAGCACCTCCTTTCTCAGGTTTGTATGTTTATGCGTCTTTTTTTCCGGTACATCAGCTTTTTTTCTACCCCTTGCACCCCCTATACTTGCGCTCGCTCCAAACTTACCGGATCGATCGACCCAAATAATAATTTTTTTTTTCATTTCACGACGTCATAAAGATTCGGCCGGGGTGACTAATTTTCTTGTCTTTCCCCGCGGGCAGTTTATAAGGCCGTTCGTAAATTGCGTCGTGAACGCAGAACAATTTTCCAGCTTTACGACGTGGCTCTTGGAAGTTTAGTTGAGTCCGAAAACGAAAGACGCGGGAAAGTTTTATCTGACTCGTCGAAATGCTTTGGAAACGTCTCCTTAATTGAAGAAAATGCATTTGATGGTTCAATGAAGAGGAAATTCCTCATACTCAGTTAAAAATATGTAATGGAAACTCGAAAAATGACGAAATATCTTTCACAGTTTATGCTGCATGAGTAAATTTCAATTGTGATTAAAACAGTTGTCTTAGTCAAATATTCTTACGTGCGAAACTAATGCGAGTGTTCAACATATATGAACAGAATTCCTAAATATTTAGGTACTGGCAACATCGATAATTTAGTTTTAGTTTAGTTTACATTTTCGGCAGTCAAATCGAATGTTTTCGCGTTTTCTATGAATACTACACAGGCCTTCCTAATAATTTGTAACTCAATGGACTTGCACTTATTATGGCAGAAAAAAACGTAAGTCCAGCAGGAACTTGCAACTTGCACCTAACTTCATGTATGAAAAACAAAACATTCTCCATGATTTCCATACCGATGAACAATGGCATCTTTTTAGAACAAGTCAGAGGTAAATAGGTATTGACTTTCGTACTAATGACATGCCGATGTTATACCGTCCGTTTGTATGTAGTAAAATGCGGTTAAATATACATAATTCTTACATGCAGCCCAATGATCTCCGGTTGAAAGGAACACGCATATGGGATGTTGAATGGTTGCTTGCACCAGCAATATCTTCATGAATAATGCACCAGCAGAGTGAGAAGGGATCGAGTAAGGTAAGCAAGCCGTAAAACTTAGAAATCCGGCTCTTCTTTATGAATTCGGCTCAGCTGTGACCCAAATGGATTTTGAATGCCGTACGTTTTTTGAACCTCCTCACTCAGACCGAACACTCCTGAGAAAAGCGTGGTCTCCAAAGTGAATGCGCTATTTCTACCCACGAGTCCACTCAAGAAACTTAGCATTACCTGTCTCACCGCACTGAATCAGATTCGACTCTGAGGCCTCCTTACGCGAGAAAAAGTAAAGTTCATCCACTCCGAATGGACCCAGTTTTATCCTCTTAGGCTGCCCAGCAACTTTATATCCTTGCATATTCGACCTATCACTAATTCGCTCAACTTCCTCATTTCTCTGTTCCAAGAAAACGTTTCCACAAGTGCCAACTGCTCCAGGTCGACCTTTTGTTCTCGCCTCTACTTGAACTAACGTGAACCGTCATACATTCAGATGTAATGATATCCATTCCAAGTAATTGGCTCTAATTTGGACACATGTTATTCCTTTTTTTCCCAAACATATCCATTTTTTCATGTCTTGAGTGACCTGCTTCATCCATTCATCTGGTAATCGTTCTTTTTTCCTAATACCTTATTGTTGCCAGTTCGGTATTTTTTGGCCATCGTTTATCCTCCACCTATTTACGTTTCCATTCCGTTACGACCGTCTACTCTCTATTTATTTGGTGACTTTTTTTCTATATTAATTCTAATTCGTATACTTTCATTAATAATCCTTTCTAGTCTTGATATTCCACAGCTTCTTAAAAATATCCATTTCTACGGCCTCCATTCTCTTAGTCTTTGGGCCATTTCACACGTTTCTGATCCATGGAGAAGTATGCTTTGAATAATTGCGTGATATATTTGGTACTTTGTCTTCATTTTTATAACTTCTGACCATAATATACTGTTCAGTTTATTTATTGATAATTTTGTTTGGTTAATTCCAAAACATTCAGATGTCATAATATCCATTCCAAATTATTAGCTCCAATTTTTTCGTATGTTATTCCTTTTTTTCCAAACATATCCTTCCAAGATATGCAACAGAATTAAAAACATTTTTCATGAATTAAAATCAGAAGATATATGAGAAGGAATTCTTCCAATTGATCAAATTGCTAAGCAGCCCTGATTGCGACTGTATCTCTCCCAAAATTCATTTCCTAACATGGAAACTTTCCTACATCTGCCTATTTGATTCAGTGCTATGCATGAAACTTCTTATGAACCAATTATCCACTTTGGCCTTCTCAATTTATCCGCTGGAGAGACTAAACATTTTACCTATATTTTTACCTTATCATTATTGCTAACATCTTTTACCATCAAGGAAGTCCCCCATGATTTTACTGTTTTCATGAATTATAATATTGTAGTTTCATGAATTTGTATCATTTCTACCCCTAATTAGTCGCACCTTGGCCCTAGTACATATTCCCTATGAATATCTAGTAATTTCCTTGTTAATATTTTGACAGTGTATTGATTTTCTGAATCTTTTTTGGTTAACAACTAGTGGTCAGGGGAGCGTGCGAGTTTTGAGCTTGAACTGGGTTTAGGTGCCCAGTATGGAATCATTCCGTGCCACACAACCCGGAGGTGTGTCATACCGTGTTTAGCAAGTGTAGATAATTTTAATTATCTCTGTTACCAGAATTACATCGCTATATGACAGTCTATTTAGCAGGAGGCAAACTGTTGTCACGGGTGTCAACTTTTATACCAGATTACACGATTGCTTTTCAATCTGGCCGAGGAAAAATTGTCATTTCATAAATATTTATGATCATTTAGGAAAAATATTGGATATTTACCTAAACATAACCAGTTTTAAAGCTAAGTTATCACGGTAGCTGAGCGAGATTTCATCCTGAGAATTACTACAGAAATAGCACTGAAATATTCACTCCACATTTTTATACATTTGTTTTATTTCACCATTGATGATTTTCTGTAAAAAATGCCAATACTTTCGATTTCAGGCTTTATTTATCTTTCTTGTTTTACGCGATTCCATTGGTCAAGGTACTATTACTAGAAAGCTATTATAAGCGTGAGAGAAAGACTGTGTCCTTCCTAGGTTCGAAGTGAAAACTTACTCGCATATTGAGAGAAATTTTTCACAAAGAATTTTCATTGTGGCTTTGTAAAACTTTGTTTACCATCAGTGGATTTAATTCTTCATAGCGTCTATTAAATCATCCACTAAAAATGCAATGATTTCAATACACCCGTGCGCTCCCTTGAATGCTATGAGAGGAATAAAGAAAATCTTTAGGCTTTCTCAGAGGTGACGTTGAAATGCAATAAAAAACAATCGTCGTCATTGAGCTGCTCAAAGGGCCGTCAACTCGGACATTACACTCCGATCAATCTGATTCGTGTTTTTACGAGTGAAAGAAAACAATAGGATTAGTGCGAGGAGGGTCAACGCATGTTCCTTCACATGAGCTCCAGTTGGTAGCCCTTTGTGCGAGTGTTGAACCATGTCGATGTTTCCTAACCGACAGAGAGAAAGACAATGTTATTGCTTTCGGTAAAAAAATAAGAGTTTTGCTTCGTGGATTTTTCAGACCATTCTGGCACAGGCGGATGATGGGACGACGAGGCTGAAAACTCTGAGGAAATAGGAGAGAAAGGGCTTTAAAAATTGAATTTAGCGTGAAAAATCTTTGATTTTTCTCCCACCGCACGTTTTTCAGCGGAAGGGAGGCGTGTTGCATTCCGGCATCCGGCAAAACAAAATTCATCAGTTTAAAAAAAAGGCACCTGTACACTAGTGGCACTTTTCCGCGTGTCGGTCGCTCTTGTCATATCATGCGTGAAGCCTGTGATGCGTGATTTTTTTGCAAATACATGACTTACAAGGACATGCCAGGTCGGTTTGAGAGACGCGCACAAATTGAATCCGCTTCAATCGCAGGAGCATTCAGTGTTGTTGTGACAAATTGTGTCACACACTCAGCGAGGACAACATGCGCGCAGGGAACGTTATTGATATTCAAATGGCTAACGTGCACGACCAATGCAGATGTAATATGTGTATTATTGGTGCATTTTATATCATATATCCGTTGGCAGACAGCATTATTCTCCGCATTTCAAACTCGAAGTACTTCCCCACTCTTCATTAAAGTCGGTAAATTACACTTACAACTGGCAGGTGTAGCTTTGTGAAGAGGAAAAGCTCGACACACACAGAAATTAGTGATCACGTCATTGGTATTCACAATTCACAGATTGATTTATGATGATGTGAAATTGAGTTAAATGAAAGAGGTTAATTACATCAATATCTTTGGTCAAATAACAATCTCTTTTTCCGCACTCATGTCCTTGATTTGAAAGGTATGTAATCGATAAATATTTGAGTTGGATCAGTAAATCACTAGAACTATCATCACTTATTTGGTATATTTGTCATTTTGGGATGCGAGGGGCAATTGAGGTAATTATACCATTTTAGGATTTGTGAGTCGGCTGGTCAGCACTCATTAGTAAGGAAAAGTAGAGTACGTTGGAAGGAGCCTGACGTCGGAAATCAATAAAAATGCCAATAGGCTCTAATTTTCACATCTAGTAGTAGGTATTCTCTTTGAAAAAGATAATTTCGCTGGCAAAAAAAGCGTTCAGCTGTGGGAAGAAGCCAATAATGAAGATCTTGTACACGTATAGATATGAAAATGTGGGGAATGAGGGTCAAATGGGATTTTATAGCGTACATTTACTAGGACTTTGCTAAAGGGAGACGATATTAGGATGCAGGCAGTTTGAGATGTGGTTTTGGAGAAATATGGGAACATTGTGGCGGAAATTAAGGAAGACAGACGAGGAAGTATGTTGGGACAGGAGAGGAAACGTGTGTGGGAGGAAAGGAGTAGATGGGAGTAAGTGGCAGAAACTGGTAACATGGACAAAGGAGACTGAAGGCTGAGGGAGACAAGAATAGGCCTTGAGGACGGGATGAAGTGAGAGAGGACGTAAGAATTCTGAATTGAAGACAGGCAATACGTGAGGAAATCTGAGTCTGCACCCCAGATGATTAAACAAGTTTGACTCTTTATCATTTAAATCTACCATAATCGGTAGATAACCTTGATATTATCAATTAAGTACGTACATTACAAAGTAGTTTTGGTTGACGCGTGACTTAACTCTCCAAGTACCCTGCTTGCCTTGCACCGGTCATCTCAAATAATCTATGGAAATTAGGCTTTCAAAGTTGAAAACTTCTTCACTCTCACTCCTCTCCTTCCCCATATACCTTCTCCCCAACCCTTCCTCTAGCCCCCTCCTTGACCATGCCTTCTGCACACCCGGCTAACAAAAGCTTTGGCAAGGTCTTTGCGAATTAAGTGAACTTTTCAGAAGATTCGTTTATGGATTGAAAACTGATGGCATTGAAGGCAACATCGGAAACTTGAGCAAGAGAAAAAGGAAAGTGGTGAATGAATTAGCTAAAAACTAAATAAGGATTGACTAGAAATTGCCGGCAAGATTGACGCATTTGATGAGAAAGATTGCACTAGGCTTACCCACTAGGGAAGTCCCGCATAACTTCACTGTCTTCATGATTAATATCTTGTCATTTTATGAATGAGTATCATTTTCACCCCCTATTAGTCGTTGCATCTTGGCCCTAGTACGATTTCCCCATAAATAGGTAGCCCTTTCCTAGTTTAAAGTTTAACTGTGCATTGTTTTCTTGAATCCTTTTTGGTTCCCGTCAAGTGATCAGGGGAGAGTGTTGGGTTTGAGCTTGAACTGGAAGGTTTTCATGCCTGGAAAGGAATCATCCCATGCCACACACCTCGGAGGTATCTCACACGGTGTTTCGTGCGTGTAGCGTAGCGTGAAACCTTGCTTCAAACCGTTGACACGGGTGTCAACGGTTTGAAGCAAGGTTTCACGATTGATTTCCAGTCTAGCAGCAGAATAAAATTAAATTATAAAAAGAAAGAGATCAATTGCGATACAACACCGGCATCAGCCGCCGCGCAGCAGGATTCCCCTCGCAACTAGCCCCTTGGCAAAATCGAGACGCGCTGACGACACGTGGCGGCGCCCAGCGGCAACCGGAGGAGAGACTCGTTCGACCATTTGTGACGAAGTGGTGGTGAAAGCGAGGACGCCCTCACATACCTGCTCCGCAAACTAAATGAAGCTGTTGTATTGTGATGGAATACACAATTTGCATCGCAAGATATTTTTGCCTACCTCGTATGCCAGTTAGCAGCCTGAAGCTGAGCCTTGAGGTATATTTATGAAATTTCTAACCTCGGATAAAATTACAAATAAGTTGAGAGAAAAGACATACGGCACGAGCTGCGAAAAAAGGTCTGTGTCAAAGTCGTTTAAATTCACTCATCCAGCGATGATCATTTGTGCTTGGGAGCGGATGGGTGTACGAAATGTTCACGTATTGGAGAAAATACATAACAAGCTCTAGACAATTACTTTTCTGCACGAGTTTCAAGGGAAATGAGTAAAATTCGGCGTAGCGCTCAGATGGTCAAGGGTGATATCACAGTGGTGCTAGAATATACAACAGTTTCTAGTCGTCGAACGATTAGTTGCCATTAAAGCGTCGGCGATTTAATAAATTGGATTTATGACGCATGATGAGTATTTTTCCAAAGAGATCCCAGAGAGAATAATAATAATATATTTACTGGGGCGAGATTGAGACTAAAGCCGTCCCTTCTTCCATCTAACCCTTAGTTAGATCAATGCATGAAACAAGTGTGAAAAAAAGATTTATATATTTGTGGGAAAACGTAAGGAAGTAAGGAAGATATATTCTTGACGAAAAAACCCACTGCAGGAAAGCACCAACAAATGAAGGGGAGTGTGAAAACCAGCGAAAACCTACAGACATTAAGCTAATGTAACACAAACAAAATAAAACAATAAATGAAATACACATGGATGATAATAATAATAAAAAGGGTAATTTAGAGATAACTGCAAAGATAAATATAGCTTAATAAGTAATAAGAGAATAAAATTATTATCAGCAGCAGAATCGGATCTCCCTATTAAACATGTTTTTTATTTATTGCAGGTAAATAAATTCCTCTTAATAATCTAATTGACAAGTCTTGAGTCAAATTGTAGTATCTAAGCTCGAATATCTATCCTCAAACCCTTTCGTTTTGAATTTTTACGCTTTTTTGAAATTGTTACTGATATTTTAATTTTGGAATTCAATGATAAGAAGTCTACTTTTTATACCTTTTAGTTTTTCACTGCTGCTCTCTAGTCAAAAATGGTAAATTCGGTACAAAATCATCATGTAATTTTAATCAAGGAAATTTCATCTCTACTCCCTCGCCATGTAACAAAGCGAGGTAAAACATTTTTTCAATGGCCGTAATTATTGGCCACACTCGTCAAAAGAAAGCATAAACATATTGTGTTGGTTTAATCGAAAGTTCAGTGACCAACCACAGCCTCTCAATTAGAAAATTTCTCTGTGGTGGTTAACGGGAATGTTAACTCCTCGCTAGAGACCACTCACAGACACACGCTCAACCCTAAATGGGATCCTTCTCAGGGCTTAAGGATGCCTGGGCTATAAAACAAACACACTATCTGTGAATGTTTACGTGAATATAAATTCCAAGCCAGGGCCAAACACATACCTAGCAATCAAACTCACAAGCACTCAGAAAAATTTCTCACTCACACATTCTAATGGACTCAACTTTTGGGAGAATCAGACTCGAAATGAGCTTGGTCCGAGAAAGACAAAACAGGAAAACACCAGGGAGTGCGTTAGATATGCGCATTTTGACCACGAGGTGGCCCTCTTCAGCGAACTGAAAGGAAAAAACACTAACAACACAGGGTTGAAACAAACAGTGTTCAACGAGTGAACACAAGTGGCGTTATTTGATCGTGAAATGCACGAAGTAAGGGCGAAGGAAGCATGTAAGAGAGGAGGAATGGATGATCTAAGAATTCATCAAGAGGTCGAAACAGGAGTCTTTTGATATCTGTCTGCTCATCTAAGCTTTACTCAACTTCACCAATACAAGACACACACGAAATCGAATGCCATCCCTACATCACAAACGATGCTATATTTTATAAACTTCCGAGCGTAAGAGAAAAACAAAATAAAAGCGGCGGCATAAGACGGAGACACTACGCTCTGCTTTGAGGAAGACATTTCACAGCACTTCTCTGGAAGACAGATGCACGACTCCCTCAACATCTACGTCGCGGGTACACATCGCCTCATGCAGTCATTCCTTCCGTCGAGAAATTGCGCGAGAACTGAATCGGGAGGTATTCCTTTGGTCTTTCTTTCCAGTGTCTCTCCTTTGAGCCTCAAATTCCATTTTAGCAACAAAGAAGATTTCTGTTCATTCAAACGGGTGAAAACACAATAAAGTGTGTGACAGAAGCCTAAGAGGGAAAGCAATTGAGCGTAGCGTTAAAACCTTTTAGTTGGTAGGCTTTAATCTGTATGAGATACCTTTTTATGATTTGTCCAGCATTATTGCTCAGTCCAAGTTTTTTTTAATTACATTTTCGTAGTAGCTTTAAAATCGCTTCTTTTTCGTTAGATTACAACCGGAAGCAACTATCTGAAATAGGAAAAAAAGACACGATGAATTAGTTTTTTTCCTAATATTGGAGGTATAAGGAACATTAAGTGCCTTCCATTGAGTATAGTTTCACTAACAATGGATTCTTGAAGTCTTTCTGTTGTCTGGCTTTAATGTATATAAGATACTATTTTATAATTTGCCTGATATTATTGCTATAAGTTATTCGAATGTATTTACACGATAGCTTTAAAATATCTTCTTTTTCGTTAGACTACAGAAACCAGTGGTATGAAAAAGCATTAAAGAAGTTAGACCATATATTTTTTCCTAGTATAGGAGGCAGAAAGAAAGTTAAGTGTCTCCCTTAAAGTATGGTTTCACTAACAATGAATTCAGCGAATGTTTCGTCAGAAGTCGATATTATAGGGCTAATTAAACCCTATATATTCCTTTAATTTGATGAACTACACTTTATTTGTCAAAAAACTACTTAGTAATTAAATGTAACTATAAACATTTTAATCATGCTGCAATATCTGACGATAAGAATTTCACTGGTATAATGTATGAACATAGCTCCTGGTACATTTTCCACAGAATTTACATGGATGGAAAAAACTCTCAACATTCCAAAGTAAGTTTTATAATCCTGTGACTATAATGGTGAAAATACTTCTCACCCTTCACATCCTTGCAACAGCCTCAGACGGGCAAAGACTTGAAATATTCTGGTCGATAATCTTCTGGTCCGTTCATGCTCCGAGAGGTCTCCGGCTACGTAATTGTACCGCGTATCGCTATCGGAGAGCTATTTGCATTGAAGCAAGCGGGAAACAGCGGCTTTATCGGCTTCAAAAGCCTCGTGAAACCGAAATTCTGGGGCCTAGCTGCTATTTGCGCAGGGGCTCGTTATTGTCCAGATATGTTTGCTCCGGAAATGGACTTTTGGCTTTGCGGTGTGCGCCATTCCCACCCCCACCCCCGCTAACGAGCGAACTCAAGGTGCTGGCCGAGTTTGTTCAGCGTTGATCCGCGCATTGGGTCGACCCTGAAAGTGATTCCTCCCCTCATTCATTCGCCATCATCAATTAGTATTCCACCTCTCATTAGTCCCCGGAGGTCATTTAGCACTCCTTTCGAGGCGTCCCAACTTTTGTGCTATGACGGTCCCTGCGTGCAGTCCCCTCGGTCATAATTTACTACCACTTCACGCGTGAAAGGCTGTAAATATTTTGCTTTTTTTTTCAGTATATTGGTTCGGATCCCGGCATAATGGAAAGTTACGGAGACGGGCAATTTTTTTACCCCTTTCATTACGGATAGAAGCTTGAATAGAGGAATTTTTTTTAGTGTTCTACCGGTTAAAGTAGGTTTTACGGATAGAGAAGCTCCTCCCAGTTTTCTACACTTTCTGGGACCTATCTACCTCAAATATACCTCTTTTCTCCTCAGCATGGGATCTACCCTTCTTCATCCAGTACATGAAACCTATTCTCTTTAATCCTCTTCCCCGCTTGCCCAACATCCTTCCCTCTATTACACTCTTCAGCAATCCATCGCCCTTTATTACATCCTCCAGCCACCTCCTCTACCGATCTCGAATTTCATTAAGAAGTTTTCCTTCCTCCTCCACCATCTCAAGCACTTCCTCGTCAGTCGTCCATTCCATCCACCATACCTTCTCCACATCCACATTTGAAATGCTTTCAGCTTATTCTCGTCCTCCTTTCTGATGGTCCACATTTCTACCCCACATAGCGCTATGCTTCATATCAAGCTCCTCACCAGCCTCTTCTTCGTTTCCTTATCCAATATCCCCGTCATCAGCTCCCATCTATTACTACGAGTAAAAGCCTCCTATTAACTAGCCCTATTCTCTTCCTTATGTCTTTGCTACAATGTCCATTTTCTTCTAGCGTGTTACCTAAGTAATTAAAATGCTCAACCCGCTCGAGTTTGTGTCCTGCAACTTTAATGACCAGCTAAGATTTCTTTGTCCTAGAGAATCTCATTACTTTTGTTTTCTTATGATTTATCTTTATTTCGAATATCTCGCACTGCATATTTACTCAAATCATTATGCGTACACCAGTAGTATAGTGCATATCTATTGATATGCCTTAGGGTAGTGTTATAATTTTTCATTAATTACCCTTCTCATACAAGAGAAAGTGACCTCGATGCAAGCATTATTTAGAGATACTGGCTCCTTCTAATGGTAAACAGCAAATGTTTCGGATGTAAAGCGTAAAATCGTTTACTTTCTGCCAAGTAGTACCAACATCATGTTTTGCACGTTTCCTGCATGACTCTAGTATTAAGTGAACGTAGCTGCATTTAAAATTAATTTAGTGGCTTATGTAGCATTTGTAGCATACCCATGAAATTGCAGGGTGTCAGCCATGCATTATTAAAAAAGATAGAATCCACGCTAACCATATCGGTAATTTTATAATAAAAGCCTCCAGTACATTCCTCAATTTTTGTTGTAGTATCGTCATCAAATGACTGAACTATGAGCTACTAACTTAAGGGTACAAAATGAGGCAAATATTCCTTGGATATTACATATTTTACCCCGTAGGAGCCAATTTTTATTCCATAGAACTTTTTGAAAAACTGCTAATGTGACAGAAAGGAAATCACTCTTTCCTCATGACTGACAAGACGAGGCTAAAAATGAAGAAAGCACCTTACCATCGCGTACCACCGCATCCTTCATGGCGGTCACCAACGTAGCAAAATCGTTCTTTAGTCCCTAGATCGATCTACATTTAGTAGCTGCGTGCATCTTACGGTCTTAAGGTTTAAAGATTCTTCCAAAAATGATTTCTTAAGCAAGCCGTAGGTAAATGTTCCCTCATCATGAATGTACTACCCTAGAACGCGCAGAAAGGTAAATTAAAAGATTAGCTAATTACAATGGAAATGAAAAATTTTATGGGGAAGAAAACGACGTGAGCGACAGCTATTAAACGTTTTAATCTGATGCAGAGGAGAAAAATACCAGTCGTTTGCTGAAAACGGGGTCACTAACAAAGGCAACTGTTTCTCAGATAGAACGACTATGGAATGGAAATGTTAACTACATCTACATAATACCCTGAGAGCCGCCACATGGGCGTGTGGCAGGGATTGTAAGGTCACCAGCCGTGTAAAGATGAAAGTTTTTAGGAGGTGGAATGGTGACATGTATTATGGCAGTGTATTTGGTGGGGCTCTGTTTTTACTGTGGCTGCTTATTGTGCGCAAAAAGAACGAGTATTTGTACATATCTCTTTGGCAATGTATTTCTCTTATTTTATCGAATCTGCCAGGCCTAAAGATGTAGTGAAGAGTGATAATATTCTTTGTGTCGCTCTGAAACACACCAGTTTTGAATTTCTCAAGCAACCTAAGCCTAGCGTGTAGCCTCCAAGTCTTTAGGGGATCCCACCTTAATCCCTTTAAAAGTTGCGAGACACTATATGTACGCTCGTAGCAGTTGTTAACGAAGGGCGCTGCTTTCATTTGTATTTTATTTATTCTTTTGGTTGAATCTTAATTACCAGAGTCCCAAACACTCGCGGCGTATTCGAGGTGCGGACTAACCAGAGCGAAGTAGCATCTCTCTTTTACGTTTTCATCTAAGGACCTTCCTGTTATACGCTTGACAAAACCTAGTTTCTTTAATGCTGTGCCACATTTTTTTGTATGTGTATTCCCCGCGATATATCTGAAGTTAAGGTAATTCCAAGATATTATACTGTGTCTGAGGATTTTATATTTACTCCACCCGCAGTATACGTATGGCATTTGTGTGATGACTTTCGCAGGAAGTGAACTGTGGTGCATTTACTAATATTTAATTCTAACCCCCACTCCTGGCACCATGAATGAACGTTGTTAAGTTCAGATGACAGAACTTCAAAGTCCGCATCTTCGCTTACTTCACTGTAGATAACTGTATCGTCTAGAAATAGTTTTAATTTACTGCTTAACTGAGAACTTAGGTCATTAATATGTATAATGAATAAAAGAGTGCCGATCACGCTTCCTTGAGGAACCGGACGTGACTTCGACCATATCAGAGCTATGATAATTTTATTGTATAAAGTGCTTTCTTCAACTCACTCAATTGCCCTTACTATACAAAAATGAAATCCTAGATTTCGGGAATGAAAAGATGAATGCAGAAGTTACATTGAGAGGAGAGAAATTAGAGCAAGTGGATTCCTTCCACCTATCTTGGAAGAACCATCACGTGGAACGGAAGAAGTACAACGGACATCAAGTGAAGAATAGCCCAAGCTAAGAAGGCGTTCATGGGTAAAAGACAGCAGCTGTACTCAAAGAAGATAGGACTACAAACCAGGAAACAATATATGAAAACATTCGTGTGGAGCGTAGTACTCTATGGATCGGAAGCATGGACCATCCGAAAAGCTGACCATCATAGACTAAAAGCCTTTGAAACCTGGTGCTGGAGGAGAATGCTGAAGATGAAATAGACGGACAAAATAGGAAATGATGAGGTATATAAAAGGGTAGAAGAAGAAAGGACCATAGAAAAATCATACAAAAAATAAGAATAAGATGGATTGGACTCATTCTAAAGTACAATTGCTTGGCGAAGAACAAAATTGAAGTAAAACATAGGGAAAAGTCCCAAGAGGAAGACTCAGGAATAAGTAAATGGACCAAATAAAGAGGAAAGTTAATAGGAAGAGCTACCAGGAAGTAAGGAACCTAGCATTAGACAAAGGAGAATGCGTGGCTGCAGTCAGCTAATCTTAGGATTGCACAACCAATGATGATGCTGATATGAAAAAGATGAAAAGATCCAGAAGTTTTCGATATTCTGTGACAATTTCACACCAGCATGAAATGATGTTAAATATGTTGTCACATAATTTAATTAAAAAATCGCCTCCGAGTTCACAGCAAGCTAAGTCAATAATGTAGAAGGGATTATAATGATGTTCTTACGTAATGCCATAAACAGGAGAAGGCCAGTTTTTCTATCTAAATGGAAGTTGATTCTCCAGTCTCCGCGAAAGCCTCAATCTCAGTTGAAAAGTATAATTGCTTGGAATCACACCAGAGTAAATGGCATAGTTATTATAAGATTGAAAATCGCAGAAGTTAATAACTAAAAAGGGAGGTATCAACTAGTGAAATTTACGTCCTATGGACGTACACAACTCACTACCCCATGAATAAATTCCCGATAATCTCCCACCCTTATATCTAACTGGCATCGTTGAATTCATTGGTTAAATCTATTATGCAAGATAGAGGCAGATTTTTTTGCTGCGAGTTCAACATATTTTCCCAGAGCCAAATTATTACTAGGCCAGGGGAACGCGTAATGTTCTGAGTTGGACTTCTGACGAGTTCTGCAGACCTGTATGGAATAATCTCGTGCCTCATACCCTATTGGTGACTTGCATGGCACTTCGTAGATATAGATGGGTAGATTGCTCCAAAAAATAATTATATAGCAAGTAAGGAAGTAAGTATGTAGGGGCGAAGCATATGAAAAAGTTAGAAGGGGGAAAAATGAGTAGGAATAGTGGACGAGAAAGGGGATCCTATTTGTAAGATAAGAAAGAAAGTTGGTATTTGGGGCAGAGGAAGCAGCTTAGAAGACCCTGATGAGCGGTAAGAAGTTCTTAAAATGATTTCGCAGAGAAGGATGAATTGCAGTGCTTGGAGAATGCGCCGAGTCGGGGAAGCTGGAGAAATGATTGGGTGAGAGGGAGAGCTTTGTTATCAAGGAGGTAGGCTGGTGGCTACTAGAGCAAAATTCCACGATAAACCCCTTCTTCTCGTTTGGTACACTTGAATTTTATTCTATTTTCTTGAAGCAAAAGTCAACAAAGATTAAATGATGGAATCCTTAATAATCTTAGTCACTAATTCTGTACACTATTAGGAGGTTAATTCGTAGATATTGTAAGAAAAATCAACCAATACGTAACCACCAGTTTTAGGTTTTGGGAAAATATGCATATCGAGACATGTTTTCTTGAATATAGTTTTTTGGTTGGCATTGACATTTTTTTTCTCTTGAGACACCCTGCATCTATGTTTTAAATGGGTATAAAAACTCAGCGACGAAAGTTCTGCTGAGGCAATCAGATAGAGGAAAACTTTTTCTACGCCATTAGTGTTCAGAAAATAAGCAATAAAAACTTTCCTCGCAGAGACATCACCTCTTTAATGTTTGGGATGAAAAGGAGATAGAGAGAGAGACGTTGAGAAAAAATGGGAAGAACAGGTATGAGAACCAAAAGGGATAAAGAAACTCCCGGGATGCCGCACAAAATTCCTTAATCTCATCCCTGCCCCTTCATAATCCCTCTCTTTTTCCCTTTCTCTCTGGTCGTTTCCTTTCCCTTTAAGGGTAAACCCTTTTTACTCTCGTCTTGCAAAGGAGCGAGCAAAATAAAAACCCAGGGCTCCTTTTTGCCCCGGCCGACGGAGAGACCTCGACCTCCCTCATCTTCTCCCTTCCCACTTCATCTCAGGCGGCAGCCCACCTCATAAACAAGGGATGCTGCGATCTTCGGCTACTCGGCTGAATTATTATCCTCCTCTTCGTAGTGTCTTCTCGCATACTATTCCTTATATTGGATATACTCACACGGGTCCAATAATTGACTCTCGTAGGACTGAATAATTTCGATAAATTGGAGGTGCAAAAGTAATCGTGATCGGTATGTTAACAATTTAATAGTAAATAAAAGAGTTAAATATTTTATTTTGTTTCTCCTTTCGGAAAACGAATATATGAATAGACTGCAACGAATTTCCCAAAAGACTGTTTCCAAATTAATTTATATTTTTTTTGTTATTATATTCTTATATATATATGATATATTTATTTACCATAACACTGTTTCTCTCTCAGTCCCAGGTATCATTTCAATCCTCAGCTTTTTCATCCGGAGCCGAGAGCCATGAAAGTTTAAGAACTCCCCTCATAAAAATTGCATATTCCATGGAAGAAGTATATAGTCTAACAATAAATAAATTTATAATAAAAAAATTTAAAAATAAATAATTTAAAAATATCGGCCCTCGACAGCTTTGCTGCGTTTCAGAAAAAATAAAACACATAGCAACATATTTCCCATCATTCACGTTATTTTCAAATAAAGTTGGAAAAAACAAATTTATGCAGTTTCCAGCCAATATATACATGATATAAGATTTAAACAGACATATATCTGGAAAGCCCTTTTTTATTGACGAATTTAAGCAATCAAATTTTTTTGAGATATAATTATTATCGATTACTGGACTAAACTGGATAAACCAATGCGTAAATCAATGGTTCACAGTCCAACTACTCAAGCTTTAGAACGCGTCCTACTTCCTAGTAGTTAGTTGTCGTATAAAATGATATGGGTATTTCAAAACTAAGTTTTTGTATAAAACATTGGCACAATCCTAAGATATGAAGAAAAAATATTTTTTAAATAGACAATTCCCTTTTAGACAACTTTTTTCCTCGGTTTCAAGGTCGGTAACCGGAATGTGAGCAAAATTTCAACATAACGTAATAGCGTCGCATACCTGTGATCATTGAGTTTTAGAAGAGGAATTTGCAAGTCTTCGTTCATATTTGAGCGAGAATTTAATATCACCGAGAGTAGCATTGCTTTACAATAAGAAAGGCATTAGTGACCTACTTTTTTGTGAAAGACATTCTTATGGGTTTTATCGAATGATGAAATATCAACGAAATTGAACCTCACCAACAATAATAGTCGGGACAAAAAATAAAGCAAAACCTAAAATGAATATTACTCGCACACACAATATGTTATGTTTAGATTAATAATTGGATTTATTTGCAATTAATTAATGAGTAATGCAAGCAATTCAAGGTCTATCATAGCTTACTTATTTTTGGACTCAGTGAAATTATAATTATTGCTTTTAATCTATTTATTTATTGCTTATATATTTTTATCTAATAACCTACGTAAAGCGCGTATTTCATTACCCAAGCCAAACCTGACGTTATTCAAACGATGTTTCTTGTACATAGGACCTAAAGTGTATAATGTATTACCTGTTTCATGTTTTAACTTGAAAATCCTAATCACAACAATGAAAAATATACGATCTTGGTTGTTAACTTTAATAACTAAAGGTCTAAAGGATGTTTTTATTACTGTAATAATATTTTATACATGTGCTTCAATTTCAAAGTGTTGCATTTATATATGTGTGCATAACCCATTCTGTAAACGATGGTAGCCATAATTCAGGTTTACCTTCATGGACACCTAATGTTACTCCTCGATAAAACCAAAAATATAAATTATGTTATAAGCATTCACTGTTGGAGTAATAAAATATTATTACAACAAAAATTACACTCTTGAAAAATAAGTTTTCATGTCCTTTTCCTTGGTATATCTCCCTTGAGCGCTTTGTAGGACTTGAAACTTTTCGCAGGCAAAAATATGATAATGATGGAAAAACATAAGTTAGTTCAGTCATAGAGATTGATATCGTCCTTTTAATTTGATATCTTAATATTAAAAAAATATTCCCTTTCAAAATGGTCACACCAAATATTTGAACTTGATCAAATCTCGGTACCGGCAATGCAGGAGGAAAAACCCAGCAATAGACATAAAACAAGAGAATATTATTTTATTTCTCCCAAAATACAAATTAATTAGAGGCCAAAGCAACATTACTTGTATAAATGTTAGATTTTGTCAAAATAGATACGTTTCTAGGGAGAAGGTTATAGTAATGAAACTAAAAATCATCACTACGGTTATGTAAAATTTTCGTGACATTTCAGTGGAAAAAAGTAAGGATTTAATACAAAAACCTTGATAGACATGCTTTTACTTTGTTTTTCTATTGACGAGGTGTATTTGATGCGAAAGACAAGACAATAAATGCTATGATACATCAAGAATAATTTAGTCTTTTGGAAAATTAACATCATATACCTTTCTTTTAAAGCCCTAATCTCCAGTGCATAATATAAATCCACCAGGAACAGTGCTCAAACTCTGCCTAGAACTCTCTAATTCTAAATAATAATTTTCATTGATTCAGCTGCTCTAACTCTGAAGCTTCATCACATTTGGTGGATATTTAGTGTGATATAACCTTGCGAACGTCAATTTGCATCTCTTAGAAGAGTTTTTTAAGGCGAATGGTTGGAAGAAGAGAGGAAGGATAGAATGAAATGCAACTAAGTGCACTAGTGAGTGAGGGGTTCGTAAACACGAGGGAAAAAAATAAATATCGGAGCCGGTGCGCTACGTTTCCGGACGCCTTTGAAGTGCGTGACGTTGATACGTTGCATTTGACGCACATATAAAACTACCGGACTTCCGTTTCCCAATAAATTGATTTTTCATTCCCATCTATTTTTTTTATCACGCACGGCCAACCTCTGAGTATAGATGTTGGAGGTGGTCCGATGGTGGATGAAATGTTCACGAGCACCACTCAAGGGGGAATATTTGCGGAGGAGAAATTTCGGCGGTAGAGAGGAGAGCGGCGGCGAGAGTAGTGGTCCACGGGTGACCTTGAGGGTTTTTTTTTGGTAAGGTTTCGGATTTTCCTGCCCTCGACATCTACGCCATTTTGACATCAAAGCCTTAAAGATTCCAAATGGTGCCATTCGAAAGTTGAGATTTTTTCGGGGCTGTGACGGATTCACGGATTATCCGAGGTTCAACCGCGTCAAGTCCTAATTCCTGGGTCCTGATTCAGTAAGGGTTCGACATGATCGATCCTAGTAAAATCCGCGGTTGTGATGTCAAAGCTCCTGACAATTCTCACATTCAGAAATTTTCGGTGTAATGACATCAAAATTTCGGGACTCTTATGGCTCGAACAACGAGACAATACTAACTGCTGCAAATTTTTCAAATCAGAGTGACCATAAAAATCATTCAATTAATTTGACGCTAAAATTATATCAGAAGAAAACATCATCTAATGGTTCGGGTTGGATTTCGAAAAATGTATGAAGAAAGAGAAGTTTTGATACTTACATGTTTATTCGGATGAAACATTCTTTTCGAGAAAAATATTCCTACGAGACCTTCAACATTTCATGAAGAACGTTCCACTTAACACTTTGAGACCGAGCGCCATCAATAGATGGCGCGGCGGACTCCGCCCAGGTCCGAGCGCCATCTATAGAGGACGGGCCGCTGCGCTCAGCAGTCATAAACTCGAGAGCCCCGGTCTTCCGTTTCCCTTCGCTTGGCGGTCTCGGATCTTCACAGGCATCACACTTCAGCCTTAGCCACCACAGGGTACAGTTCGGATTCTGCTGCGACTTGTCGTGTTTTACCAGCTGTTGCGCTAACTACGACAAGGTATTTTTATTTAAATATTCTCATTGTGTTTAAAAATATTTTTTCCCCTGCCTTTTTATATTTCTTTTTATTAACAAAGACTTTTTTCTTGTTCTCATTTCCAATAGGTGGAGATAAAAATTTTTAGGAAACCGTATATTAAAAAAAAAACGTTTTTCAACAGTTTTGAGAAGGAATTGAAAGAGACGGGTAAGTTCGATTATTTGGCTTATTAAATCAATTTTAAAGGTAGTCATATACATTGTATTTACAGAAATGTTATTATGAGATTTTGTTGGTGGCCTAGTGGGTAGAACGCTGGGCTAATGATGGAATGGTCCCGGGTTCGAATTTTTACGCTAAATTTTTTCATTGTAAATAAAAATGTTTCCATTTCTGTGGGATGTGATTTTCAGCTTCCTTTTCATTTTAGAATGAAGCGATCCAACTCCCCTCAACCATCGACCTCGCGGCAGAGGAGTATTTCTCCAGAACATTTGGGTAATTGAATTTTTGGCATAACTATTTAGTATAATACCTTTCTTATTGTATTTATTGCAATAAATATTCATTTATGCTGTATTTGCTTTCATTATTCCAGAGGTGACAGCCAAAAGAAAGAGAGGAGGAGGAGGAGCTCCAGCCGGAATAACGGAGGGAGAAATACAAAAGATTCTGGAAGACGATTCTTTTGGCGAAGACTCGTCTTCAGAGTCGTGGAGTGATTTCGGCAGTGGGGAGGAGTTTGACGACGGGGACTCGGACGAAGCAATAACTCCAGGTAGAGGCCCAACCCCTACTCCCCACCTCTCAGAGGAGATTCCTCCACCCTCATCCCCTATTCCTTCCACTTCCCATGCACCCACCCCACCGCCCTCTCTTCCCACCCTCCCTCCCCAGACACCCCTTGCCTGGTCTAAGGGTGCTTGCCTGCCTGCAGCCCTTCCCTTTCGGGGAAGGGAAGCTCTTCTAACGGCACCCAGTGGAAATAATCCCATTGACTATTTCAGCTTGTTTTTCTCTGATGAATTCTTCCAATTAGTAATCCAGAGGACGAACGCCTACGTGGAAAACATTTTCCTAAATCAGGTGGGTGTTCAACCTCAAAGAGTTACTAATTGGAGCGAATTGACCAGGGAAGAATTCGAAGTGTTTTTGGGATTGATGTTCCATATGGGTACCGTTAGAACGAACAGGATAAGGGACTATTGGAACAGGAATGCTAAATTTGATTTGCATTTTTTTCACCGCAGGATGACGAGAGATAGGTTTCTCGCCATCTTGCAAAGTCTGCATTTTGCAGAAAATGCAAATTTTGGTGACCCTGCTCCAATAGATCCCTTGTACAAAATTAGGCCCCTTCTTGACCTTTTCCATAGTATTTCGGAAAAAACATATACTCCAGACAGGGTATTATGTATTGATGAATCTATGGTATTGTGGAGGGGTCGCTTGGGGTTCAGGACATTCATCAAAGGGAAGAGGCATAAGTTTGGAGTCAAACTTTACATGCTTACCGAACCCAATGGGTATGTCCTGGATTTCATTGTGTATACGGGCAAAAAGGACCTCGAGTTGGCCGGACGAGGGCATGCAAGTAAGGTTGTCCATAAACTTATGAAGGGAAGACTACAAATGGGGTATTCATTGTTTATGGACAACTATTACAATGACGTCAATTTAGCCCGTGAACTACTCAGCAATGAGTGTTATTGCACTGGTACACTGCGTGGAGACCGTAAAGGGAACCCACCGGAAGTGATCCGGGCTAAATTGAAACGAGGTGAGACAATTTGTATGAGTACTGACACAGGGATAAATGTCATGAAATGGAAAGACAAACGGGATGTCCTCTTACTTAGCACTGAATTCGGCAACAACTTGGTCAATATTACCACATCCAGGGGTAATATTGTCCAAAAGCCCAAGGCAGTTGCCGAATACAATAGATGTATGGGGGGCATTGACCGTGTTGACCAACTCATGGCATACTATCCCTGTGATCACAAGACTTTAAAATGGTTCAGGAGATTAGGGATTCATGTGATGCATATAATGCTTCTGAATTCCTATCTCCTGTACCAAAAGTTCAGCTCGCAAAAACTGAGCTTGTACTCATACAGGTTGTCCATCATAGATGCCCTTGCCAAAGGCCAAACGAGAGAGAGTTTGCCCGTTTCACGGGGCCCTTCCATGATATCCATAGATTCTCATTTTCCGAAGTACTGTGAAAAGAGGGATGACAGAAGGGTCCAGAAACGGTGCAGGCAGTGTTCGAAGCAGGGTAAGAAGTCTGCGGTGACTACCTACTGCCCTGATTGCCCTGAAGAACCTGGCCTCTGCTTGGAAAAATGCTTCCAAGACTTCCATCGGTAATCCCCTCTCTACTGCCGAAAATGTAAATATTGTAAATTGTATAAAATTATAAATATTTGAAAATATAACCATTGTAAATATCATAAATATTCAATACAAAGTTGTAAATTACCATTTATGTATGCAATTATTTTCGTGTAAATAGATGTGTAAATATTATAAATATTTGAAAATATAAATATTGTAAATATTATAAATATTGCATACGATTGCTGTATATTTACATTTATGTCTGCGATTATGTAAATATTCAATACAAAGTTATAAATTACCATTTATGTATGCAATTATTTTCGTGTAAATAGATGTGTAAATATTATAAATATTTGAAAATATAAATATTGTAAATATTATAAATATTGCATACGACTGTTGTATATTTACATTTATGTCTGCGATTATGTACGTGTAATTAAATATGTGTAAATATATTACTAATAATTTGTAAATTGTTTTCCTAACTTATTTACTTTTTCTACATTACTGCTGACTGTTTTAGTTTCAGATATTTTTGATAGCAATGGAATAAACTATGAATGTATTAGGACATAAATATTTCGGAAAATATATTCCTTGAATTTCTGTCATTCGTCCAAGTTGGTTGTTTGGGTATGCTTTGTCGGTCGGTCAAAGAGGAAAGCACCCTCGCCGGAAAGAATGGAGAGGGGAAGGGGGGGAAACTCCTAGCGGCCTCGCCTTGTTCTTCAGCTGCTGGCATAACAATAGGTCCCCTCCTGCACTAAAAGTGCCCCAGAGGCCGTCCTTGAGTTAGGAGCTTATCGTAGGGCGTTCACTTACCCTTTTCAACATGAAAGGATGCCGTTTCCGGCAGCATGGAAGTGTCAACTAAGTGCGTGACGGGAGGCGTGTGGATGCGGTCAAGTTTTTGGGGGTGGGGAGGCACGTTTGGCACGTGCTGATAATGGTACATGTTTTTCGTTCTCGAACGAATTCTCGAACGTCATTTCGTTACTGTTAGAGGCACCATGATTCAGACCACCTGCAGCAACTCACCCGAGACCTTCCTAACCTTCAAGCGCGCACTTGAAGCTCGCTTTTGGGAGGGTGGAACTCAAGCGCTTATCTGTCAACTCGTGTAAACGCAGGTGTTTTATAATCATCGATACAAATTTACATAAAATCTTCAACATTAGCTATCTAGATTAGCAATTAGAACTTGGTAAAATTATTGATAAAGAAGAAAAAACGAGCTTTACAAGAAAAATTTAAAAAATAAAGAATTATTATTTAAATAATTCTATGTTAAATGTATTTAAATTTATCAACATTCAAATAAAAAACTATCTCTGGAATGATTCAATAACGATTTTTTAGTAAAATCTGGTTGAAAAAGTTGCCGTACATGATATTCGTAAAATATTGCACACGCCAGGACACTTGGACTTCGCCAGGATCCGAGCGCCATCTATAGATGGCGGCAAATAAAAATCACAAAAAAACAATAAAATGTTCGAAGTAAAGACGTATTTTGGTCACCATTGGTATAATATAACACTTTCAAGTTCAGATCACGAAAAAAAAAGTTTCGGATTTCGGGAAATTTAAAAATTTTAACTTCGGGCTGAAAGTGTTAATGACAAACACTGTCTGAGGATGGACTCCCAGTAATGCGTCGTGGTACGTGGTACTTCAGTGATATGTGAAGGGAAGTAAAACTTGTCTTTCCCGTGTTACTTAACCCATGAACTATCAATCAGGAAGGTGTGTGTGGACGGACTTCCTGAATAGTCTCAAGGTAAATATATTCCGGATGCTAGGAATCCATTCAAAGGGGAGAGAGTACCACTAAAATGTCCTTGATTTTAGGGTAAGACTCTGGTCCATCCAATGAAGTCAACTAAACAACCATTCACGGGCTAATTATAACTAAACTTTTGGTTTCAAATGTTACAGCAATCGTCCGGACAATCTATCAAGAAGTAATGGTGACAACAAACTGCAATATCATGCAGATATTAGAGAGACTGGCGTTGGGAGACGAAAATTTACAGTACTTTTGGAATTATTTGTTAATTTTTCGATGTAAAACTGTGCACGTGTGTAGTAAACTTAGTAATAGAGTCTCTCATTAGGTTGGTCATAATATTTCGAAAATTTGCATTTGTTTTTGGACAACCACTAAATTTGCGCCATAGGGTTAGAAAATATAGTATGCAAAATATTATGTATTGCACCTCAATCCAACCTAAATCCTTAATATTAATCTACCTGATATATCGTGGGGATTACACATACAGAACATATGTCGCGCAGCATTAAAGAAACTAGGTTTTGTTAAACGTATAATAGGAAGGCCCTCGGATGAAAAAGTCAAAGAGAGATACTACTTCGCCCTGGTTAGGTCCCACCTCAAATATGCCGCAAACATTTGGGATCCTGGTCAAATAGATTTAAACAAAAACATTAATAAAATACAAAGGAAAGCAGCGCGCTTTGTTAAAAACTGCTACGAGCGTACGTATAGTGTATCAAAACTTTTAGAGGGATTAAAGTGGGAGCCCCTAGAGACTCGGAGGCTACACACTAGGCTTAGGTTGCTTGAGAAATTCAGAATTGATATTTTTCTGAGCGACACAGAGAATATTATTAAGTCACCTCACTACATCTCTAGGTCTGACAGATGCGATAAAATAAGAGAGATACACTGCTGAACAGATAGGTACAAAAACTCGTTCTTTCCGCGAAGAATAGGCGACCACAATAAAAATTGAGCTCCACTAAATACACTCCTATAATACATGTCACCATTTCGTCTCCAAAAAACGTTCACCTTTACACGGCTGGTGGCCTAAAACCCCCTGCTACCTGCCCAAGCGGTGGAAGTGGCATGCGCGGAACGGAAAATAACGCAGTCTTACAATTTTATCAATGACTAAAATACGGGTATGCAACTCTGAGAAATTGTGTACGCTTGTTGAGAAATGGTGGCGGGACAGAAATGGACAAAAATGGATAGAAATGGACAGAAATGGCTAGAAATGGACAGAAATTGATAGAAATGGGCAAAAATGAATAGAAGTGGATAGAAATGGACAGAAATGGATAGGAATGCGGCGTACTATTGTTTTTGAAGTTGCGTACCCCTAATTACTAAAAACTAATGCACTAAGTAATATGTAACTTCGTATCATTCTTTTTAAAAAAATTTGCTACAATATTTGTGAAGGTAATTCCGATATCTTGATCCGTGTTGTTATTACGAAGCCGTAAATGCGATTCATCCGTCCGGTACCCGGAAAATTGCGCTAAAATTCTGTATTTAAGCACACACTGAAATCTATAAACGGTAAAAAGTTATGTATACCATCACTAAAGGCAGAAATAAACAATCTTTGACTTGGTTTACTTCATTTTAAAATAGATTAAGCCGTCTTTGAGATATTTGTCTTCAAACTCGGGTGACGGAATTTTGCTACGGAAAGTAGGTCTCAAATTCTTTTAGGGACCGATTTTGAACCCAGAAAAAGGCATTGAAACGCATGCCGGGCACAGCTAGTACATTACAATGTTATATTGTTGAGCCACTCCCCCAATTGGGTCATCTGTTTCAAAATTAGAAATAAACCGTTTTAAATGCAAAATTATACCAATCGCGGGGACGGCTATACCCTCGTAAATTCTTGGAAACTTTTTTTTCTATTGTCTCATGAAATATGGACAATGGCGGGAGTAAACGCGGGTTTATTCATAGTAAAACCATTGATTTAGGTATAGTGGCTATAACAGGTATCGCAGCCCTATTTCCTATCATTTAATTGCGTCATTTTCCGTTCAAGAGCTCAATAAATTAAAATTGCCGCTAATAGCGCATGGTAGTGAGTTGGTACGCGGTGCCACACATATGTTATAACCAAAAGAGAATATTTTTCATTATGGAAATCCAAATAACAGTTAAACAAAAATAAATTAAGGGAAAATTTGCCTCAAGCTAAAATTTTCCCCGTCACTCGCTAAATTATCCTCGACTAAAACTTGATAAATAACTGTGTGACTCAGGCACTTGTGAAAGAGAAATGCATTTAAATTCACGCATTATACACAACTGATAGATTATATTCGGCTACGCTAATTTTTAAGGTGTCTACATAAGCAAATTGAGAGCTTTTCTGATGCGATTTCCCCCCAAGGTTTGTAAAAACGAACTCAGTTTCTCTGTGAGGACTGGGTCCGAGGTTCGTATTTTCGAAAATTTCGTATTTTCGAAACTTCGTATTTTCGAATAGCGCCTTGTAGCGAAACGATATTTAAAACAAAGATTACGTTCATAAGTGTATATTTGGGTTGATGCCTCCTTTGCTCTTCTAGAAGTTGCGAGCCAGTGGGCTATTTATCTGGCAAGCTAAAATAGTTGGTAGAGGTTGTTAAAATGTATCTTCCTACAAAGTAAATAAGGAAAAAATTACAATGGACAATGGCTGACTAAATTCCTTTTTTCAGAAAACATAAAATAATAGTGGATGGTATGTATTATAAGGCGAAGAAAAATAAATAAGAGATATAATAAAAGATTTCGCAACATTTATAAAAGATGAAAACAAGATGATTTAGCGTGTCGTTCGTACAAGTTATTTCCTCACTATCTCGACTATTTTATGTCCATTGGAAAATAAAATGCAGCCGGCAGCAAACTATGACGATAGGTAACCGATGACGAGACACTCCCTCACGCACCGGTTCTAACCTAACAGGTCCAAATATAAAAGGTATAGTTAAACTGTAAGCCAAACAAATATAATATACTGGATGAATAATCATACGATATCAAATTTCACATCGATTACAGCTTTTTCTTGAAGAGAATTTCATTAATACCTATTGTTATCACGTCCCATTGTTGGGTGCAAGTTTCGTACCACATACAATATTTGTTGCTCATGTAAATAAATAAAAAATATAGAAAAATTAACCTGAGTTGGCTCACACGTGAAAGACCATTCTTAGCCCCAGAAATTTATGTAACGTTGCAGTAAAACCTCATGCCGGTGAGGTTAATACCAGGACACAGTAAAAAAAATTAACATAAATTAATCCATAAAGCTCGCCTCTTGCTTGTGTCACGCTACTATGTTCATGAATTTAAAAAAAGCCACATTGTTCAAAAAGCTTTTCACTCAACCCCTATTTTAGTGCTTTAAAGTCTTCGACAAAAGTAAAATTAAAACGTATTATTGAACATTACCACCTGCGTTACAATTTCCATGGAAGTGATTACAAAGAAACGGTAATAAAAAGTCTACGTGTCATAAACTTAACAAAAGAAAGAATGAATTTCAATATTGTACCGATATAAAAGCTTTAAGAAATTATTTTTCTTCATTCGATGTTTTGTGCATAGAAAAAACATAAAAACCATATCGTGCTGGTAGTGAAGAGCGGTATGAAACGCATGGGCATATATGGGGATAAGTCGCCGTAAGTGTATGCTTGGATGATTAATTAGCCATTACTTTTTTTACATTCTAAAGCCATTAATTTGAGTTGGGATGAATATGCCATGGAGCTTCAAAAGTGGGAGTTAGGCGATGGAAATGACTGATGACGCCAGTAAGAGGGGGAAGAACATTCAAAAACGGAACCCTATATCAACAGAGCGAATTTTTAGTGACAGCTGGAGGGATAAAAATAGAAAGTGGGCGTGTGAGATCGATGAATACAAACGCAAAGTAAAGAGTGATCTCTATATATGAAGTATAAGCTACGACATTAAATATAAAATTTAAGGCAGCAAATATAAAATTATGTACACTTGAGTCACCTGGATGGCATTGTCAATATCATTCCCTCACGTCAAAATATTGAAACCGATGTCCAGAGGTCTGCGATGTACACGAAAGGTTGTATCCACAACACCTGTTAGAGGCCTGACATTACACACGGTATTAAGGTCGACGTAGGGTGTAATTAAGACAGTTTGAGCGAGATAGTTTCCTAGTCATAATGGAAACCATATTCAGATCAAACGTTTTAATTTCAGCAGCTGTAGGAGGCATAAATTAAATATTGCCTTTTTAACGGTGAAATAACATACTTTTATGTGACCAAAATTGAAAGTAGTGAAAACAAAATATCAATACAATTATTCAATTTGACTAATTTTTTCATTCTGCACGATTGAAACTTTCAAACCGTAAGATTTTCTATGACTCTGAAAAAAATTAATGCGATGACATTGTGATTTAATTTAGCATAAGTCGAGGAAGCATATAAACTACATATTGCTATTTTTTTGACGTTATCAAAGTGTTAGAATTCCATTTTAAAAAAAAAGGGTCTTCCTGGTGTGCATACACGTACCATATCTGATGTAAAAGTGCTGGTATCTTAGTCAAATATCTTGAAAAGTAGTTCGGTATATGGCTTATACCGATTGGGCAATTCTAATCAAGAAAACGAGTTTGACTAAAAACACGATAAAACGATACTAATAGCGATATTTGATATTTTGATGTAGTTTATTAGCAAATTGTTGATATGAACATGGTGAAAGCAACGATAAAAATTTAAAAAATATCATTTAAAAAATATCTTAATCTTCCAAAGATACCAAAATATAATTTTGGTATCTTTGGAAGATTAAGATATTTTTTAAATGAATACAAATTCAATGATTTCTAGGCAATACGATATTACGCTCAAACTACCTTACGTGTTATATTTTTGCTTAAAATTATCTTCAACCACAATTTAATTTTCTATAGCTGACAACTTTTGGAATTTGGTAGATACCTATCTCCAAAATAGGAACAAAGAAACAGTTATCAAATGCGGTTTTTATATCAGCTCTAATCAACCCTATTCCTAAAGTGTTATCGTTAATATTATCTTGCAACCATTGAGCTTCACTATAAAAACACCACGAGTCTGACGGCACAGAAATCGACTTGCACTGCCTTTATTTAATCAATATATTGGGGGGATGTAGCGAGTACTCTCGACTGTAATTACACTTGAGGTAAAAGGATAAACAATTTCATCTTAAACTATTTTGTGGACATGTGAAATTCCCATGTATGTCTTTTTATTTCATTTTTCCTTCTCCAATTATTGTAGTGACTAACTTTGGTTGCTCTCAGCCTCAACAAGGATAAGATTACGAAGCTATGAGAGAAAAAGAGATGGGCAGAAGAATATGTGCATTGCGACCACCGGCTATATAAACTTGCCTCAGTAAAAACCAATATTGCTTGCAAATAAAGGCAGAGAAAATTTTCAATTTAAAGTTCATCGTGAAAGAAATACATGGTGGCAGTTACAAAATATTCCCTTTCGCACAGCTGACACTTTTCGATCCCTCCCATCGTTGGTAGTATTGCCTACGATGTGCTGGCTTTTCCCCTTCTCGTCTTTTACAGCCCCTTTTAACATATTCACCTCTTTGTTCTCACACTTCACGAAGGTGACTGCCACCGTGTTTCCACACCTGTGTTCTATTTATATACTGCCTTGGAGATATCTTTCTTCAAAAATTGATTTAGCAACAACGACTGTGCGTTGTTTGAAAAGTTTGGTCCTCTCTTCAGATGCATCTCTAACAAAATATGAATCTTGCTGCTTTATTTCACATATATCGCGAGGTGTCAAAAGAAAAAGTCGGGCAGCAAGAAAATCCCCCGCTCCATAAACCGTAAGCCATCCCGCCCTGCTGACCGCATCCACCGCTGATTTACAACACTTTAAAATTTATGCAGATTCCCCAACGGGAGGGAGTGACGAGTTTTTTCCAATCACTGCTCGTCCTCCGGGAATTTCTTTTGCACGCCAAAGGAAAATTTGCAATTCCAACGAAAAATCGCCGATTGCCCAACTTTTTGTCGGTCGAATGGATGAGAGACGGTGTTGATGCCAATATGTGAATCATTTCAGGAGACTCCACCCGTCACTTTTTGACGCAGCTCACCACGTGCAGCATCCGTTCCTTCACCCAAAGGGCACTGCCTGTCTCCACCAGCATCAAGCTGGAAATAAACTGTCTCCCACTCTATTCAGCCATGTAAAGGATATAAGCATATAATGAATGTCTCGTTGGTGGAATATTTTCATAATAAAATAAGCAAAACCTTTGCTTTCTCATTGCATTGATTTCCCCAAGACTACCTATTTTGGTTGCAGCGCCATCTTCAGTGCAATTAAGGGAAGACAACTTCACTATAATTAATGAAGAAAACATATTTGGAAAAGGGGGCAAAAATTGGACCCGTTTGAACATAGGAAAATCAGCGCCCCTTTCAATGACTTGTCCATTCTCAGAGATATAAACTTGCTATATCTGTCTCCTCTGTTGTCAAATCGGTAGTATTGGGAAGTATTAAATAGTGGAACACACATATTATAATCCATTTTATAACAAACTAGGAGTTTTCTTTCCAATTTCTTTAGCATTTGATTAAATTTATATGCATATATATAACTTATACTTTTGCTTAAATTTATGTAATTGATGTGTTGGCAATGGTATATATCTGAGTCAAGAGGAATACAAATCAATTCCAACTGGCCAATACCACAGTAAATAAGTATGTCTGTAGTATCGAGATTTTTTTCTTGCAAAAGTGAATAGTCAAAATAAAAAATAGAATATCGATTTACCTAAGAACTTCCTTAGGTAAGTAAATTGAGAACTTAGAGCTATTAGTTCCACTGATATCAACGGATATATGTCTCTCCATGTAAAAGGTTCGATATCCTGCTAATCGCGTGCACCAAGGTGGATTACTCTCCACTAAGTTCCTAATCCATTTGTAATCGAAATGCAGCACACGTTTTTATGTACGTGCGGAGCTTAAAAGTAGACTGATTTCACAAACTGAAGCTCTGAATTTTATTATTGATACGTTTATCTATTTGAAAAACCGATCATAAACCATTATTCACTTCGGAGCAATACCATGTCCATTGTCAGGTAGCCATTAAATGCGGCCAACCATTTCATAAATAACACCTCGGTCGTAGCCATACTTAAACAATTAACTTTTAATTCATATGTAGGTCCATAAAAATACTTCTACATTCTACACACTCCTCACAAAGGTCTAATGTATAACGTGAAAGATTAAATGATAAAGAAATTTCTTTAGATTTACTGCAACTTTTGATTCGACCCATATAATTACAATTTAATTTCGATCCATATAAATGCATTAATAGTTCCCAAGAGCTCGTTGATAAATCCATCTAATATTGCTAACAGTTCTTGATTTTTTGTTGAAACAAAAGAGAATTTTGCGCCAGAAGGCAATTTAAAAAATTGAATGCTCATTGTAATGCCGTTATTTTTTAATTTTTTACTGGGCACATATTTTCAAATTCGACCTTCTATGAAGTGAAAATTGTTATGTTTTCCACTATTGGTTTCCTTAATGCAAACCATTAGTCCCACTCTGACCACCAGTTTGTTTATAATTAAATAATCCTTCCCATCCAACCAAACAGAGATATGGTTTCAAAAACGTTCGATAGGGATTCACATTGGGGTGTAGATCCTAGAAGACCACGTAAGATTAAATAATTAGAAAGGAGAATATTCAAAGAAAAGACATTCTGTCAGCATTATTTGAAATTGTGCGACAGAAGTAAAATACCGCCACATTCTACAGGCGATTATACCAATGGATGCCATTACATATGACCTACAGAATACGCTTAATAGTGGTGATGAAAAATTAAGTAGGTTACAAAAGATAGAGCTAACATGTCCTAACAAGTTTAAAAATTACGCAATCGGGGAGAGGGGAGTGATCTGCCCTGAATATGAGGCGATGATTACGTCGGCATCGTGAAATTGCCTTGAAATTGAAAACAATCTTTATTGTTCTGAAACTCGTGGAAAACCCCCCTGGAACATTGAAACATAATTACATGCTACAGCAAATGGGTTCAATGGTGACAGAAATACATACTATTTTCATTAAGGAGCACTCCATATAAACCATCAATAATCATTGAATATAATAATACATGTGATAATCAGAGTAACAGTACACAGATTTAAGATCAAACATTAGGGATTCAGAAATTAAAATAGGTAGTAACGATAACCAATCGTATTACTTACAAATCATTCATTAAGCATAATGGAATATAAAGTAATGGACACAGCATCAAATAGTATGATAATACAATAAAACATGATGAATCTCATTCAAAATTGCATTGCACAGATATGAAATCACATTTCAAGCATATCTAGCTTCGCACACATTGCTTTTCTCTCATAGGCGTGGATATTTTTTTTGAGGGAGAAAATCTCTTCACAGCTCGAGTCTCTTCCTTCCCGTTCGGTGCAGAGGCAGGGTCGAATTGACGGATGAATCGAATGGACGCCTGTCATGACCCGCTCTAATATGCGCTGCAATACCTGCTTCCTGTTCTCCTCCTCCCCCCCCGTTTTCCAACCCATAGATGTATGCTCAGTGGCCCTCTTCGGCAGCTGATTGCGACCTTGACCAATGATTCGATGCATTTACACGGCGCATCCGACCGTAAGCCCTCAGCCTCCGGAAATCAATGCCTCCGAGGAAGTAGCGGCGGCCGAAATGAAAGCCTTGACTCTGACCTAGTTTCAATCATATGGTTTGGGAGTGAAGCCCCGTTTTTTTGGACTTTTTTTCGCAATTTCCCGACATTACCGTCCGTTTGACGTGCGAAGGCAGTTTCGTGTGAACGATTTTGAATGACGTACTTGTTTCCCTGTAGCGACGCGGTATTTTCCAAGCTCCAAATTTGCAAGCTTTCGTGCGTTCGGAGGAAGAAATCGCGAAACAAATGTGCAGAATAATGGGGATAAGTCAGCTTCATTCACAGGGACTTTTTTCCATGCTGAATGAGGGAGGTGCCTTGTTTTTACCGAGATAAATGAAACGAGCGCAGGAGGAAATACTACCACACAGAGAACCGGAAGGAAACTGCTTGAGCTTGAAACCGAATAGCTGTAGCTCTAAATAGCTTATGAAAAAATAGTAGCTAGTTACAAGCTGCTTAAATGATGATTTTAAATCCTTGTTTTGAATGCCTATGTCTGTAAATTGTTCGGCACTAGGTGTGGAACGTTAAGAAATTACTATGTGCACCTTTCGATTTTAACTGCCGTTCCCAATATTTATTATGTTTTAGTGAATAAACTGAACCACAATATAATGTTTCTGGAGTTTTAAATTCATTTATGTGATTCATACGAATTTTTATGCATTAAAAAAAAACTTTTATCGAGAATTAGTGGGAGTTTGAGAATTACCATAGTCCAAATTCTAAAAAAAAAAAATGATTTCCAATCCATTTATAGCTAAAAAATATTTCCAAATTTATTCCCGGAAGAAATAAAATAGATTGACCTTTGAAAATACATAAGTTATGGAGGCATTCGTAAAGCTGATATTTTAGATTAAATATAGATATAATTATCCATGGAAATCTGTCGAAGTTAATGGTAAATAGGATCAAAATCAATTCCAAAATGAATAATTAATAGATTCTAATTCCTGCTATAGTAGTTGTTATTAGGTTTCCTGTAATTTAATACGAATTATTAACTTAATAACTATGGCTAAATAAACCATTTATAGAATAAGTGGGAATGTAAATAAATATTACTGGAATCCTACTCTATTCCATACAGACAGGAGTCACTTACGATATTGTTAGGTATACAATGCCTGTGAAATCAACTATTGAAGTTCGAGAAATCTAGTTTTAGGCCAGGGACCCCCTCCTTAAAACTGTTATTTCATCCCATAAGTGAGCATTTGACAAGTACGTTAAATAATAATCAGATTCGTCAATAGCTCGTAGATGTAAAGAAAATTAGACTCCTTTGCATGAATTCCAGTTATACAGGTGACCATTAACAGGGAACATGAAAAATTGTGGACACGTGTGTGTTACCCGAGGTTAAAAGTCCTTGTGAGTACAAATGAAAACTA
Organism: Ceriagrion tenellum; assembly: GCA_963169105.1. NCBI lineage: Eukaryota > Metazoa > Arthropoda > Insecta > Odonata > Coenagrionidae > Ceriagrion > Ceriagrion tenellum. Next base: position 124,936,840 of record OY720632.1, on the reverse strand, counting down.
ATATGCTGGAATGGAAAAATGACGTCTTGTTAAAATAGAAGACAGTTGTTCGTTTGAAATGATGCTGCAAATCTTCGCAGCGACAACTTATTTTTAAAGTGTTTTATTTGTTACCTCTTATTACTCTCTGTCAACATTAAGCACCCTCACAATGCTACCCGAAATGTGGAAATAATGGGCAATATATACTCCATAATTACATTTCCGGCTCCAATATGAGCAAAAATATTAATATATCGAGTATATTTAAGCTAAGTTAAGCTAAGTTCCTAAATACTCTACCCAGAATCTTAAAAGCTGCTTCATCAAAAAAACTGCATAATAAGCCACACTTCAATTTTCAGGAACGAAAACGAGATGGTTATTTATGATTAAGCACACTGCTAGAGTATTTTGTAGAATATTAATATTGTTGTAGTATGGGGACAGTTGATGCGCTAAAATTTTTTATGAGCATTAGAGGAATTAAAGGCATAAAACATTACTCATTTGAAACACCTACAGCAATGTCTCTCTCAGATTTTCCTTTTTCCTCTTCGAAAAACAACTTTGAAAGGGAAAGCAGGACGTGCGTATTTTGTAAGCAAATCCTCAAAGTCTTCTTCAACACGAAAGGAGAGAAATTTTTCCGGGGAATCGGCGAGATAAAATGTACCTCAAAAGTTCCTCCCCATAAAGGTGTCACACGCGTCTCTAGCGCACCAACCACCCCCTTTTCTCATCCCCCCCGCTATCTGCCCTTATAACCCCGAGCAAGCCTCCCGAACATCCCTCCCTTTCCCTCACAAAACCCTCTCACCCACCCTCCGCCCGTCCCCTCAACAAACGGTGTCGCGTATCTTTCCCCACACCACTCTCTTATTCCCACATCCCTCCCCCCTTTCAGAAACCCCGGGACCAATATTTCCCCGCCGGGAGATACCTCTCACGACCCCCGCATCCGAATCTGACTCCGTCCCCTCCACTTTCTCTCCACCACGCCCACTCCTCTTTCCTCCCAAGGGATCCCGACCAAGCAATCTCCTATCCCCCACCCACGACATCACCCACCATTCCCGCACTTACCCTCTCCTCCTAAATTTTCTCCCCCTATCCTACTCCCCGTGTCATCCCCCCATTTCCCTCCACTGCCCCCTTCTCGTCCTGACAGTCTTCAGGATAATACCAGTTTCTTGCCTCCCACCTCCTCCTCCTGAGCAACGTACTTCCAACCCTTCGGTCGTCAAACTATTTTTGGCCTTCGTCCTCTTCTTAGTCTCCCTCCTTTCTTTTTACTTTTTTGTCGCATCGTGATAAATTAGCTCGAGACAGGCAGGTGGCGCAATTTTTCGGGTATTTGAATGACTCAAGGGTGATAATATATTTCCCCAGCACTGGAAAAGTGAGCTTTTGCCTAGTACCATGCTGGAACAACACCTTCATGATGCACTAAGCGTGCTCAGTTTCACGGGATAATATGGAAGTTAATCACTCAATATCTTCCTCAAAAACAATGAATTTTCTTCAGTCGATGCCTTTCAATAGAATAAATGATTTTTCATGGAGTTATTTCAGCAATTTTTAAAAAACACCTGTCCTTTGATTATTCTCTGCTTTGAATTTGCCATTCTCATACCTAAAGTTGTGACGTAATTTCTAATGATTTAGTTTGATACTGAAATGACATACTTCATTTACCTCATCATTGGTCGTTCAATCCTAAGATTGTTTGAATTCAACCCTCCACCATTCCAATCTAATTCTAATTCCCTTACTTCCTCGTATCTCTTCCTATGTACTTTCCTCTGCATTTGGTACACGAACTAAATCCTTGGTCTCTCTCTGGTGACTTTTCTCTCTGTTTTTCCTTCAATTATGTTCTTCAAAAACTCATTGTGTCTCAGGGTGTGCCCAATCCATGTTTTACCTCTTTTCTCTAAAGTTTTTCATATAGTACTTTCCTATTCAACTCTGCTGTAAATTCATCATCATTTCTTATTTTGTCCGTCCATTTTATCTTTAGCATACTCCTCCAGTATCCTGTTTCGAAAGCTTCTTGTCTGTACTGATCAGCCTTTCCATGGTCCATGCTACCAATCCATAGAGAGCTACACTTCTGAAGAATGTTTTCACATACTGTTTCCTGGTTTGTAGTCCTATCTTCTTTGAGTACAGCAGCTGTCATTTTCTCATGAACTCCTTCTTAGCTTGGGCTATTCTATTTATTTACGTATGTATTGACAATGATTAGATATAAGAACGTCCCAGGTAAATAACTTGACTTGATCAATGTCAAAGACTTTTGAATGCATAAAAAAATTTACTTTTGGGTGCCATTTTTATTATAGTTTAGATCCTTGATGATAGATCACGAAAAGTTGTGCGCGGTGCCCTCATCACTGTCTTATTGTGCGTTCTTATCGTGCGGCACAGCCCTCCAGACCCAACCAACAAGCCAAGAACATTTCACATTACTCTCTCACCTTCCGCTCCTTAAAAAGTCGAAAGGACGGTCGCGTAATCTCATCGATAACGGGGCTTAAACATATTTACGAGAAATTTTTACCTCCAGCCGTCAACGGCCGTCTCTCCGAAGATATCCCTGCAGATTGATAACGTGCCGTCATCCCACATTTCGACCGCCGGCTTTGACGTCTCCCCTAAGATCGCCTGTCAATCAAGTACCCAGATTGCATGCTCCCCCTAAAAATTCGTCACCTAGTAGGTACGTTTGCGAAGCCACCGTGAGATCCCTTGCCATATACCCATATCATCTCGAACCCAAAAATATTTAAACCCTTCTCTTACCACTCCCATCCTCCAATTTATATCTATTTTGCTCGTTTGTCCAAAATCTTCACCTAGCTTAGGCTCTCTTGGCTCCCGTGGGCCTTTTCTTATCATTCACGCAAATTATGCCCATTTCATCTCTTTCCTAAGCAAGAAATAGACATCTAAGGTCACTTGCGAAACGAAGATGTACCGATTGGAGGTGAGGAAAAGATTGAGGAGAGGTAATAGATCGATTTGGTGGATCGTAATTGGAGGAACCACCATACTCAGTTTTACTTCAGATTTATAATTTTTGAGTGATAGAAAGGTCACTTGCAAATGTTTACCCTAAAAATGATAGTTCCGCTCCAAGAGCGATTTGAAATTATGAATTTGAACTTTGCGCCGAGAGCGTGTGTCTCAGCCGACGCCAAGTACATGACGTAGGGTAGTAGTACGTCATTAACATGGCGTCCGTGGTATCGCTATAACTTTTCCTGGGAATGCATTGGTGTTGCTGGTTGATAGAGTTTAAAGAGGCCGTATATGTTGAATCCAGTGAGAGAAAAAGGAATGCGTACTCTTTTTTTCTGACTTATATATCTACATCATATAAAATAACCGAGAAACAGGGTTTTGAGGCCCCTAAAATCCTCAAGAAGACGCTCACTTTTTGATGCGTGGAGGAAAGGTTGTCGTCAAAGAAAATAAGGCATAGTATTTGTGATGCGCACCTTTTTGTTAGCTATGATTTCAAAACATAAATTTTAAAGGAGCGACAAACGGTACATGGTAATAATAAAGATCAAGGAGAAAAATTATTCATCTTGGCAGAGACGAGATGATTACGTCCTTCTCAATTACTTACCTCGAATGTTTGCTCTCAGCTTTCGGCAGAGTGGAATAATTCATTCTGAAAATATTATATAATTTCTGTGAACACATCCAGTAAATTCCTTGAATCGATCCAAACAACATCGCTGTAAGACTTAAGGCTGTCATGTAAACATCGCTGTGTTTCTCAGCCATAATTAATTAGTTGCCATAACGAGCGTTGATTATCCTTCTCATGCCCGTACGTTCACCGTCTGTGCTGTAGCGGCCATCAAGTACTCTCCACGCGACGATGGGGCCAGCCAATAGTTATTTGTATCGAAGAGTGGGCGTGGCAATACCTCAACAATAACTTTAAACGCTTCCATAAAAATCGATAAATAATTCTGAAATTGGGAGGATGCGTTTTTTATTCATTCCTAATTCTTTGAAAAATTTTAGATCATTTTTTTTATTTGAGCGATCCTCCTTACTTCGGGATTAGTGAAAAAATCGTTAGTTGGTCTTATCATGCTTTAAGCAAAAGGTGTCCAAGTATTTTATAGTTTTGCGACAGAACCGTCTTGTATGCACTGCACTTTTGAATAAACCTGTGCATGGGTTCAAATCAGGGATGGAGATTTTACTGAACCAAACTCAGCCACTGCCGGAATTCAACGCCTCGATCCTCAGAATAAACACTAGAGCTTAAGATTCATTAGTAATACATCCTCCAGCGATGAGCAAGTTAGCATTTACATCATTCAATGCGTCATAATACGAATTCTGCATGATGTTCAAATTGAGGAATGTTCAAATTCACGGGACGGACGGACGACAAAGACTACTGGTAATCACACAACCTATTTCTCACAAATTATGGAAAATTATAAAATAATAATTTTGATGTAAATATGCTCAGGAAATAAACTATTTTACAAAGAGATAGACAAAAGCCAATTTTGAGATAAAGTTTCCCCCAATATTCGATCATTCCCGTGCGATTGCTGAGTTATCAGCGGGTCATTTTAGATTCAGGTCATTTTAGACATTCGACAGGTCATTTTAGATGCAGACGTAAAAAGCAAACCACGATACTCCGATCCCTTACAACATATTCACCTCTTCCAAGTAACTTCCTCACATATGGCATTAGACAACGGGATGATTATCCTAATAATATGGGGTGCTGAAATGGAATTTCCACTGAGTAATCTTCACGACAAATACCGGGAATCAAACCCGGGTCCTACCATTGATAAGCCAATACTGCTGGCCACCGAACCGACCAATCTTTTCTTAATTTTTATCCAAATTCTCATTTTCTCCCGCCATCTCTCTCATCTCTCTCGTCCCATTAGCATTTTCATGCATCATTTGTTTCGAAATGACGGAGGACGGGCGTGGGTGAAGGGAGTGGGGGGGAATGAGGGGTGGGCGAACGTGTGGGCTGCCAAATATTTTTTCGGCGCTTCCTCCTCGTGGGACGAGAGTAGATGTGAGGGAGGAGTAAAGGGAAAAGGTCGGATGGGAGGACGAAAGAGAGTGATGGTTATTTTCCGGCGGGTCGGCGCCATTTTATATATATATATATTTATTTCATTCCTTTTTTTCTCCACGCAAAGGTGTCTCTCTTTTTTCCCCATCCGTGTCGTCACTCTTTTATTTTTTCCTCCCCCTGCACGGCAGCCATTCCACCTCTTGCTGTTTCCTTTAGCGTATTTTTTTGTGAGGGGAAAAAGGCTGGAAGATGGATGCACATATTAGTAGGAAAAAGAAGGGAGGTCTCGCAAGTCTCGTTAAGCTTTCGGCTTCGATCCCCTTGTCTTTAGCCATGGTTTTTTATTTCTTTCTTCACAATAATCCATTTAGCATGCATTTGTTCGAGTATTTATTCTTACGTTTTGAATGATTTATTATATCCCAAGTCACTAACAAATAATATGAACCTTTTATGATGCAAGATGCAAGAAACGCGAATTTATATCGTAGAGCTTTCTTAAACGATAATTACGAATTCAGGAGGGTTGTGAATCAATGATGAATCGAATATTTTGAGCACATACGTTGGACTTAATATATTGGGGAGGAAAAGTTAAAGGTTCATCATCATTGGATTTTCAATCCTATAATTGGTTGACTGCTGACATTCACCTTTCCTTATCTAATGCTAGTTCCCTAAGCTCCTGGTATGTACTTCCAAAGCGCTTTCCTCTTTATTAGGTCCATCACCTTATTCCTGGGTCTTTCTCTGGGGACTTTTCTCTCTATTTTGCCATCAATTATGTTCTTCACAAACCCATTGTGTCTCAGGGTGTGTCCAATCCATCTTGTTCTTCTTTTCTGTATGGGGTTCTTCTATTGCTCTTCTGTGCACTTCAACATTTCTTATTTTGTCCGTCCATTTTATCTTCAGCATACTTCTCCACCACCTGGTTTCAATGGCTTCTAATCTTTACTGGTCAGCTTTATCAAGTGTTCATGCTTCCGATCTATAGAGGGCTACGCTATACATTAATGTTTTCACATGTTATAGTTAATGGTTATTTTTATCAAATAAGATGGAAAAACTCGTATAGAATCTTTTAAGATCATGCAAGCCTGTTTATGTCAATAAAGTAGTGTTACATTCAATAAGGTAGAGTTGCATTCAAGATATGATAAAAGGAAAATAGTATAGGTTACTCATTTGCAAATTTTATATCTATCAAACTACACAGTGATTATAAATAGTAATGCAATTCCTCACTTTTATTTTACGGATGAAATTAAAATTAGTTAACAAGCAGGAAAAATGAGCTACCCACAACGGTGTGGTTTTCAGTCAAAGTAAACAATAGTACTTCGTATTCTGATTCAGGAAAATTTCCCTCACACTAAAAATAGAGAGCAGGTATGCAACGTACTCAGGTAACTTAGATGATTTCCAACATTTGGTTGTAATTATAAAAAGATCAATCCACAACATCTCTTAAACTATTTTTAATTTGTTATTTTCTCATGTGCTGAACACAAAGAAATCGAATGGGACATTTAAAAAAAAATTATTTTTGCAAAGAATTTTTTGTATCTAATAAAAATGTTTCAACAGTATTTTACACGTCAGATGAAGTATTTTATCCCCAGAGATAGCCATTTGAAAACAGTTTGTATCACCATCGGGTTTTCTAATTATATAAGTCGCCGAATGGTGCGTGCATATTTCATTTACTATGAAATTACATCTTCTATATTTTCCTCGTCCGTTTCAAACGCCAGAGCGGCGGTCAGGTCAGCAGGATGGCAAGCTGATTCATGAGCCACTGTCGCCCTAAGGCTCTGGCAACGTGTACAGGAGTCACAGGCGGTTGGCAGAAGAGGCGGCCAGTCTGCTACTCATCAATATTTGTTTGGAGGAGACTTAAAATTAGTAAATGTTACTAACTCCCTGCATATATTTAAATCCAAATTTACATTCAATCAATCGAACCCAAAGGGCAGCATTCATGTACCGTACCCCACTGAAAGTAATCACGGCTGGTATTTCACAGCATTCTACACTTGAAATTACTCTCACGCTAAGTTATAACGTAAGCAATCCGTGCATACCCTTTTCTTCGTAAAAATTGGAGGTTAGAGATAACTTAAATGTTAAAAATTGAGTTCCTAGTGGGGAATAGTACCACACTGCTCGCAACCATACACTCGTTCTGAAGCTTTGAAGAACCCCTCAAATTATCTGGCGGGCAAACAGCAAAAAAGTTCTTTGCTAAAGGCGGTCATACAATATTTCACTCACTCTTGTAAAACAGCCTTGATTGTGCCTGCTCTGTTCATGAGTATCCAAATGAAATCAAATCAACAGGAATATAAACTAGTATTTAAAAATATCCACCACGCCAACACGACCGTTGCATATGGTCTTGAAGACAATGGGGTTCCCGGCGGCGAGAATAACTGTCTAAATTAATAAGTCCATGGCTCTGACGCACCGCGTTGAGCGGTCTCCGGACATCATGCGTGTCACCCACGATGCCATGCCTACACGGATTCGCGGCCAAGGCTGCGGCGGGGAATGAAAGAAGACGCCGCCACAACTGTCGTCTAATTGAAATGCATGGTCTACTTATGGTAAGGGGGAGTAGAGGGGGCGCATGAATTATGAGATCGTGTATCCATGGAGAGAGCGGCATGGAGGTTCGTGGCATGGCACTCGACAAGCGGTGTCCCCGAACTGATTGCGTTCTCAGAGATCTAGACTCATAGAGAAACAAGCTGGTGCAGGGAAAGGTTTCTTTAAACACGCAGGAGTACCGCACCTTCCATATTGCCACTTTCTAATGATACTCCTATAGAAGACAACGTAAAATAATTACCCCATTTCGATGCTAGTTCACCTAAAAGTTATGGTGACCCTCATATGGTGACCCATAATTGCCATAAAAATTTCTATTGTATTCATTCTTCCCATTATTTATTAATCGTGAATTACTCCCATTACATCATCTCTACATATATAAGGTAATAAAATTGATTACCTCAGAAGTGGCATAAAAACCTTAATCAATAATAAACCAAAATACGTAAAAATTAAGATATATATCAAAGTATACTTTGCCCAAACCAAATTTAGCTCTGTTTAAGAGATCATTTCTTTATATTGGCCAAAACTACATATCTCTTAGATTAACTGAAAAGACATTGGTTTCATTTTTTAAAATTACCATCATTATCAATTATACATTATCTATGCACGTAATTATCCTCAGTAATTTTCTTTCTCCATTCATTTCAGCATGTATTTGCCATTTCAACATATTAATTTTACACTGTGAAGGCAATACCTAGGGTGGATACCAATTTATTCATTTTTTTGTAAATATGAAGAGATACTACGTTTCATTTAAAATGTATCTATAAATAAAAATACTGATTATTACACTTATGCTTATTTAAGGCGAATTTTATTTAAAATACACATGTGTTCCTCTGGTAAAATTTAGTTTATTTCTCTGCACGAATTATTTTCGTACATATTTTATAATTATTCTCCGTTTTAGAATGACTTTCGACTCAATAGTTAAGTAGGTATCATCTCACTTAGTTAAAGGTGCATGATCGATGATTCAATCGCAATGGATTTACAACTTGACACATAGAGGATGCGCGAAAAATAATCTCAACAAGTGATTATTCGGATTATTGAAACTTCCACGCCCTCAACTCAACCTCATACCTACAAATTGTTGGTTACAAGGTGTTGTGTTAAATTTGACATACAACGGGTGGCGATCGTTCCTCCCCAAAAATCCTTAGGAATTTAGGGGAAATCATGGGAATTTAAATATTGACGTAAATATTTTTTTTAATGTTTATATTATTGATATAATAGGCGAAAGTTATAACGATTTGATTTTTATTCTTGTTGAGTGAAGGAAAGTAGAGCATAGAAGAATTACAGTCACTAAGCCTGTAAATACATTAGAGGAAAATCAACAGCTTTTTATTTGCTCATACTTGAGGTAAGTGTATCGCTTTATGAATATGAATGCTTGGAACCGATATTTGGCTGAGAGAACTGTTTGCTGTAATAGCGTTGTGTATTTACATGTATGCTTAAGATCTTTTCTTCCTCTCAATCACTCGTACTTTAGTGCGATTTCAGTTAGCGATATTTAGCGGTGATATGTCTCTGTATCTTTCTTCTAATCCAAACAAATATTCATGATGACAATATTATCTAGCTAAGAAAAGTACTATCAAGTATGATATATATATTATCATATCATCATTTCTAAGGCATCTAAATTAGTTCCTTAATGCCATTCTTATTAGCATTTAACAATTAATTTTCCTGGGAGAATATTCTCTTGATAAACAGTTTTCTTAAAAATAATATTCACGCTCATTACAGAGAAAAATAACATTTTCCTCTTGTTTATCAATTATCCAATTGTGCATGATGTAATATTAAGCTCAATTTGGGAAAAACTAATTAAGAAGAAAGATAGTATATTTCTTCCCATATGGAACGCAGGGCATATTTTTATATAAGTAACCAGGGTGTAAACTTAATTATGTTTAAGGTTGTTTGAGCGAGTTAGGTCCCTCGTAGGAATAGAGACCACGAATTATACGAGTCAATTTCAGCAGCTGTGGGAAGCATTAAGTAAATACTGCATTATTATTGTTGCAAACATACACTTTTATAAGACTGAAATTCTAAGTAGTTAAATACATATTTTTATATTAGTATTTAATTTGACTATTTTTTCATGCGATACATTTAAAAATTCTTGAAGATGGAAGGTCTTTTGCAATTCTGAAAAAATTACATGCGGTGACAATATGATCAATTTTAAAAAATAGTCGAGAAGAAATACAAACTGTGTGATGTTTATTTTTTATGAGATTTAGTTGTTTGAAATTCCTCATTTGTTAGATAGGATCTATCTGGAGTGCCCACACGTACCATTTCCCCTGTAAAATGGTTATCTTTCGTCAAAAATCTCGGAAATTAGTTCGGTAAGTGGCTGATATTTTGACATCTTTGGAATGGTGAGATACTTTTCATGAAAATGAGACCAAATCCATTGATTTCTAGGTAAAATGATATTTTGCTTAAACCACCTTGAGTATTAATTCGGTGAGATCTCCGAACCGAGAGAAAAGACTTGCCTTCAGACCTAATGCGACATAGACACCGTACATTGTTTTGTACAGAATTTCTGCTTCTATTTCAACCTCTATACTGAAAATTTTATCCTGCTACACCACTGCCACCCCGGGACTGAGTGGCCTTGTTGCTGATTCTCCAAATCTTCTCCTGCCATCCTAACACCCTTGCGTCTCTCCTTCTAGCATTCCCTCTCTCGCGCACACACATCTTCCCATAATGGCCGTCGCATCATTCCCACGGGTTCCTCCGTGATGTATCCCCCATGAGGTTTCCAGGGCCATTCCCATCATGCTCCCTCATCATCGCCGTGTGCTTTCCTCTACTTCGCGCAGCAGAGTAAAATGTAGATCTCCGACTCCGAACCACTTTGTGTCCCTCCGCTCTCCACCACCACGCACACCCCTTGCCCACGAATCGCAAAATGCCTCCCCTTATTTCCTAGGCTGCTTAAGTCATTTGGGGAGGGAAACATAAAGTTGAGGTAATTTGTGCTGCGGGAGACAGGTGTCCGGAATGGTAAATGCAAGAAGAAATGGTGGAGAAGAAGTAAGTGTACGAAATTTAGAAACGAAGAACGAATGTATGAATGGGAAGATGAAAAAGGCGCGTTCATGGATGAAGTCTCCTCGGATGTGACACCGGGTTTGGCTTTTCACGGTTTCAAAAGGGCAAAACTGTACTAAGTTGAGTATCCACCGGAATTTTAGGCTCTTCTTTTACCTGTTGAAAGAGTTGCCAGGTGAAACGTAAAACCCTTGTTTTGATGAGGATAAGTAATTAAAGTCAATATTATCCAACACAGACCTCTTGCTCTCTGATCAAATGCACTTCTTTTAACTCATTTGTTCTTTCCCTTCCCTTCATGTCCCTCTTTTTCTCCTCAGTTTTCCGACTCTCTCGTCCTCCCAGCCCAATCTCCTCTCTACACACTCTGACCGCACGTTAAACTTTATCGATTCCTCCCCGCCATTAATTCCCACGGCTAATCTACAGCCGGGTGCTGACGAGAGTTAGGGATGAGTCCGGCGACCGAATTGCCTGGGAAGGGGCGAATTTTTCTGAAGAGAGGATAACGAAGGACTATGAGGGGGTGGAATAGGAAGGCTTCGCGGACGGTAGATCACGGCCGAAAATCCTTCTGCAGAAGTCTATGCGCTTTTACATTACTTCCCTGCTTTGCCACTTCAAGCAAATCTGTTTACACAGACCTCTGGAATAATAAATAATAATTAGCATAAGTTTTCTAACTTCTCATTTTTGCTTTCTCCATAGTTACTTTGACTGCGGAAGAAATGTAAATATTTTACGACAATCAGGTTGTTGTTCTGTCACGTGCGATGCAATTTCCTTAAAAAAACCTTTGCATTTATATTTTAAGGGAATTCTTCACCTCTATGCAGGACCATAACAATGTTGCAAATTGCATATTATAACGTCACAGGGAACATTCTCACGAAATCATGTAACGAACAATAATGTGCGCCTATAGTCCTGGCCTGTGTTTGAGACCGACCACCGGGGCAATTGGCAACATGTGACTTAAACATGCGGGAAAAGATCCCGCATTGCGGTAATTTACTCCACCGAATTCTTTAGCTATACATTCCTACAGGATTAGCAAGTAAATGGTGCGCTCCGATGAAGCAGTTTCTCAGAAGAATTTGACCATTTAGACTTTTTCTTGAACATTTTAAATGAATGGTGATCTTACAGTTTCCAATGCCCCTCTGGCTTACGTGCCCATTAGCGGGGCGTTTTTGATATCCTCCATCCTATCAATCCCAACCGTAATCTCTCATGCCTTTTTTGTTTTTTATTGCTCCCGATGATGATATCCATGAGTCCAAAACGGAAGATCTGAGAAAATTGGTTAAATTACATAGTGTAATTTTACATTAGCTTCATGAACTGCCTCAGAGTTGAACTGTAGAGCATTGAGCCAATACACAAAGTACTAATTACTTAGGTGGCGTGCAAATTTACCACAAAGCCGAAACCTTTGCTTTCAGAGACAGGGATATTGCATAGAAACATAGAACCATCTTCTCATGACATTTTTAAAAATTTTGTTCCCGTTGATAATTTGATGATGCGTTCCCGTGCATTTGATACCACATCACTTCGAGTTCCAAGAGCAAAAGACTGAGCGTTAAAACGTGAATTACTCTTTTATATATCAAATAGAGGATATAAATTCCTCTGTACCTAGCGAAATGTTGTGGAACAGTATCTTAAATGACAAACACATGGTTTGGTACTGTCTAATTAATTCAACTTGGTACAGCACGTGTTTCTAATTCAACGCAGTCCAATATAAAAGAAATATCAAATGGAATATGTTTTTCTATATGAAGCTAGACTATGAATTAAACATCGTTTTAGGCGTTTTACGCTGGAACCATAGGCAAATATGTTGGTGTAAAGAGGGGACAGATAGGAGTGACGGATAAAAGCGCTCGGATGAATGTGCTAGGGCGAAAGAAATTGAAAGAGCTTTTGAGGGATACTCCAAGGGTCGACCGTGTATTGGTGTGCATTGTATGCCTCCGGGCCAGTGGATGGAAATCGGCGGTGGGGTGAGGATGTGTGAGTCATATGAGGGTTCATGTTTTTGCCCCACGGTGCTCCTAAAGATCCGAAGTCTCTGAGAGATAATGTAAGGGTCGAAATATCACGGCTTTCCCGGGGCCGGGTAATATTTTTCGGCTATATTTTTTCAAAAATAGCACCCATTAAACACACCCTGCAGCATGGTTGGCCCTGCGAAAAAAGGAAACCAGGCAGAAAAAAATGTTTCTTGCGCTCCAAAGATTTAAAACTCATTAATGGCAGTGGTCGCGAAGGTGTGTCCACGACGGTGTTATTCTATGATAGTACGTGACAACGGAATAAGCATCGCACTCTACCTTTGAACGTTATAGCTAAAATGCTAAACCTAATGTCCATAGAGATTTTTCACACTCTCTACGCGTATAAAGAGAGTAAATTTATGCTCCAAATAACTATTTTTAAGCAACTTACGCTTATGATACTTTTCTGTATCACCTGAATCATACTCCTTTCAGAGTTTTGCATTACTTTGAAAAATTTTGGCGAAATATTGAAATTATAAAATGCAATTTTCGCGTTCAACGAAAGGTTGTAAAAATAAAAGTCACTTGCCGTTTAGAACAAGCATGTTAATTCAAAAGCATATTTATATGAAATTGTTAAGTTAAATTAAAAAGACTAAAATCCTGTACTCGATGGAAGAAATTTGGATACAAGAATGCCAATGAGGAGCCAAAAATAGTACTATTAGTATGGAAATCTATATTTCAATTGAAAAACATGAGGGTCTAGTTCCTCAGAATTTGAGTGCGATAGAAACAAAAGAAAAACATGTTCTAAGAATAGATGATACTACACTCTTACAATTAAGGAGAAGGTATTTTTAAACAGATTGGTCAGTACAAACAGAATTGCAATTTATAAAGATATTAAATGCGAAGAATAAAGCAAGTCGAAGAGGATATAGAATGGGGACAACTTTCGGAAAAACGACTGAGACGTGGTGAAACCATATGTTTTAGGGAATAAGTAACTATTGCAAAGTACATAGGAAGAGATATCAGGAGGTAAGAAAACATGCATTAGATAGAGAAGGATGGAGGGCTGCAGTCAACTAATCTTTGGATTGAACGACCAATGATGATGAACATTTGAACGGTATAGGACCTCTACAATAGAACCAATACCCAACAAATTCGACACTTCTATGGAACTATACTTGATTGAAATGATCCCACCTGCAAAATTACGCGGTGGGTTAGATGAATTAGAACTCTGACCGATTTCATTTACAATTGACTCAACGACTTGTAGACTGAATAATAAATCACAAACAATATCAAACTCTATATTATGGGAATTCCTGGAGAATTTTTTATTCAAACTTATTTTTAAGCCATTTACCTTTATTAAGTTAACATTTTATCTTAATATACTTAGAGAAATTTGATTTAACAGATAAAAATTAGTACTTAATCGGAACTTTCTCTATAGCTAACTCCTGTTTAATTGCGAATAAATATTTACGCGTTTATTTTCCGAGAAAAGAAAGAAGAGAGGCACGTTTTTCGTCCAGGTAAAACGCGACACAAACTTTCCATTCGTAAATGCTTGTCCTAGTTTCGAAGCGCCCTCCCTTGGACCTAATTCAAACGATTGAAGGTGTCTGCAAACTTTCGGGACGTCCTCAAGAGGGTCCCCGGCCCGTCAAATTATCACAGCTCATCAAGCCCTCATTATCCGAACACTTTCATCCGAGCCGAAGAGTTTTGCGCTCGACGCCGGGTCGTACCATTGACTACGACGGTCACAGCCTTGCACCAACCCGACTGCAATTTTCTCCCCAGAATCATTCCCTCCGTTCACCTTTTGCAGCTCAAATAGTCACCTGCGATGCGCACGGCGATCCCCGACCTCGTTTCCTGAAATAAGAGACGAAGGGCTGCGTGGGGTGGCGTGCGTCAAGGCAATGAATTAGCCAGGCGGCGACATCACAGGGACTGCGACAACAAGGCGTCCAATGGTAATGAGGAGACTCCAGATATCCAATGTCGCAGTCTCCAGAATAAATATAAAAGCTCTTCTATGAGTGCACTCATCATTTTTTCACCCTTGTGATGGCTGTATCCTGTGTTTCAAGTCGGCGTCGCTGCTGTACCTTGATATTCTCTGCCTAAAATTGGATCCCTATTTCAATCCTTTGCACTACCGTACCGAGCTGCGTTTGATTATTGTAAAACAGCCCTAAGCAATCATAAAAAATGGTTTACCCATACGACACTCCGATAAATGTTATCACTTGTCATTATCTTCAATTTGACGGAAAGAAATTTGAAATTTATTTTGGACCTGAAGCGTGACTTCGGGTTAAAACATAGGATTCACATCCAAAATTTGATTTTCAAGTGAGTATTCCATCAATGGTAAATTGTCAATAGAGCTAAACTAGAAATTAACAACTGAGGTTCATTATATAGAGCACTTTTAGATGTGGATTTGGGATGATGGATGCGATTCAAAACTGGATAGTTTGCAGCCTCCCAACAAAAGCAGCTCAATTCCTTGTGACTCGACATCCCCGTTCTAATCCAGAAACCGTCCCATCATTAATTCTATTTCTCTTAGAAGGTGTAGAGAGGCTGATTGCAAAGAAAAAAATTGAACCATCCTTCCCATTTATTGTTGATCTACAGTTACTCCTACTGCGTTATCTCTACATTTTTAAGGCTTTAAAACTATTTTACCTTAAAATTGGCAATGAATCTAAATCGGAAAAAAACCTTAATGCTCGCAAACTAAGATGTACATCAACGTATACTTTGCTCCAGCCAAATAAGAATCAGTTTAGGCGATCATTTCTTTATGTTGAGCCTCAACGATTGATTGGTTTACCTAAAACATCCGTGGAACAAATACCAATTCAATATTTTTGTAGTAAAAATGTGGTAATTTTGTGTTAATAATCCAGATATGTTCTTCTGTTAATCTATAGCTTTGTGCGCTGGGCTTTAAATTGAAGATCCTGTCAGAAAAACTATAACTTTACACACTTGCCTGGATTGTGAAATAACACTCATTTAAGTCTAGATAAATTAAAATACATTCACTATTAAAATTTATTCTGGCACTTTGTGGTCAAATGTATATTTACCAGAAATACTGCAGCCCTAACATTACATTCAGCTATCGTTCAATAATAATATTCCATGAGCGTCCTAGTACGTCTATTGGACAATATAAGAGACGTACCATTACGTCCATTCACTCAAGCTCCTTCTCAGACTTTATAAGAGGCCGTACCATTACGTTTATTCACCCAAAGTGTTAATGGAGATAATATTCACAATGTGAACCACGACAGGGTTGATTTAAATAAAAGGAAAAACGTCATCACTTATTGAATATGTATGTTCGTAACTGACCCCAGTTTTTTCTTACTGAGTCATCTCTACATGTGATAGCAATTTTTGAGGTATTCAGTCTACAGTGTACAGGCACCCCTTAAGTGGATACATAATTTATCCGCATTTTTGCTTCATGTTAAGATTACTATGTGTATTTTGGAATTGGCAAAGAAAAATATTTATTATAACTATAAATAATACTTTCCTCCTGTCCTTGTTGTTACTGATGAACTGAACTGCCAAGCAAAACGATCTTTCTGTATGAAATTTGCTATGATCCTTGTCTAGAGTTTCATCCGAGCTTATTTTTCGTGCCTCCAACACTTCCGGAAATATTGATGGAGTTCGAGAAGTTTCAATTGGATACTGAGAATTCCATCTAATTTTTAAGAGGAAATATTGTTGTGAGCTACTGTGAGTATGGCGGTGTGTGGCAAAAGGTGTTATGATAGCATCCGTAAAAAGGGAGGAAAACTTAGAAAAAGAAATTGGAAGAGTAAAAGTGCGAATACGAGGTGCTACCCAAAAGTTCGGGGAATTTGAATGTCGCGCGCGAACCATTGGTGATACGACCTGCTGCCGCTAAATGAGGCTAACACTACTCTTTGTGAATCAGTGTTCCAACAATTGTGACGGTGAGAGCCTGCATTGTTGAGTTTCGTGCGGTTGTGTAACGTTGTGTTTTAGTGTTTCGGCGATTCTATAAATGGCAGATTTTAAAGAGCAAACCTGCCTCAAATTTTGCTTCAGGCTTAAAAAAACTGCTGCGAAAACCCATCGCATGCTTGTGGAAGCATTTGGCGAGAGTGCTATGTGTCAAAGTAAAACATTTTTGTGGTACAAACGATTCAAAGATGGACGAACGACAGTCGACGACGAAGAGCGTTCAGGACGACCGTCAACAAGCACAACACCGGAAAACATCGCAAAAGTGCGAGAGGCTATTGGTGCTGATCGTATACGAACAATCCATGATGTTTCTGCATTCGTAGAAATGTCATACGGGTCCGTGCAACGCATCTTGTCAGACAATTTGTACATGAGACGCATTGCTGTAAAATTCGTACCGAGACTGTTGACCAGCGACCAGAAAGAAAATCGCGTAGCTGTCTGCAGTGAATTGAAAAATGCAGCAAGAGATGACCCTAACTTCATCTCCAATATTGTAACCGGTGATGAGACATGAGTGTACGGTTATGACCCTGAAACTAAGCAGCAATCGTCGCAGTGGAAGTCACCACGTTCACCGCGGCCAAAAAAAGCACGCCAAGTTCGCAGCAACGTCAAGTCCATAATGATTGTTTTTTTTTACATCAAAGGCATTATCCACAAGGAATTTGTTCCTCCTGGTCAAACTGTCAATGAAAAGTTCTATTGTGAAGTTTTGAAGTGGTTCCGTGAAAGCTTTAGGCGCAAACGTTTAGATCAGTGGGCTAACAACAACTGGGTTCTGCACCAAGACAACGCGCCCGCGCACACATCGCCAGTTGCTCGGAATTTTTTGGCTTCCAAAAACACGGTAGTGATTCCCCATTCGCCCTATTCGCCTAACCTCACCCGGGTTACTTTTTTCTCTTTCCAAAATAAAATTTCAATTGAAAGGCCGTCGTTTTAACACAATTGAGGAGATCCAGGAAGAAACGGAGAATCTGCTTGGAACACTTACACTTGCAGACTTACAGGGATGCATGGAATCATGGATAAAACGCTGGGATTGCTGTATCAATGCCCAAGGGGACTGTTTCGAAGGAGATGGGGGAAATTATAAGTAATGGTAAGCTATTTTATTTTTATGGTAAAATTCCCCGAACTTTTGGGTAGCACCTCGTATAAACTGTTGGCAAACAAAGTGTTCCGCTCCATTTTATTTACTCTCAATATAGGTATATGGGAAGAAGAGATTATCGCAAGTGATACTGAGGCAGAGTTTCTCTCTTTTTGTGTCACTTCTCTCAGTTCCAAAGGTATGGTGTGACGGAAAACTTTTGACGCTGTAATTAATTCTGGAGGGAAACATATTTCCGTCGTTGAAAATAAAAATGGAGACAGCGACAATACTGCCAAGTAACGTGGCACTTATTCCTTGAAACTGATTTTTTTGTAATGTTTGGGAATTTGTGTGCTGTAGGACGTTTGATTTTATTTAAAATTAAACTAAACTGAGAAACTAGACTTAATACTTTGTGGTAGATTACATAATTCAAATAACGTCCCTCGCATCATCTTCAAACTAGCGTAATCTAAAATTTTCTTGTGATCATTGCTTAAAGATCATCAATCTGCACAAACGATAAAAGGGCTTGAAATACGAAACCGCTGTATTTCCGCGCCCACACTGACTAACGGGCAGCAAAACTGGAAACTGAATGGCGTATCGCTTAAAACAGGGTAAGTCAACCTCACCAATTCTAACCGATGCATCATGTCGGGTGTTAACCACTGGCGTCCTGTGACCCCGATATCGCTATTCACATCACCACAGACATGCGCACAGGAGAGCACATAAATGCTGAGTGACGTCTCCGCTGTCTTCCCCTATGAGGACGCTCCTATGGGACGGCCGCATAGAAAAAACAGGATTCCCCCTCCCCCAGAGAATGAGAGGCGTGTGCGGGGACACCACGTCGGCACCCCGGAAATCGTGCGAGGGAAGTCCAGCGAGCATAAGGACACGGATGAGCTGTGAAATGATGGACCTATCGTTCCCTTCGCTCCTCTCCCGCTCTGTCCCTCTTCATTGGTCGGCGAGAGGAGGAACGTTTGACCCCGGCGAGTATCACGAAGCTGGGAGGGAGGGCGGGGGGTAGAAGCGGGGAGCGGACGTGGACTCCGACATTAACTGGTAGGACGAGCGTCGCGTCGAGGCCATTACACTGATGAAATGCAGCGGCACAAGCCGGAGGCGCCCAACACACACACACACACACACACGGTAGGGAATGCCAAAAGGGGTATCGTGGGAGAGGACGCAGAGGGGCTGGGAGAGAGGTGTCGACTGTATTTTTTTGTCTGTTGATACGCCGCCCGCCACATAGGATGTAAGCCGGTCTGGCAGGTGGAGTGTTCCGCGTCGGCACAAGATGAAATAAAGGCTTAACGATATGCAACCTCATCGATATGCACAATCAACTGGATTTATATCTGAATGGGTATAACGTTGATTCTATATGTTCAGATACTGTTTGTGCCCAATAACTTACGTTGTATTTGGAATTAAATTGGTATATCATGTTTAATGTGTGGTTGTGGATTAGAATGAACAATTAGGTGGACGGTAAGAAATACATTCGAGGAAGAATTTGATATGGTGGGTGAGGAGAGGAAACTCTGGAGTAGACAATCCATAGGCAGTTTAGTTGATGGGAACAGGTGAGGAAGGACGATGAGATGCTAAAGGTTGCAGAGGGGATAGCATTGTATGAGGAGTGGAAGATAAGAAAGAGAATAGGATTTTTGGGCAGGATTATGCAAGAAATGACGTACAAGTCTGACAGAAGCGATATAATAAAAGAGATACATTTCCAAACAGATAGGTACAAAAACTCGTTTTTTCCGCACTCAATGAGCGACCACAATAAAAACTGAGCTCCATAAAATGCATTCCCATAATACACGTCACCTTTGACGATATGCAATCTCATGTATATGCAAAATCGACAGGATTTATATTTGAATGGCTATAACGTTGATTCCATGTATTCAGATACCGTTTGTGCCCAATAACTTTTGTTGTTGTTTTCTTTGTACTTCTGGGACCTGCGTCCTCCCCGTAGCACAACCCAAAAGACAAGACCACGCGGTCAGGAGCCCCCCCGCAATATATGCGCAATCGGTCAATTGGCTGACGCACACACATTACAGGGGTACCGTGAGGGCTCGTCGGCAGGATTGCGCTCGGAGGGGACGTAGGCCCACGTCACTTCCTGCGACGTTATATCTTTTATTGCCTTAAAATACATAGTTTCCAGTTCAGGATGGAGCCGGAAAATTAGGCCATTTCTTTTCTGGAGTGAATACAATCCAGCTTGATTGTCAATGAACATATAAATTGCAACACCACTTAAATTTATATCGTTAAGTAAAGTGATTGTGTCCATGAGGCCGGTGAGTGCGGAAAACAATTCAACTGAGTTTATATACCAATTGGGCACTGGGAATTGATGAAAGATTTCCCATTAGGGAAGTGCAACCGCTCCCTGATGGTGAGTGGTGTCTGTATACACTTGGACTATTTCTTTAGCCCTGGGAAGGAACAATTTCTTGGACACCTTCTATGGATACACCTTGGACAACACCTTGGACACCTATGCCTCCTTCAATTAACTGTTTCCACCACTTGTTTTCCCGCCGGAACACCTGTGATACCATACTTTAAGGGAGGCATAGGATCCATACCGTCCATGCGAGATAGCCGGCTGCTTTGGGGATATCCCATTGCCGTAAGCGGAAAATAATGGAAACTAGGGATTTGATCTGGTTCACTGCTTTGATAGTTAAGCGGAGACTAAGATCACTTGTATCAATTAGCACTCCTAAGTATCGGATTTCCTGTTTATAGATTAACACTGATTTTTTTACATGATTACCGAAATTCCGAAGGTATATTGGAGATATGCACTAATTTGGTGCCCGCACATTTTATTTTTGTAGAAGAAGAGCCAATCGTCTAAGTAGGCTATGCTGTTACATTTAATTTTTCTCTTTACGAGGAGAACATCCTCCGCCCATAGTTGCAGGATATAGGGACTGAGTGGATGGCCCATAGGAAGCCGCGTGATGGCATACGTCTTCTGCCTTAGAAGCGCCAATGATTAAGATGCACTTGTATCTGGCAGATCACACACTTTAGATCTATTTTAATCAAATAGTTTTTTTTGTTGGCTCAGGGCCAAAGCACGCGCCGGACCTAGGAGGCTAAAATGTGGTTTCTTATATGCACTTGTCCATGGGCTAAGGTCTTGAATAAAACGGTATTGCCCTCCGAGTTTGGGTATGGTGAAACACCGGAACGCATTGGTTGTGGGCCATTCCACAACAACTCCTGCCTGTTTGAATTCATCTATAAACTTGTCCATGCCGGGAGATGGGGTCGTTCGTTGAAACACATGGTGGGGGGGGGTATTTGCTGGGCGTGGGAGGGATGCTCATTTACGCGACATTTTCTCGTTGATTCGTTTTGGATAGCGGTATGGCCAGATTGGGGGGACTACGCGTACTAGTATAGTGTCGGCTATCTCTTATTCCGGGGGGGGGGGGGAGGGGAGTGTCTGGGATATGGATGTTTTCTTCCTCTTGGGGTGGTCCTGGAAGATCGCACGCCTCATCGGGCTGAGGAGCAGGACTTTCCACCGCGCGGCGTCGCCCTCCTAGTTGTCAGAGCTGTATTCTGAGTCCTCTTCTGTGTCCGCGCAGCAACATTTCTTCTACCGATGAGAGAGATTCTTCAGGGGTGTGGATTGCAACTTCTGCCTCGTCCACACCCTCCGCGCCGAGGGGTGGTGGATCGAAAGAGCTGAGGTGCAAGTTGGGGTTAGGGGCCACTGGGGGTTGGGTTGGGGTCTGTAACTTTAACCCGGGAGGCAGGTGCAATGACTAGTGAGACACTGTGAGGGCTGATCGTAAGGCATCCGTCTACCCAATTGTGGCTACTGCTAGGAGCATGTGTCCCATGTTGTATAGCACTTTTCTTTGTGGAGCCACAAGCGTGAGCCATGCGGATGCCATGGCAAGCACTAGGTCAATTTCATGAATAACTCTAGCTTTTAGTCTACTAGAGTTGCGCTGATTCTTTAAGGTAAGAAAAAGTTCCAGTACTTCTTGATCTGACGGTGGGTCTATGCCAGTAATGTAGTAGGGCTGCGAAGGAAGGCACCACTGAGGCTGGTACTCCTTGGTTATTCAGCGTCTGTGTAAACTGGAGTACTTGTTGTGTAAGGGCCTGTAGCTGGTTCAGTATAACCTCCATATTGGATGAATTAGAAGTTCCCGGGCTGTCGAACTTAGGAAATCTGCATTGTATTTCCTCCTCGTCTTTGTTCGATTCCGCGAACAGGTCTGAACAAATTGGGTCACCTTGGCCGCGGGTTTGATATGAGTGATTACTAGACATAGGAAGAATTTTTACTCATGGGATTTACGAGGTAAACTGCCTCTTAAAACCTTATCTCTTACTTATTTACACGGCTGGTATCCCAACGCTCCCTGCCACACGCCCATACGGTTGCTCGCAGGGTAGTATGTAGATGTACGCTGAAATTAAGGGAGAAATCGTGTATACAGATAGGGGATTCCTTATGTAATATTCTAGAATATTTTCATTTTTTCCAATCAAATCAACCATAATCTATAGACCATCTTGCTAATAGCAATCTTAAATAAGTTCTTCTGTTACAATTCAAGTGAAAAAAGCACGCAAAACGAAACAAATATTGATTTAGGTGGTCAAGACAAGAGTCGTGAATCTCAGTGAACAGAAAAAATGCGCTCAAAGTTATGGGCTAAATGAAAGGTTAGGGCACAACCTCAGCTCGGGTATGAGCTATTAGGTGTAATGAAGCACTCGTGCTACTCTTGGGCATGGGCTTTGATGTGCTATGAGTGAGGAGGTGAACAAGGTATGTGTGGTGGCAAGGGAAGCTTAATTCATGTAACAAAGTAAAGATTCATGATTCAAGTTGTACATAGATTTACGTCCAACACCATAAAAGAAGTACTGCACCCTAAAATGCCTATCAAAATATAACCAATTAAGAATATAAATTTCACAGCTAAATTCGAAATAAACCATGAATTTCACGAGCGAATATATTTTACTCAAACTTCCATGACCTACTCGCCGATTCATCCAACATTTATTGACTGGCGTAACCCGAATCACACACCTAACAGCCAGTTGGGAGGTTTTTTTAAATTGTTTTCTGCAGAATTACCTAGAATCTGTTTCGTATCTGAGCTGGAAGAAGGAACCCAGAAACAAAACTTTAAAGGAAGTGGTTTAAGGCCTAAAAGGGCGGATATGACCAAGTTGTGGATAGCGAAGACTCCCGTTCCGTATCCTCCCTTGCCGCCGACACCTTTCATAAAAGAGAATGGATACAAATCCCAAAATATTCGGGATAATAAACTTTGTGGGCCATTTGAATGAAGCGCAGAGTTTCTGTTATATTTTTTACGCTCGAATCCTCTCCCGCATGCGTAGTCGGAGGATGAAGCTCTCTCTTCCTCTCACACTCAAGTCCCACCTGAAAAGTCTCCATTAACTTAGGGATGAAAAGGTGGTGGAGAAGAGCCTAAGGGGAAAGGAATTTCCGCCCATTGAAAAAAAAATCACATCTCTCCCTCACATACAAACTACCAGTTTGGCGAAGGCATACCTAGCTTAAAAACGGCAAGTTTGTTTTTTTTAATTATTTCTCTCCCTCAAATTCAAAACCAACGCATGAAAGGCTCAGCAAAATACTGCGGGTGAACTGAACGTGTTTTTTTATTTTTAATGCCCGAGTTAAGAAGATAATAATAGTGGCTTAACCCTTTTTTGTATGGAATGGAATGAAAAAAAATCTCTTTCAAGTTGCGCCGAGCACTATAGCGCCTTTCTTTTGGGACTATTTGTCAAGAAGCATGGGGGAATGGACGAAGAGAGTAGAGGTGGTCGAAGTATTAAACAATGCCGCCGTCGGCAAAGAGACCGCTGAGCGAGAAAGAGCACGGAGGGGTTAGGAAGCATTCAGGAGTCGGGGTCGTCAAAAGCACAGGAAGCGAACGATTGTGGCAAGGAGAGTGGATGGGAGAATCGCCTGAGTAGGCACGTCGCGCGGGATGAATATTTCGAGTAAAAAAGTCCACCTTAACAAAGGGAACTTTATTTTTTTTCCACGAAGAGCGGTAATACTTTGCGTTAAACCCAGTTGACATTTAAGCCCTTATCAGATTGACAGGAAGATCCGTGCAGTAGAAGATTATGTTTGACTTAACAAAATAAAATCTACAAAATCTGTGACCGTGCAGTAACGTTACGCTGCTGAATTGAAATGGTCACTGAGCTAAGGATGAAAGATATCAAATCGAGGTTGCCAATTGAAGTGTGAAAAGCGAAGCAATGATTGTATTTCGTGGCGTAAAATTATTTGCAAAACCACGAGAGAGGCCTCTATGCTAAATTTCAAATACAGGAAACTATGATAATCAATGTCACGCCATCATCACCTGATGATGGCGTGACAGCCGAAACCGGTCGAAAGTTATCAATAAATTGTGGAAGTCACAAATTTTGTCTTGATTATCATGACGTTCTTACACCACGTGAAAGCTTCGAGTTTTCATATTATTCATTTTACAGGAAACTATTTCCTAGTTTGAAATTGGATTGAATTGAATGACTGAAAGGTAGAAGCCAAATCAATAACCCTTTCGACGTGTAGCTTTAAAAATACGCACTGCGCAGAGTATCATGCTCAAGAAAACATTATCACTCGCAAGAATTCCACGTACCTACGGCCCTCGAATGGACCTATTGCGAATATCATTAGAAGAGGACCAGTGCTTATCTGGCAGGTTTTTGTTCCTATCATGCATTGTTAACTTCATTGCATTAGGAGGGTTATCCATCATCCACAATTGGACTGCACTTCGTGACATTTTTCCATACTATGAGATATTTCCATATTTAAACTCGCCATTGGGGTGATCTCCAATAAAAATAGAATGTGTCGTTAGTGGTGGAAGCTTATGTTCACTCGTTTTAGACATCCTTTTCCCAGCTGTCTCAAAAAAAGTAGACGCATAAGGATACCGGAAAACTGATGCCCTAAATCCTTTATCTCTGTTCATTTTTTCATGTAAATTGCAAATTTTCCTAGGTTTACCTATAGTGAACATGTTTCCTAGGAATTTTGATGTATGATACAAATATTTAATATATTTTAATGGAAGTAAATTCAAAGATTAATCACAAGCTCCAAGAAAATAACTGGATAGGTGGCACGATATCAAAGATCTTTAGAGGACTTTCATGATGATAGCGTCCAGGATAGCTTTTATGAAATGGTCCCATGTCGCTGTATAGCATTGGAGATATTAGGTGTCGAGTAACCGGTCATCCAATGCAAGAACGATATAACTGTGCGTTAAAATGTGACGAGCGTGTATTAACTTTCTGCAGAAGAGGATAATGCATTATATCTTGCATTTATCTGTAAAATACCACTGCAGAAAATTCAGAGTAAGGGTTTTGCTAGCCATCAAACCAGGACTGGAATGAGGACGTCAAAATAGCCATATGAAGCAGAAGCTGGATAGCAAAGGGAACTCGGAAGCATATTTAATGGCCCCTGAGCACAGAATGGAGACACGTTTCCGTATTAAATGGAATTATGGTAAAAACAATTCAGCAATGCCTCTCATGTGATTATTTCCAATCATTTTCGATGACTGATCTTCACATCGTCAGGATATTTGTAAAATTTATCATGTCTTTTAAAAGCATTCTTTGCGGAGAAACTGACTGTTTACAGCAGATAACATTTGTTCTTGGTTTTTTAATATTGAAGCATTAACGGTAATTTTTTCAATTATCTTCGATCAATCCCTGGGTTCTACATCACTGTTAAATTAACGGTACATTGGAATAAATCCAGATCGAAACTTAATTTTCTGAGCATATTTCGTAAAAAGCATTCTACTATCAATGATTTATTTCTAAGGTATAATTAGTTAAAATTTCAATTTGCTCTATTTTCATGTAGCGTTAATTAAAGCTATGTAAAAACCTTTCGTGTGCTTTGTGCAGAACAGTTTGGCTGAAAAACTCTACTACATCCCAAAAACTCAAAGGTGCATGCACGATCAATGATTGGGTTTCGGAAACTAATTGGAAAATTACATTTTTTTAAATTAGAACCACGGAGTGATATCTTACAGCAGTCAGTTTTCATCACCTGATTATTCACAGCATCTTTATGAACTTTCAATTCATAACTCTACGTAGTTCAGAAGTTGTCTTGAACTACCACGCATTACATTCCCGCCGACCAACTAAAACTCCACTTTTATGAATCCTACCGTCGAGAACAATAAAAAGCGCCCTGATGAAACTTTGAACAAGTCTCCCTCTTTGTGATGGACCCTTGGAACGTTCCAGAAAGAAGATAAAACTTGGTTTTAATTAAAAGAGTGAGGGTAGATATGGGATTATAACGGGATGAATACTGGCAAGACGTCTGAATGGGAGGACATGCTTACATTCCAGCCGAAAGCTCACAACCAGACTGAGCACTGTACTCATTAACGTTTCCTGGCCTATGCTCCAAATGAGATGGGGCAAGGCCGGCAGTGTGGACAGAATATCTCTCACATAGACAGTGCTTCCAGGAGAAGTTACGGCCTGATAAATCTTTTAGGAGTTGCGCCAAAATAGCTTCGCATTTTAGGCACTGTTTAGACATTGCTCAACAGAAAAATTTAACGAGAAAAAGTGGACCTAACGCAATCTGTAGCAAAACAATAAATGATTCATTTGTATTTACGATTCCGTACTTCAAACCTCTTACTTCTGTGATTGCAAAATTCTAATGAGTATAATTACACGAAAAAGAAATGTCCTTAAACAGTGCTTCTCTAGCGTTATATGCTTGATGTCGCGGTTCAGACAAACGACGCAATGCATGTGGAAATTTGATTGCAGGGTATATATTTGCAAACAGCCCAAATTAAGTCACGTTATTCTATGTGTCAGTGCTGATGAATCAGGCCCCAGAAATGACCTGGGCCATACCAACTGCAAACTTAGTTATGCTCGCCTTAATTTTTGCGAAGATTGACCCACTGATGCAAGATTTCGAAGATTGACCCACTGATATTTGCGATGCAAGTGGTAAATGAATCCCTGACTGATAAAAAAGATTTTTTTAAATAGTAATTTTTGAAAAGGTTTTACATCTTCTAAAGTTAAATGAGCAACCATCATATTCATTTGCCCGAATCTTCATAAACTTATTCGAAATAAGTTTGATTTTTCTTCACTTAATAATTATAATAAAAAAGACTATTGTACAAAAACATCGAGTCTCTATTATAGAATGTAATTAAGGAGTCGTCATTCTACATTTTATACTGCTCTATTCCATGTCTATCATCCATATAAGTAATACGCTATGGATAGTGGTGGCAATCAAACTGTCAAATTTAAATGTGAATGCATCTTCCCACGATTTTTCGACAGAAAGGATTTCAGTCAAGCTTAATTTCCCAATGAAACAGGCAGGTTCATGGGAAAATTCAGGCTGATGATATAACTCTAACAGCTATGTCATATCATGAGTCCCTCAAATGCTATGTTTTCAAATTGATTGTGAAAAAAACGAGGTAAGGGCAAATTAACGTGAGTTCTAGCGTGCCACAGGTAGGTGAAGAGGAATTAGACACTCAGTGGACCGGAGTAGTTATTTAGATCTCGAGTCGAAAAATCAACAATTTGGTACTCGACATGTAGATTATGATCACTATATTTCTGCTAAAGTTTCTAGAAAAGGAAATGAAGCTTGGTATAAGGTAAAGTAATAGGAATAATTAAATGAAAGTGAGAGAAATAGGATGGAAGATACGGAGTAGATAAATAAGTGTTCTGACGGAGAAAATACAAGAAATATGCAGTATTTTGCGTAAAAAATGGCCGTAAATAGCCTTGGATATTGAGTTTTGATAGATACTCTAATAAAAATCATGACTATTCTTGTAAATTTTAAGATAAAGATCCGCAGGTCACGTCATCATTTCACCTCCCAGAGCCTCATCTCTTACATCTTCACACAGCTGGTGTCCTAACACCCCCTGCCACATGCCCATGCCGCGGCTCGCAGGGTAGCATTTAGATGTAGATGCAGTCTTATAGCTGGATAAAAATCATTACATTCATGGTATTACAATTTGATTGTACGGTGGTGTGAGATATTTCACAAAGTCACAGAAATACACTTGGTTACAAACTTCGTTAATATTTTAAATAAAATAAGGAGATAATTATACATATTTCTCTCATTTTTTGTATGAATTTCATTGTTTTCACCCCGTTTAGGGTGCTCCACCGGTTGAGGTAGACTTAAATGGGAGACATTCTAAACCTTTCCCTCTTTCAAAAGATGCAATCCCTTACCTAATTACTGGGTTCATTTTTTTCATTGTACATCTTACTTCACCTCATTCCGCCCATGAAGCCTATTATATTTCCTCCCCTCTCGCAACTACCCAACATCTTCTCCTCAACCACGTCCTGATGCATCCTAAAGCCTCTCCTTGTCAATTCTAACCAATTACTCTTCCACTTCGTAAGCTTCTGCAAGCGTTCCTTTACCCACCATGCCAAGAACTTTCTTTTGTCTTCCATCCCATCCTTTCAACCCCCAATTGATAAAAAAAACATTTTTTGGGAAAATATTAACGTTTTAGAAACTGCAATGGTAGTTTTGTCATTATGGAGCACAAAAACTTTTTAATTTCTGTTCGAAATCAATAATTTTTCTCGTGTAGCCGTCCAAAGAACTGTTAAAGTTCTAGGACCTTGGATTTCACCTAGTCCATGCACAGAAAACTTCCCCTGGAACAGAGAGAAGAGAAAGTCGACAAGATAGTGAAGATAAGAGAGAGAATTGAGCGAAATAAGCACTGTGACTAAAAGTTTGTAGAGCATCGAGGAATATTATTTGCTATTAATACTGGATTAGTTCGAGGTCGAAAGAGACAAATGGTGGAACGAGAGAAGAGCAAAGAAACAAAAGACGATCTCCGACGGAATTAAGATATTCCAAGCCTTGCTTACACTCCACGGTGGTGAGGATCAAACTAAGTGAGACGTACGCTCTGGCTTGGTTACACATCCATTGTGTGCTTTGATAGATCTTTTATTCATATCCTCCTGGAATCCTGACGCAAGCGCAAGACACTGTGGAGTAACGAGTGGGCAATCCGGATATGAAAACATTCCTCCGTGCCGAGTCCCAATCTTCCCCCGAATTCGACGAGAAGCGGTGAAAAAAAACGAAAAAAGAAAACCTGGGATTCTACTTCTATGATTTCTTTGCTGTGATCAAACGAACGTTATTTGCTTAGACTGAAGTTTCTGATGGAATATTTTCACGAAGAATTATGCATTCAGGTGATTTCACAGTGTAGCACGTGAATAGCAATTCGTGGATATGTCAGCAAAGAAAGGCATAAATGCGAATCTTTCCATGATTCAGTAAGAAACACGTCCAGAATACTTAATTGAACAGCCAAGACTAGCACTTTTCTTTTCCAGCTCTGAAGTATATGCAGTGAGGTAAGTCGCTGTTTTCTTGAAACACCGCTTGGTCTTGAACATTAGTGATAAGAGACCTACAGTAAAGAAAAGATTTATAAACAAACCGCCTCGATGAATGAAAGCATTCATTATTTTTTTATTACTTAAAGTTGCTCGGTGACTCAAAAACAGTATTATTACTTTACACTCAGCTGCATTTGACGGTGTTGGTGATGTGACAAAAATAGTACGCTCTATAAATTCTAATGAATGCTGGATATGTTGCAGTGAGCCGCATAGTGTCGCTTTGATGTAGCAGGCAGGAAAACATTCGGGTAACATCGTAATTAAACACAGGCATGGGAACTGGGATATATAGAGCTAGGATAATACAATAAATTACATTCAAACAATAAATGAATGAATTAAAAACATGAGTCACTCGTAGCCCGAATTTAAACAATGATAGATACCAGAATTTAATATGGTCATTTGGAATTATTTCTCGATCAAAGTTACTCTTATTTTGTCATCTATGCATTTTAATATCAATAATTGGAAATGAAAGAGGATAGAGAACTCTTAGAATTAACTACGACCACAGAGGTAACGTAAACATAAATGTTTTTATTTTGATAATACTGACAAATCTCAGAGCTCAAACCCATTTTGCTCAAGCTTGTCCAAAAGCCCATTTTGGACAAGGCAGTTTGAGCGAGATAGTTCCCTAACCATAATTGAGACCATACTTGAATTATACGTTTCAATTTCACCAGCTGTGAGACAACTGATTTAAATACTGCACTATTATTAGCGCAATAATACAGTTTTATATGGAATAAATTATAAGTAATTTAATAAAAATATCTACATAAGTCTTCAACTTGACTCATTTTTTTCGCACGCTACGTATAATTCAATACGAAAGGTTTTTTGTGATCCAGAAGAATTTATTGCGGTTACAATATGATTAATTTTCAAAAATACATGAGAAAACGTTAAAACTACAGGCTTTTAGTTTTTGTCAAGATCTAGTCGTTAGAAAAACGTCATATTTGGAATGAGGTCTCTCTGGAGTGTAAAGTTTTTGGAAAATATCTCGGAAAGTAATGTGGTAAGGGGTTGATAGTTTGGTGCTATTGCAAGAGTGAGATGTCTTTCTTTAAAATGAGACCAAATATATTGATTTCTAGGTGAAATGATATTTCATCTAAACTACCTTAACTCCTTCTAAATAGCTGACTCCTATTTTTCGGTTGTTTAAGCCCAAGGAAAGACCACATCAAGCAAAGTACTTCATCCTTACGACGGGAAGATGAGTTGTGGTCTGCTCTACCAAGTATTGATGAGATCAAGCTCATGTCGTCTCTGGCCCCCCTCTGCCCTTCCTTTACTCCTCATCGCCTTTCAAATTCTTTAACTTGATCTAGTTGTCCTCGTGGATCTGTCTCCTGCCATAATTTTACCCAAGGTCAAAATGTGAAGGCTCCCTCTTACAGTAGTACAAATAGTACAAAAGTACAAATAGTACTTGTTAGACATTTTCGGGACTCTACTGCTGTTACAACATGGTTAATTTTCAAAAATTGATGAGAAAACATACAAAATACACGCTTTTTGTTTTTTATCAAGATCTAGCCGTTATAAATTCCTCATATTTTGAATGATGTCTCTCTGGAGTGTAATCTTTTTGGCAAATATCTCGGAAAGTAATGTGGTAAAGGGTTATAATTTTGGTGCCATTAGAAGGGTGTGATATTTTTCTTTAAAATGAGACCAAATTTACTGATTTCTAGGTGAAATAATATTTCATTTAAACTACTATGAAGAACTCACTCTAAATAGCTGATATATTTTTCGGTTAATAAAGCCCAAGGAAAGACCACATCAAGAAAATTACTTTGTCCTTAGGACGTTAAGATGAATTGAGATCTGCTCTACCAAGTATTGATGAGACCAAACTCATGCTGCCTCAGGCCCCCATCAGCCCTCTCTATACTCCTCATCGTACTTCAAATTCTCTAGCTTGATCTAGATGTCCTCGTGGATCTTCTTATGCCATAATTTTACCAAAGGTCAAAATGTGAAGGCTCCTTCTACAAATAGTACTGGTCAAACATTTTCGGGACTCTATCACAAATGATATCTTTTTATTTTTCCATTTCTTTGCTAATATCAAAACCCATCGCTTTATCAAAAGTTAGAGCAAAATGATGCGTTTTTTACTCCAACGATCCTGTATTACTTTTATTTTCTTCAGGCGGGTGATTTGAGCAATTTTTACACCTTTTTATCAGTGCAAATTTACAAATGTGAAATTCTGCAGGTTTCTTACGTTCGTCAAAATAGAATTGTTACTACAAGATAGGGTTTGATCTTGTATAGGTCGAACGTTCGTTAAAACGGACGTTGTAGTTCAAACTGTGATCAATACCCCGCATGGAGCTTTCAGCACGAACCCATTGCCAATCAAGTGTCCTCCAGTCCATGGGGAAGGTTTGCATTGCGTTTCATACACTTAAGCCGTCTTGCACAACAGTCCCTGTACTTGAGTCGCCGCTTGAAACTCAAACACATTTGCCAATCACACGGTTTAGTCCCGGCAGTTAATCATTGCAGACCGGGTAAGTGTGTTCCGCTAACCATTTGCTTCATGAATTACCGTTGGAGTTCCTTTACTACAAGTGGCGCTTATGCGGGCGTACGTTACTCGAGTTAATATTGGGCTACAATTTTGGGGTTGCTTCATCTAAAATTTCTACACTTAAATACATAGATAAATTGACATCCATGTTTACATGTAGTTTTCACATTTAATGCCGCAATGTTTTAGTTTAAGTAAAAATAAATTATTGAAACAGCAGTATAAAGTTCAGTTCTAAATAATAAAATAAGCAGTATAAAGTTCTAAATATCGTCACATTGTTTTTCCTTATTTATTGAAAAATCAAAATAGCTCTGCTATTTAGTTTTGACCAGGATTTATAAATCCTACGTTAATTTCTTTTACGTTGTGTTACCATGACTTCCCTGGTTACTACAGAGATAAAACAAAAGACTATGCATAGCTTTCACTTTTGTATTTAATACAAGACGGGTTTCGTTACATAGGTGGAATCCGTTCAATTCGCCCTCATGACGTCGCCTATGTTACGGAAAATTATGTAAATAAAATTTATCAGTTAAAAAATACACATATATATACTTTTATTATTTTTTGCAGTAAACTTTCACATCTTTTAGCTATAAACGGCAGTTTTTCACCATAGTGATGAGTACCATGCCGAATTAATGCATAAATGTTATCTTTAATGAATTAAGGAACATTTATGTGCTATCACCCATTCAAAATAAAAGTGAAGCGCACTACATATGCAATTCCGTGATAATGGGACTGTCTCTTGGTGGAATTACTCTCACCTCAGCTACTGTGGAGTTAAAGGAAAGAAACGGATACATCTTTAAATGTTACTTTAAAGATATGCAAAATCCGGGTTTAGACCTTGGCAAATAAATATGAAAAGAAATGCCACAATTATAAACTCTGAGTGACTCGCAAACCATTTATTTTTATTCCAAATGGGGAAAGAGAAATCTCGGCGACACGAGGCTAAGATATTGGAGAAACGGCCTCGAGCTATCTCATTCCATTTTGCTTTCTCCATCCCTCTCCATTTAGAAGGATCTCTCGTGGCAGAAGTGCACCCGTGACCCAGTGACAATGTAAAATGAGATCGATCATTCTGGGTAATGCTAGGGGCAATGAGTACGCTTATCTTTCCACGCACAAGTACTTGAAAAATCCAAGGTTGACGGCAAGAGTTCCCCGCATTCTCGTCCACTTTTTTTGCGGGCTCTCGTGACTCATTTTCCCGGATCAATGGAATGATTTGTTTTCGTCATACCGACGCAATCAGTCATTCAAATGCTTATTGTATTGGTAAAGAATTTATGCATCCAATGTTCCGAATGCCATGAGTATAACCATAAATTTTTCCTTCCCTCTTGAAAATAATCTTAAATTTTTTTTTCTGGCAATAAGCATTAAAACTTATTCAGCCACTTACATAAACTTTCTGCATAAATATGATAATTGGTGAACAAAAATTCGAAATAAAGGAACGCATGTGATAGAAACCACTTTGTGAATCTCCGATTTCAAATATTTTACTTTAAGAGTCATTCTCAAGCGGTCTCTGAAAGTAGACGAACGAAACCATTTCTCTATTCTAGCGTTTTTACCACGTTTGTTATTTTTTTGCATTGCTGGTTCTCTCGTGTCCATTGAGGCGTCTTCAGGTGCCCTACTCAGTATAGTATCAAAATTCCCAAGGCTCAAAAGGGGCAAAATTTAATCGTCACAGCTCCAATATTTCAAATACTGCTATAGAAGGGAAGAGTTGTGTCGGGGACTGTTACATCACATCCAATGCTATGTCGAGGTTTGACTGCGACCCCTGGTTAAAGTGCCGAGAGTAAGTTTTGGCCGCGTTTGTGTTGACCTCCTTCTCCCTTCCATGAACTTAGAATTTTCTTGTAATTCCGTATTTTCATTGTTCACAAAAAGGAGATGAAGGCTTTAATAATGCGACAAAATGCAGTGCATGCAATGCAATGCAGACAAAACGTCCGTTAAAATTCTAGCGAATCTGTCGTCTAGAAAAACAACCAGTCCAGTGGTAACCCAAGGAAGTGGGATTATTCACTTAGACGGTTCGAAAATTTATGAGGGAGTTGGACATCGGCTAATGAAGAAACCTAAAATGTGCTACGTATGGAAAAAATTCCCTCAATTGCGATGAATTGCCTTTTTTGGTTTTATTTATGATTTAAGTGAATTTCTCATTTTCATCAGCATTTTCCAAAGGTCCTATTTCCTAATTTTCTTTCCCCGCTTACCTTGAATTCTCCTTTTTGACTCTGCCTTTATCATCCTCTCATTACCTCTTCACTATTTACTTACTCAGCCACAGCATAATTTTACTAAGGAGCAAAATCTGCTTAAAACTTTCGTCTTGCTTTCATCTTAAGACTAATTTGGCATAAATGGATGTAAACAGGGAGTCAAAACGATACCAATCAGAAGTTTTATTATAATAGGTTTCGTTAAATTTTAAAAGTTTTGTTTCTGGGAATTCCAATCCTACTACTAAGTCAATTACGCAAAATGTGTTAAAGGTACCTAAGAACTTGTTAACCCGCAAATATCACATATCGGGACAAAAATTAACACTCGCAATCAATTAAAATGCATGTATTTTACATTCAGATTGATCAAAGACGATAGGGCTACAAACCAGAAAACAGTATGTGAAATCATTCGTTTGGAGCGTAGCACTCTATGGATCGGAAGCATGAATCATTGGAAAAGCTGACAATAACAGACTAAAAGCCTTTGAACCTGGTGCTGGAGGTGGATCCTGAAGATAAAATGGACGGGCAAAATAAGAATTGATGAAGTGTACCGAAGAGTAGAAGAGGAAAGGACCAATGGAAAACCATAGAGGAAAGAAGAAACATGGATTGGACATACCCTGAGACGAAATGGGTTTGTAAATAACATATTGGAAGGCAAAATAGAAGGAAAATTCCTCATAGGAAGACCCATGAATGAATTCATAGACCAAATAAAGAGGAAAGTATATAGGAAGTGGTACCAGGAGGTAAGGGAACTAGCATTAGGTAGGGATGGGTGAGCGGCTGCAATCAACCACTCTTAGGATTGCACGACCAATGATAATTGATACATTCAGGTGAAAGCGCATTCTAGTAGTTAATTAATCTAATTAGACTATATACACAAAAAAAATTTCTTTGATAATGAAAACGTAATTTGACAGAAACCTTGTCAAGCTCACAAGGATGAATGTCAGCTATAGAATATCTCTCGACCTCTGTGTAACTCCAGCAGGAGAACAAAACTTAAGTGGACCGCTTGAAACCTTATAATCCAACCACTAACAAGAGGTCGGAGTAATTAGCGTGAAAGGATAGCCCAGAAGACAGCGGTGGCGTGCTGGAGGTTGGAGAGGAATAAGCAGTGAAATGTGGGCGACGTTCGATGTCTGGGAGTGTGTTCGCATGTTTGTCCTCGGGGGGCGCGCCGGCCCAAACAAGTTTCGCCCGAGAGTCCTCCACCTGCGTCGTCACGCGGGGGACGGGAAACGGAGGCAGAGACAAAGCTTTAGAGATGCTGAGAAGAAGAGAGATGGAGAGGCATCACTCTCCAATTCGTTAAGTGGTAAATTGGGATTCGTCGTGAGGTACGGGGCGAGGTTTGGGGTCCTTATGAAGAGGAAGGGGTAGATGGCTGGGAGCAGAGCGATGCGGCGGTTGCATTCTGAAGTACAGGGGATGGGGAGATGTGGTACGTGCCCATAAGTGTTATTATTGGGTTTCAAGGGTGAGGTCAAAATGGACCAGAG
Organism: Ceriagrion tenellum; assembly: GCA_963169105.1. Lineage (NCBI taxonomy): Eukaryota > Metazoa > Arthropoda > Insecta > Odonata > Coenagrionidae > Ceriagrion > Ceriagrion tenellum. The sequence goes on along the minus strand of OY720632.1, from coordinate 124,900,966 downwards.
AGGTCGGCCGAAGGCTGAATCTTCAGTTCGAAGAGGTCAAGAGAAGAATGAATGCATTTTGAGAGGTTGGGATCAGTAGAATGCAAAGTATATATACTTCTACATATTACCCTGCAAGCAAGCACCACAAGGGTGTTTGGCAGGAGATAAGTTTTCTCCAGCATGCACTGTAATATGCGAGTAACTTTCACCAACATAAACTACACTGTATGATATAGAGACCATTCATATGAATATGATAAAGAGACCATTCATATGTATATTGCAACTACGTAAACGAAATGAAAGAGTCATGTAGCGATCTTGCGAAACGTAGTGTTTGTAGGTTCTGCGTGGCAGATTAGGAAACAAGCACTAGGGAGTAAATCAACTAATCAGCTACACTAAGTAGGTGAGATAAACACCGGTTACCAATATTGATGAGGCTTAAGTATTGATACTAAAAGATAGAGGAAGTGACCCAACTGACGGCCTCGCCGTTATGCAACTAAAGTTTATGAAAAGTTTAGCCAAAAATTACCAAAGAAATTAATTGTGACGAGAATAACGAGGATTAATGCAACGATTTTGCATCCTCAACTTTAAACTTTTCATTTTCATACTCCTGCATATAAAGCACGGTTGTGCCTGACAAAATTGCAGTAGCATCATGAAGAATAGAGAATATTCTTAGGCATCAGTAATCTCTCATCTTCCACAATTATGCTTATAATTAAAAAACGCAACGCATTGAGCACATAGACGCATTTTCCAAAATATTTGGGTGGCTGCCATCTATATGGTGAGATCTTTTATTTGATTTCAGACTCAGATACCGAGATGAGGAAGGGGACTAAAATACAAAAAAAAGTTTTATCCAGAGGTGCCAACATTGTGGCTTTGCCGAAAATGGCGGTCTGTGAAGGAACCGATTTCCTCAAATTTAAAATTAATTGCTGATTTGTTTGTCGATATTACTAAATAGCAGCCTATCATTTTCACGGTAAACCAGAAAAACTGAATAGAAATGATGTCTGGGTTATCTAGTTATTTGAAGCGATGCTGATAGAGGTAAAGTGTGCGAAAGATTTAGTTTATGTTTCAACAAAAACAGATGCCTCTCTGAAACCACTTTGAACCACGTTTTGGCAATTTAAAATTAAGGAATGAGTTACATGGTGTGATATAGATATTTCATATGAAGCACCAAACACTAAAGTCCACTTTGTAATTAAAACAGGGATCTAGTCCCCGTAATGGAAATGGACAATGAACAATTTCCCTCTCATGCAAGATAGAAAATTTGAGACCCAGATGGCAAAATATTGAGGTGGGTGTAAACTTATTCAGCAATTGTGACTTCTAATACAGAGCAATTGCCCACAACTCCACCTCTGACCTTCCCCCAAACAAATCTCTTCTCTTCATCCTCCATTCCTTAAATCCCTTATCCCAAAATAGCCTAGTTAAAATGACAAATAAAATAAAAACAGTCGACTCTGTGGAGTGTAGGCTTTCACAACTGTTGATTGATACTGATATGGCTTTATACTTGAGCTGCATATGGAGCATTTTGAGCACAATTTTCCACTCGCATTGCAACGAGCTTCTTCAAGAGAGGAGTGGAGAAGTCTTACGCAGCCAGGAGTGGAGTGAATAAGTCCATACGCAAGTAAACTCGAGAACCACGCCTTAGTTTTCCGATTTATTACCTGAAGATGGCAAATTAGCGTTGTAAGTAATTATGCCTACAGTAAAATTGATAAATTTAAAAATAAAAACACTACTTTTTTCTCTGTTACTTCAAATATTAACCACCGCCAAATCCATCCCACGTTTTTAAGTACTAAATGTTCTGGAATGAAAATCAAGAACCCAAGCGTAATTTTAACTCTGAATACGTAACCTGTTGTCTAAAGCTGATCTCATGCACTTACAAATAATACAATTCCAAGGAAAATATATTATGTCAAGTTTGTTTTTCAGACATTAGCAGGTATTTGCCGAACTGCGATGAAACCCTGTATAATATCTGATTTTTTCAATGCATATATCATGAATATACTCATGAACTTATTACCGGAATAAATTTACTTATACTATATGAACTTCCCGCATTTAAGAATTTGGATATCATCTTTGAAACGCATTTGTAATAGAACAAAATAAATTCATGAAATAACCTCCTATTAAGCGGATGTTTTGCCCATAGGTCCACATGAAATTAAATATTTTCGTAATCACCACGCAAGCCTTTATCGTCAATTTTCATCAAGGAAAACTAAAATTTATCAAATTATTCCTCATAACCAAAGGGTTTAAAATATTGAGAATTAATTTCGTCCACCTTGGGTATCTAATTATGAAGAACTACTTGATGCCTAATAATGTGTATACTTATGTCTCTACTTGCGATATCGCCAAAGCAGACGTTGGCCCTCGTTGACACGGGAAACGTGTGATCAGGCGCTTTCGCTACATTCTGTTAAATATACTAGTTTCCCGAAATGGCTGTGCTCTGTCTTCATTATACTCGTCGCTTCGATAATTTACCCTGCCTTCTAACTTTCGCAATATCCACTCTTGACTCTAATGCACATGTTTGAAGGAGTTCTTTAAGTTAAACGAAGTTCCATGTGTGACAATGAGCGGAGGAATTCCTATCTGATCGTAGACTGGACTGTTCGTCCGCATTGGACGTCTAATTGTGGACTATTTGGCCGTCTGTCCCAGTTTCCCTATATGGCTGAGATCTAGCATCATTGTACTCGACGCTTCGAGAATTCAACCTATTTCTAAAACACGCATGTTGGAAGGAGTTCTTTAAGTTAAATGGAGTTTCATGTGTAATAATGAGCGGAAGGATACCTATCGTTTACTGAAGTGTTCTTCCGCCTTGAACGTCTAATTGTGAAGGACAATTTAATGCCTGTTCATGTGTATAAGCCACTACTTGCGATATCATTACAGCAGACATTGGCTCGCATTGACAAGGTGAACGTTTGATCATGCGCTTTCGCTATATTCTGTTAAACGTGCAAGTTTCCCGAAATTCCTGTGTTCTATCTTCATTGTACTCGAAACTTCTATAATTTATCCTGCCTTCTAACACACTAACGCCAGAACAGGTCACCGAGTGCCATTACCACTCCCCCTTAACCATTTACTATTCCATTCCTCTCTCGAGGGTCATTGTACTTACCCCCTTTACACTCCCCCTCGACGAACCAGGTGAATAAGAGAAAGGAAACGGGGAAGAGAAGACGTTAAGAGAACGGAAACGGAGAGGGCTGGATTTTTTTTCCACGCTCAGTTTATCCCATTGGCTAGGACTTCCGAGAGCAAAACGCCCTCTTCCTCTCATCCAACTTCCCGCAAACAAGAAAAAATAGAACCCACCATCACAAGCTCTTCTTCTGGGTTTTGGGGAGTCGGGTTATTCCAGTCGAACCACCGCGGGAACGGGTTTAAACGGGAAATGGTTGCGAGCATTTGGGGAGGTTTGCAGGGGAGAGTCTCTTGCTTGAGTGTTGGTAGGGGGAGGTAGTGAGGGTTTAAGGGGGGTTGTAGATGGTGGAGAGGAAGATTCAAGCCAAAGGAGAAGAGCGAGGGCCAAGTTTATTCGAGGAGTCATGGACGATAGCGCCTTGGAGGAGAGGTTTCCTCGAGGCTTCTGCCAACAAGAAAGCTAGCGCAAGAAAAACGCGGTTCCGAGGAAAGCGAAGGGTTTCAACCCATCAGCGCGAGCATAAAGGCCTCGTTCAGAGGAAGAATTAGTGGGAGTGAAAGAAGGCGACCGACTGTACGTGTGCACGTCTGATGAAACGCCGCACCGGGTAACGGCATTACAATTTTTTCTCAATTTGTCCGGTTTATTGATAAATCGTACCTTGCTCGTCCCAAGAATTTACCCGCTTGAGTTTCTCTGAGTGAAAGAAAAGTCTTTTATTATTCGTGCGGAAAAATTTATAATGATAGGGTATTTATTTCGCCAACTTTTCATACTATTACAGTATTATTTACAGTAGCAGATATGAGAAACTTTTGGAAATAAGCCAAGGAAATGGATTGAAATTGGAAAAAGGGGTTCAAGTTTTCACATTTTATCGACTGTTTAGAAATGTTTATTTATTTAAATTATAACTCAAAATTGTTTTAGCTGCCTTTTAATGTGCATTTATTAAATATTGACGAAATTTTGGAAATTCTTAGACAAAAAATTATTCCTTAAAATCGTCGATAGCCATTATTCCTTGAATTTATTGTTAGAAATAATAGCCTCATTGGTGTGAGTTTCCCTGTCTTTGACATCTGAACCACTGATGAAATCGCTCCAGGTGATAGAAAAACAAGTATATTTGAGAAGTCACATCAGATATCACTCTGTGAAGAATTGTTATGTTCATGATGAACAATAAACCTGATAATGACATACTTGCTAAAACCTGGTTGGTGAATAATTAAAAAGTGTGAAAATAGCAGAGGTTTATCATGAGAATATATGAGATGGGGTCACAAATTAACGACACTGTGAAGAAGTAATCATCCTAACAGCCCCTATTTTGTCAAGTTGTCAACAAACTAACGACACTGTGAAGAAGTAATTATTCTGACAGCCCCTATTTTGTCAAGTTGGCTCAATGCACTTGTATTAAAGAAATCTCCACGTGGTTGATAACGTGAACGTCGACAGATGATTTCTCAGTGGAGCCACTGACGAGTACGGTGGGAGAGCGAGGTACATGGATGTGGAAGAAAAATCTCCCCTTTGGAATGAGAAGAAGTGAGGGGGACGCCTCATTGTTGGAATATATGAAAATAAAAAGAAGGGACGCATTACACGCCGAGCAAAGAATTACATCTTGCCGCGAATAAGTGCCATTTTCTCTCTCACCTCCTCTCTCTCTCTCTCCATCTCTCTCTCCCTCCTCTCTTTCTCCCTCATTTCACGTCCACACTCACTCGCCGACGCCGAATCACAACTCCCTCACAAGCCCCTCCAACTCCTTTGCAAGCGGGTGATGAATATCTCACGCCAAGGGCAGCTCAAGAGAGAGAGGGAGAGTGAGGGTAGAGAGAAGAGGGGTAAACCGACGGTTTTTTGGAAAACACTTTTCGTGAGTGCCTTTGCAAAAAGACATGTACGAGGGAGAGAGAGAGGGAAAAAGCAAGAGAGAAGGAGATAAATAGAGAGATTCGGCACATTAAGTACGATGTAAACGACGTGCGAGGGTAAGGCAAAGCGAGTCGTTTCTTTTTCTTCATGCCTCTCAGGTTTTCTTTGTAATATTATAGCTACTGTATCGCGCTCGCAAGCTTATCGCATGAGATCTACATATGCATACTACCCTGCGAGCCGCCGTACGTGCGTATGGCAGGGGGCGTTAGGACACCAGCCGTGTAAAGATGCAAGGTTTTGGGAGGTCAGGTGGTGACGTACATTTAGGGAGTGTACTTAGTGGAGCCTAGTTTTTATTGTGGTAGCTTATTGTGCGCGGAAAGAACAAAATTGTACCTATCTCTTCGGGAATCCATCTCTTATTTCATCACTTCTGTCAGACCTAGAGATGTAGAGAGGTGTCATAATAATATTCTGTGTCGCTCTGAAACCCACCAGTTCTGAATTTTTCACGCAAGCTAAGCCTAGCGTGTAGCTCCTGGGACTGACGGGGATTTCCCCCTTAATCCCTCGAAAAGTTGTGAAAGACTAAATGTTCGCTCGAAGCAATTTTTAATGGAGCGTGCATTCTATGTTTTCTACTAATTTTATAGTTGAATCTTTATGACCAGAGTCCCAAATACTCCCGAGGTATTCGAGGTGGGGCCTAACCAGAGCAAAGTAGCGCGTCTCTTTTACTTTGTCATCCGAGCACCTTCCTGTTATACGCTTAACAAAACCTAGTTTCTTTGATGCTGTGCCGCATATGTTTTGTATGTGTGTTCCCCACAATATATCTGAAGTTAAGGTAATTCCAAGATATTTTACTGTATCTGAAGATTTTATGTTTACTCCACCATAGTGTAGGTATGGCATTTGTGTGACGACTTTTGCAAGAAGTGAATTGTTGTGTATTTATTAAGATTAAATTCCAGCTCCCAATCTAGGCACCACGAATGAACGTTGCTAAGGTCCGATGGCAGAACGTCTTGGTCGAACTAGATGATCGCTTTGGACGCATTGAACGCATAACTTGATGATCGCTTTAGTACAATGCTTTGCATTATATCTCGTGTTACTGCAGATTAGATATCGCATGATTATCTAATTGATACTAATATAATAATCGAAACCTTGTTTTTTAGCCGATCTACTGAAATATAGTTCCAAAAAATAGAACTAGTACGATATAATAGCCACGCTACAACAGCGTTCATGTGGAAACTCAGCTGCTCTGTTAAAAAAAGATAGGACTATGAATAAGAAAGGAGTCTGTGAAAACGTTAGTGTGGTGCGTGGCACTCTTCGGATCGGTACATATACTATGGGAAAAGCAGACTAGAAATTACTAAGAGCATTTGATACGTGGTATTGGAGGAAAAAGATGATGATCAAGAGGGAAGATGAAATAAGAAGTGAAGAAGTAGTGAAGAGGCGAAGGGGAACGGACTATATGAAACAATTTATAGGAAAAAATAACCATATGGATTGGGCGAAAATTGAGGCATCTGTGGAGAAATTTTTTAAGGGAAATGGAGGGGAATCCCTAAGAGTAAGGCCAAGAGAAAAATACTGAGAACAAATAAAGAGCAAAGTATGTGCATAAGATGAACTACACGGGAGGAAGGAATTCAAAATTAGACAGTGGTGGAATGAGGACTGCATTCAGCCAATCTTAGGATTGAACGACCGATGATGTCGATAAAATATCGCTATTATATATTATATTGTTCATGATATTGAACCGCATCGTATAACTCTCAAATTTGTCTCTTCTTCTATTACATCACAAATCACATTGTACTTCATTTCATTAATTATAATATCGCAAATTGGGCGGTCACATGTTGAACTGCATTTAATGCAAGTTGAACTGCATGCATGCAAATATATTGGGCAATATATTTGGGAACCCTAGATGGTCAATACATGCAATATCGTATAACTCAATCTATGCGTCATATAAGGGTTCTAAACTAGCCAGTAATTTACTGAAAATCCATTCGACACAAAAAAATCCACAGTATAATTTCTTATTAAAGTGCGATTTTAGGTCTATGAATAATTTTGTACGCCATAAAGAATGGACCACAATCTCAAAAACATCGAGCCCAAACAAACTGGACTTGCATCTCCAGGCAGTAACACAGCAGTATATTTATTTACCGAGATATGAAATAACTTTTTAATAAAATCATCAGTCTCAAAGCCAAGGCGTCTTCATGTTTCTTTAGCGCAATACTCAAGATGTTTCCCGTTCTATATCACTAGAATTGCTAAATGCTACTAAATAAGAGAAAAATACTGTCCATCAGATAGATACAAAAATTTCCACCATCAACGCGCAAAAAAGTGACTACCATAAAAGCAGAGCGAGGCATTATGACATATCAACGTGCAACTAGCGTCCATTTCCCTTTCCAGTTCATTGTGCCCGTCCCCTCCCATATAAATGGCATATTCCCTAACACTCCCTAACCATGCTCCTCTGCGGTGACTCGCGAGGTGATCTGTATGCGTCGATGATCTTTTGAAGAGCCTTGGTAGTAAAATGGCATAGTAAATATCAACTCAGATGAACATCGACATTTACTTCTAAACTAGAAGATTTGAATACAAAAATGATGTCTTTGGGGCGAGAGCGTAAAAATTGGTCGAAGTTGCCAATAAGAAGATTAAATATAATGCTTATTATGAAGGATGATGTTTTCGGACAACGCTGCAATTTGTTCATTTTTTAAACTCAAAGTTTCGCCTCTCGTATTGGAAGCTTCATCATGAGAACGAGTGTTTACCAGCTTCAGTTTGATTTTATATAGAAGCATCAATGGCCGTTTCACCATTGTTGGGACGATCTGAATCTCTTTCGGGAGACGTTAGTGGAGTTGCGAGTTTAAAAATGAAAAAAAACGCAGTAATTTCCAAACAAAAATCATCCTTCATCAACAAGAAAAGCTGTAAGAGTCTTCAAACTAACAAAACAAAAAAAACAAACAAAAAAAATAATGCCTATACTTGAAGTAAAGTCGTTGATTTTGAAAAATAAACTAAAAAATAAATTCAAGGTTGTTAAAACTATATACAACCCTAGTATTGGACAGCTCGAGCGCGTGCGACGAAAAAGAAAGTAAAGCACTTGGGAGAATGTTGAATTTGGAAGTGAAAAACCTACACTAAAGAGGCAGATGGAGAGAGAGAGAGAGAAGATGAGGGGGGGGGGAGAGAGAGAGTGGTGGGAGTGAAAAGGAACGAGAGACGAGGTACGAGGCAGCAGAGAGGAAACATTAAAGTGAGCGCGGTGCGGTGGTTCTCTGAACGGTGGACGGAGGATGGAAAAGGAGGAGAACCACTGAAGAAAAACGCTGATGAAGGTGATGAGCGCGGGTAATGCGACGAGAATCACGAGTGGATGGAGGGAGGAGGAGACGGGAGGCTTAAACGGGTGGAAATGACAAAAAGACTGACTTGAAAGAGGGAAAGTGAGAAGAGAGGAAAAGAATTTTTTTTTTCTTTTATCATTTTTCTTTATTTTTTTCCACCCAGAAAAGGCCATGGTTCAAAGAAGCACCATTACCTACGGATGAAACTACACGAGCATTTACCTACAGTGCTGCATCATTCCCGGCTCCGCGAGCCGAGAGTTCTCTGCGCTCTCTCTCTCCCCTTCCCTCCATCTCTTTCTCTCTCTCTCTCTCTCTCGCACACAGAAAATGAAAAACTGCAACGATTTCCCACTTTTTTTCATCCCACGGCGTAATCTTATCGCGCGCCCTTTGGCACATCACGCGGAATGGAGGCAAAGAGTCGAAACGGCGAAAAACGTCAGCCTTTTCCGTGTCAAAAATCCATTCTCCTCGTCGGGTTCCCTAGCATCCAAGGCCTATTCTAGTGCGCGAAGGATGGAGCGTGTTCTTCTTTTTTTTTACGACCAGCCTGTTAACGGATCAATGAAAAAGAGGGCAAAACATTCTACCCATACACACGGGAACATTCTACTCCAGTAGGTACGTTCGTTCGTTTTGCGTAAGGGCTTCTCTCGGTGCGGCAAAGTTCCACGACAACTATTCAAAAGCGCAGGATAATGAGAGCTAATGAGGGTGTGCGGAACGAGGTGGGATGAATGGTGAAGGAGAACTCTGAAGGAAATTTTCGCTTTGCGCGAGAGACTAGGAGCAATCAAGAGTATAAACACGCCCATGATGACAATGGAGAAGTGAGGATTTCATCGAAATGAACAAGGGGCGGTAACGTGTTTCACAAAACTATTTGGAAAGAATCTCTCTGTCATTGAGATAATTTAAACGGTAAGGAAAACTCTGCTTCAAAAAAGCTCAGATGGGGGAAATAATATTTGCAACTCTCTCATTTATTATTCTGGTAAAAGATAAGTGGATAACATTCCCACTGTTATGAATGTCTTTAATTCACCATTCCAAGGATTTATTTTCTCTCGGAGGGATTCCAAAGATTTATTTTCTGTGTATTTACCCAGATTAGACAAACTCCTCCACAGTCTTATGAACTTAACAGTTATTTCATTGTTTTAAACCATAATATATCTACCGGAAATGATAAATTTAAATCTTCCACGAATGCAGTCCACCTCGGACTATTCGTATGTTAATCACTATCAGATGATGATACTAATAGATTATTTTTCAAATATAAAATCCTAAAGGAATTGTCGTTTCGTGATTTTATGATCACCTAGCTCACTCAAATGGGAATTTAATCAAAATTAGCCATGATAAAAATGTATTCTATGGTACGAATAACTATAAAACAAAAAACTGTTCTGTTATTATCTATTAACAAATTCGCTCAGTATATTTCATTATCTTTTAACGGAACATTTACAAGGACGACGAAAAAACTTTGTAAACCATCACGAAATTTTCTGGGTGTAACTCATCCTGTGGCAAGTTTGACCAGTTATGATTGATCTAACGATACATCACGCCTTAAAGAATTTCAGCCAAACGCCTTGGAAAATCATCACGCTTACATGTGGCATTAGGAAAGAATACTGTGGCAGCTGTTGTCTCTAGGATCATGGTAGCTCTAGACAAATTTTTATATCTAAAGTACTAATGCTCATGCGGTCAAAATATCACTCCCTTTAATAAGAATTACTCCAAGTTGAAATGCGTAGCACTAGGGCTTCTCAATCAGAGAGCAATAACAATATGAAGATAGCGGACAAAGAAATTCGAAGTTAAAGCTTATAGCTTTAAATTGTGAGTCTCGACACGAGTCTAATATTGAGAATTTTCAGGAAGGGCGCCAACTCCACCACAAAATAATATAGTGTTATTTCTTCAACTAATATCACCCGTTGTATAAAGAAATGATAAACAATTGATTCTTTAATGAAAAAATAGTTTTTTTCTAATGAATATCAGACAGAAGAGGTTGCAAATATTCTTGTGTAATATTTTAATTTCTTTCTGTTTTTCGGCACAACTGCTCGTCTATCATTGATCTAGCAATGCATCATGCATTGAAGAACCTCAGCCTAAAATTCAAGGAAACCTTTACGCTTAGAGGTGGTATTAGGAAAGAGAGGTATGGAAGCTGTAGGCTTATAGTGGATTTTGTTATAAACATCACGATTGGTGATACTTCATTATACTTATATGCATTTTAAAAGTACATATTATCTAACACAAAAGCACTCTGCCTAATTTAAAACGCAATCAGAACCTATTTAAAAAATCGATAGTATACTTTCACCATTTAACATGGAACATGTTGAAGCGGTGCCACCTGAATCTCTATAGAGATCATATTTATTCACTCTCCTGTTTTCCCGTCTCTTTGATGTTTTAGATATCGATTCCGATCCCCTGAAAACTAAACACTCGCCCGTGGCATATTTCCACCCCTCATCCACTCCGCAAGCCCTGCTATGCACAGATTTCGAGATCACCCACAAACATTCCGCACTCTCCCTTTAACCCCCTCAAACCAAGTCCGAGCCAGACCCCGAGGCATTAAGTGTTAAGCTCATCGGCCTCTTCCTCTGGTTACACGAACGTTAAACTCCCATGGGCACAGAAATGCGGAATTCCCAAAAGTGATGAGCAACGGTGTGTCTGCAGGGAAAACACCCACCGTGGACGCAAGAGCCGAAAGAAATCCCCGCGTGAATGTGTCGAACAATGGGGAAGCCACGGAAAAAAAGAGCCACAAATACAAGTAGCAATTCATGTGTATAAATAGTGACAGAGAAGAATATGCCATGCATATTTAAATTTTTTTTTGCACTGTTACTATTTTAGAGTGGAAACATACATGAGAACTTAAAAGAATATACTATTATGGTAGAAACGATCACATGCATAAGATTAAGGAAATAGTCTGCAGAACCGATAGATTTAAAATTTCATTTTTTCCACGAAAAATAAGGGACTATCATTGTTGCAATAGATAAGTTTGCAGGATACTTTGACCCTGACTTGGTAAAACACGTTTCTTCAATTGTGCTTAATATCCTACCTTCATTATTAGTTAATAATCTCGAATGCAATTTACGGTATGATATAGCTCTTGCATGATTTATTACCCTGTGGAACTGTTTATCTGTCGCAGTGATTATATCCAATAGTCGAATCACAAGTAGTGTACTGCATGGTAGCATGTTCGTCCATGTAGCACTCTCCTACTTTCTGGTCTGACCGCGCACTGCTATCCTGAATGCTTTTGGCCTGCGCCTGGCATCCGGGGGAACGAACGCGGTTCTGATTTCAGCTGGAATGAGGCCTGGTGGGGAATCACCCCGTGCCACACACCCTAGTGTTGGCTTGCACGGTATTTCGTAGATGTAGAAGAACACCTGGCATAGATTACTAGAACAATGCACGGATAACCAAGAAAGTGAGAAAGTGCTACGTTACTGAACATTCTAAGATGCAGTGCACGCGTTAAGATGCTGCCACGAAATACAATTAATTATAAAAGATAAATTTCATTCCAGATGAGGTGTTAGTAATATGATATAGTATCTAACACAAGAACTGAGCCTAGTGTACTTTGTAACATTCGGCCACGTCATTGAACCTCAATATGTTAACACGAATATTTATAGCATAGTTAAAGATGGGGCAAGATGGTATAATGGCTAGTATACTGGCTTTCCATTCCGAATTTTTTTTAATTTTAGTGATTGGAGAAAATTTTCCAGGAGCAATCCGAGCCCTACTTGAGTGCCATATAGACAACACTTCAAGTTCAGTGCATCCATTAGATGTTACTTTAAAGCTGTGGATTCAGCAGCCATTTTCTCTTCAACTTCCATGATACCTTCCCCTTACCAATCTCTCTCCGATACTTCAAATAACCTAAGTTTTTGGTCGCCGATCAAATATTTTCAGGCCTGCTTTTACTAAGGTAGCCAACCCATAAGGTGCCAAAATACGCCCGAATGTTTTCACCTACTATATCCTCGTTTTTAGCCCAATTTTCTTTCCCCATAGTATTCCCAAATAGCCAAATTACGGATCCTTGAAATATTAATCTTATTAGCGCCCCATTCAGACATTGAAAACTGACATCCCGATCAGATGCAGGTCAGTATTTGGAAAAGGCCCGCTCAAACCATTCGAATCTAGAGAAGCCTGCAGCAGAGTAGGCAGAATACTGTTCAAGAAATGGATCCTTGCAGTCGAAAGAACAAAGGTTACAACACCCAGCGTATACACCTTTTTGGAGGGAAAAGAAGTAGGTAGAGAGGATGAGGGAAGATATAAATGACGTGGATGAAGTCCGAGCGATATGAAGGGGGAGGGAGTGGACAGGGAGGCGAGCGGGGGGAGAAGGTTGGAGGCCGTTCCCGCTGGACGTGGGAGAGCGTAGTCGTGTCACGACGACGGGTTGGACGAATTAAAATTTTACGGAACCCTGAGAGGAAATTACCACCGATAGAAGTTTAAAAAGAACGGTACAATAGTGGGAGATGTGAGGTGCAAAAAAAGGAAACATGGCACCACTGATCGTGACCCAAAAAAAAAACAAATTTTAAAATAAATTTGCGAATGCAATGATCAACCCGTTCAAATCTCCCATGGATAATTTTAAATTAATTAAAAGTTAATATAATTGGAGTGATGGCACATGATAAGAACGTTAAAATGGCATTGCACACAAATACATGTATACGTATGGAGGGAGTTTTCTCGGGTCTTCCACCGGGATAAGTTTTTTTACTGCCCACTTACTGCTTACTGCTTTTAAAAATTATGCCTTGAGAATGGAGTATGAGTTGGACTCCGAAACGTCGGGAGTAATAAATTTATCCCGGTGGAAGACTCGAGAAGACTTCTTCCATATTATTCCCCGGGAAAAACTAAATCATATTTCACTTGTATGTGTAGTTCACAGAATTTGATTGATATTTGAAAGAAATATATTTCATATCACTTGGTTTATTTTTTCCACACGTTTTTTCAGGTATTCTTTGCTAATAGTAATTCTACTTTTCTTTGAATTATACAGTTATACTGTTCATATAATAAAATTTTAACATCAACTGCTGCAATTGCGCAAATCCATTGACTTTTAATTTAAGTGTCCACTATATAGAGACTGGCTCACGTACTGATATCCAAATTAATGGCTAGAGGTCATATGAATTTAACACCGACCACACATTTTCCACTCAATGGTATCATCTATATTTTAATCACAGACATAGTTATTGACTTGCTAGTAGACATAATATGTCTTTACCTTTTAAATGAAAACCAAACACATGCTATTATTCGTAAAATTATAGGTCTTTTCTGTAACTCTGAGAACGGTCATATTGTTAAAGTCGATTTTAGAATGCAACTAAGTGTGATCACCTGTGAATTTTTGAGTGGAACTGTTCAACGCTGTCGAAGTTTAATACACATAAACATGACACTGTTAATAAGATCTGTAAAAATTAATAGGCTTCAAATTATTTAGTTTTTAATTTAACGAAAGATTCTTTGAAGGGAGAGAAACAAGGAATGACAAAGGGGGGAAAGATACAAAACAAAAAAACAAAGCGGTCAAAGCTCGACAGCAGTTCAATAACTTAAGAGGTGATTATTGTGATAAACAGTTCAATTTTCCCAGAGCTTAAGCCAGTGGTACAACTACCAAGCCACGAACGCTCGTACAAAAAGATCACGCATTGAAAAATATGCAAAGAATCCTACATTCCAGGAGCTCATGCATCGCTGGGCTTCGCTGAACCACAAGCCTTTTTTTACGTCATGAATGGCATCGATTTCCTGTGTGTATTATCTTTGAAACGTCAATCGCAGTCCAGAATTTTTATGCTACAGATGTCATCATCACTCGAGCAATCTATTTTTCCATCGGTCAAAGAGAAGTTTTCAATTTTCCGTGCCCTACTTTTACCCCATAGAAACAAATTTTCCAAATTTTATTTCAACCAAACTACGTACATCGGTGGATGAAAGAGTGAGGCCTAGCAGTTGATAAGAAATTTTCAAAAATTCGTTAAAACTTTAGTTATTGATTTTCTTGATCAGAACCCAAGCGGTTTTTAAAGAAATATAGGCAAGTTTTAACGAAAAAAAGAATGAATGTCATTTAAATATTTAAAACATAGAAGTCATAGATGGATACCAAGTATAAAAAATTTAGCAGAACAGTGGATACGAGATTAGGGCTATCTACATTCCTAATGTAAACCAACAGCAAAATGAACCAATAAGGTTACCAAAGGAATTACCGAAGTAACTATATTTCCTAATAGGTATTCAACAACTGTAATGTCTTCAAAGCTCACGGCAGCAGATGAGCATAATTTGGGCATTCTTTGAAGAGTTTATAAAATTGTTAGGCTAAGAAACAGCTAAAGAATCCAATATACTCCAATATATGTCATAGTGGCATCGAAAACTATCATTTCTTGGGATTCGGGTGGCATTTTACCAAACTCATAGTATTTGAAACATATGCTGACAAAAAATAATGCGCTAGGGTTGACTGAATTGCCAAAACAACAAATTACTTGAACGTGCAATTTATTTAATTCACATATACTTTTTAGAAAGATAATCAGAGTGAAAAAGTATAGAGCTTGTGTAATTCCAAAAACAATATTTAGATTAAGGCTTCAAATTACACCCGACTTTTTTTAAGCATATAAAATGGTTATGCTAGAGGAATAAAACCAAAAGAAATAAAACAGTTTTAAAGTCCAATATGGAATGTTTACTTTCAGTATGCTCATACAAAGAGTGTCTCAGTATAAATTTCTTAAAACGTAATTGTATGTGACGAAATCGGTATAGCTTATAAAACACTGTCTCAGGCGTTACTCCGTGGAACTCCTTCATAATGAATGAAAAACACCCGGTAATGATTCTACACTTTATTTGAAGCAACACGACTTAGGTCTCAGCATATCATGCCATTACCTAATGATGGCATGATATGCTGAAACCTTGGACGTGTTACGTTTACCTGATGATGACACCGCCGTGTTGTAACATATTGAACTAGGAAAATAAATCTGTGGAAGGAAACAAAGTTACTTTTTCATTTTTGGTTAGTCGTGTTGCTTTAAAAAAAGTGTAAAATCATAACCAGGTGTTTTTTTATTCGGTATAGCTTACTAACCAGGGACCAACGCCGATGGCAAAAACCTCGATATTGCGAAGAATTTATTGAACCTTTTAAGCAATATCTAAAAAATTAATTTCCTACAGGCTTGTCAGTAATTTTGAAGCAACAGGGTCGATGCAATCCAACGCATTATATTTATGCGTAAATCAGCAGTAACAGAGAGTTATGGTATAAATTTTACTTACACGTCACCCATAAATGCTTTTCATCCAAAAGCAATTATATATTTAACCGAAGACTAACAAAAGTATCAAATAATCTTTCAAATAACGAGCATCACTCATAACATCACATATATTGTTGGACTATTTTAAGTATTACACATATTTTAAGCTGAGTTAGGATAAACAGTGAAGAAATAAACATGCTCCACTTTGCAGATGATATCGCAGTCATAGCTGGAAATCGCGATCATCTTCAAAGGTCACTTAACGTAATGTATAAGTAAAATGAAGACAAAAATTGTAGTATGCGAAAGAGAGAAGCTGAATGTAGAAGTCACCCTAAGAGGAGAGAAATAGGAGCAAAAGGATTCCTCCACCTATCTCGGAAGTACCACCACGTGGGACGAAAGATGTACAACGGACATCAAGCGGAGAATAACCCAAGCTAAAAAGGCGTCCATGAGAAAAATACAACTGCTCACAGAAGATATGACTGTAAACTAGGAAACGGTATGTGAAAACAATCGTGTGGAGCGTAGCACACTTACGGATCGAAAGCATGGACCATTGGAATAGTTGAACAGAAAAAATAGAAGGCTTCGAAATCTGGTACTAGAGGGGGAAGCTGAAGATAAGATGGACGGTCAAAATAAAAACTGATGAAATGTATAGAAGAGTAGAGGAGAACACCATGCAGAAAAGAAGTACAAGTTGATTGGATACACCCCGAGACAATGGATTTGTGATGAACACAATTTAGAGCAAAATAGAGGGTAAAGCCCCCAGAGAAAGACCAAGAAATTAGTTAATGGGCCAAATAAAGATAAAAGTACATAGGAAGAGATACCAGGAGGTAAAGGAACTAGCATTAGACAGGGTAGGGTGGAGGACTTCAGTCAACCAAATCCTAGGACTAAACATATGAATATTTTAAGTACTCCAGTTATGCATTTCTGCCGTCATTCAATTCATTTAAAAATTGAACAAAAGAAAAATCTCGCCCATCACACTTTTTGAATATTGAGACCACCTAATAAAGAGATATAAAAGCGGTTGTACAAGGCAAAGAAAGTCGTAATTGATCATATCAAACAGATATCAACGATATTACCGCTATCAATCAAGCAGAGACTTAAGAAGGAGCGTTTTCGTGATCACTAGATGATTATGATCCATATTTGCAAACTTGTGCGTAAGGTAAAGCTAACACCAAGTAAATCAGTTTCTTGCTCATATTATAACTTCCTATTTGTCATATGACTTTAGCAAAAATGTAGCAAAATCGGTCAGGATGATTCTTGCACTTTCAATTCATTTTGTAACAATGTTGTTTTTACTAAAAAAGCTCAAGTCATACTATCCTGCAGGTTCCTACAAGCTAGAAGCAAGGTCAACTCACTCACCCCACCACCCCCAACCACTTCCTCCTACAGAATTGCCAGCTATAGCTGCACCTCTAGTGTCATTTTCAAGGTCTAAAACAAAACACATATACCTATAAACTCTTCTCGGGCTCTGCACCAGTTGATTGGCTTCATGTTTGCCGACGTTTCGGAAAACGACTTGCTTTCCATCTTCAAGGCGTGTTACTCTGTCCGTGTCAGATTGTAAACAGAATGGAGTTGACCGTTGATAGGGCCCAACAATTGAGCTCAGGTGCCATCTGATTGGCTGAGGTTTGACTTTTGCTCTTGAATTATTTTCTGGTTTTTCCTTATGTTTTTAATGCAATTTAATACAGGTGTCCATGTATTGCTCAAAAAAGCCAGAGTCACGATTGTCATCTGAGCAATACATGGACACCTGTATTAAATTGCATTAAAAACATAAGGAAAAACCAGAAAATAATTCAAGAGCAAAAGTCAAACCTCAGCCAATCAGATGGCACCTGAGCTCAATTGTTGGGCCCCACCAACGGTCAACTCCATTCTGTTTACAATCTGACACGGACAGAGTAACACGCCTTGAAGATGGAAAGCAAGTCGTTTTCCGAAACGTCGGCAAACATGAAGCCAATCAACTGGTGCAGAGCCCGAGAAGAGTTTATAAATGTAATTCACCAGGAGAAACTTAAATCTTTTATCACATATACCTACTTAGAAGAACCTTTTCACCCTGTGTAGCAAATTTATTGGAATGTGATACATTTAATATAGGTATATGATGTGAAAATAATTCATCTTTGTGACAATAATATAAAAATTTTAAAGAGTTGAAAGACTTATTTACCTACTAGGCTACTACATAAATATTGAGGTAGCAGAGATACGTGACCTGACTGAGCAGAGTTACATTTTTGAATTCAGCATGCACTAAATATAAAATATCACCTAAAAAACCATTGACCTCAGGAAAAAAGTTTTGAAACGCAGGCCAGTGTTATTATGTACAAGTAAAATGTCTATGCTAGGCATGTTAAACAGCACAGTTTTTTTGCAAAAATCAAAGCATCACTTTAGTGCGTCAAATTAAAATTTCCTCTCAAATCCTTGAATACACAGTAGCGGTTTTACATAGCCATTCCCAAATTCACAAGAATAGCGCATTAATAATAAAATGTCTATGATTTGTTTGCCTTTTGAAATCCAAAACTGCAATATAATGCACCTTTATTACACTTCCACCATTTATAGCAAAAATATGGTCTTGAATCTCCTACCTATCCAAAGAACATTTCCGAGGAAATAAAAACGTTTCAACGATTAACGTTTTTCCTGCCCTCCTTACGACACCAAGTTACAGTTCACTGTGAAGAGGAGAGAAAACTGGTCACGTAAAACAATACACGTCACGCAAAGTTCAAAAATCGAAATTCTCATATTTTATTAATGGGACTCCGGAAACGACTGCATATCTGTGCCCGGCGGGGACCCTCAAGGAAGTGAAAAAAATGAACAAAAAATCAAAATGAACCTCGGGAGAATTTCTTCCACGTTGAATATCTTTCTAAAGGACCGAGACGGTACGGATGAAAAAAGTATGTATTTTTTTTTCGATCATCCCCTCAGTGGAGACGTCGAGGTTGGGGATGAAAAGAGTCGATGAACAAACTACGCGAGCAAAAAATGGACGTAACGAGTCCGAAGATTTTTCTTCCCAAAAAAAATTCGAAGAATGAAAAAGAGAAAAAGAAAATGAACTAACGCCTCGTGTAACTTGAGCGGAATACGTCGCGAGGAATATATTTCGACGTTCAAGAGCTGCGTCACAAAGCTTTTGGACTCTTCTCTCGTCTCCTCCTTCTAGTTGTCTCAGCTAAATTCTTCTCTATCCCCTTTCGGCCACTTTGTCTTTCGCTTCACTTGCACTGACGCTCAGATGAGGCTCCATCCAGCCAACAAAGAGTCGGTTCTCTTTTGTTAATCTCATCGCAGATTGAAGTGTCATACTTTTCGAGGGCGATAAGAAATCTAATCCTAGTATGCAGAAGAGAGAAGCTCAATGTATAATTCACCCTGAGAGGAGAGAAGTTAGAGCAAGTGGATTCCTTCACCTTTCTCGGAATCACAATCACATGGGAAAGAAGAAGTAAAACAGACATAAAGAGGAGAATAGCCCAAGCTAGGAAGGCATTCATGGGAACTAGACTACTGATATGATCAAATAAAATAGGACTACACATTAGAAAACAGTATGTGAAAACATTCGTGTGAAGCATAGCACTCCATGGATGGGAGGCATGGACCATTAGAAAAGCTGACCAGAAAAGACTAGAAGCCTTTGAAACCTGGTGCTGGAGGAGGCTTCAGGAGATAAAATGGATGGAAAAAATAAGAAATGATGAAGTGCACAGAAGAGTAGAAGAGGAAAGGACCATGTATAACAGCATACAGAAAAGAAGAAATAGATGTATTGTACACACTTTGAGACACAATGGATTTGTGAAGAATATAATTGAAGGCAAAATGGAGGGAAAAGTCCCCAGAGAATAAGGACCCAGGGATAAGTTCAAGGACCAAATAAAGAGGAACGTACATGGGAATGGATACCAGCAGGTAAAAGAACTTGCATTAGATAGGGAAGGGTGGAGGGCTGCTATCAACCAATCTTAGGATTAAACCAATGAAGAATAAACCTAACTTCACCCTCTATTAACCCCCACGCGCTACCTGCTGACCTCTTCACATGAGTGGAAAACATTACGAAGTATTTTAAGTTTGAATGACCGAGCTGCTCTTTTCTAAGCGTGTGATAGCGTTCATTCAAAATTTATTTCCTCAATTTTGAAATATTATACGTGAATTACTCTTCAAGGACATTCAAATGGGGGTAAGTGAAGATACCAATAAATTATTATGAATAAAAGGAACACGGATGATCTCTATTAAAATATATAAATCTCACAATACACACTGCTAAACTTATGACTCATTTTTGAAAAATATAAAACAAAATAGAAATGTGAATTATCTTTAAACATGTAATAATTCCAGACAGGAGAAACGAGAAAAGTGATCACCTAAATCGGAAACATTAGGGATAATAAGAGAATGATAGTTTCCGGTGATGAAAAGTCGAAGGGATTGAAAAGAGGTACTATAACAATCTATCTGTTTTCACACCTACGTTTCCAATAGGTTACATTTTTAATTTTCAAAATGCTTCCATTTTTATCGTGCTAATCCAATTCATTTGTTTCCCTTTTCCCTCCATTTCGTGTGGTGTGAATTGTATGAATGCGTCGCTCCCTTTGAGGTTAGGCGTGAACAAAATGTGGGAATTATCATACATAAAGGGTTATCATATAAACAAATGTGATTCTTATATAAAATAAAATACAGTCAAATAAAAAAAGCAATGAAAATAACTGAGGAAAATAATTGCGTTAGTATGCAATGATAAAAGTGAGAAACCAGTTCTCAAAATTAAATCAATAAGTATTGACTGAACTCAATCACTATGATCCGTCATTAACAGAAGCTCAACAGAAAGAAGAGAAAAGAAGAAAAAAGATAGGAGAGAATTACTTTTGATGGTGTACCTGGTGCTGAGCAGGTTAGACAAGATGTTTGAAGTAAACTTTGAAAAGTGTGAGAGAACACATTCTAAAACGCAGCTGGTTAGAGACGATAATTGAGAGGGAAAATAATAGATAAGAATTTATAACTGCTGAGTAGAGCAGACACACTGACGTTTCTTTTGTATTAATAAATTTAGGGCACTGAAGACGGCTTTATACAACGCCAAAAACGCCCTTTTATTTTCTGACTACTGCCACATCCTAAGAGAGATATTCGCCTTCCCCTCCATAACCTGCTCCGGAAATGAGTGCCACAGATGGCCCAGCGTCAAATGCGTTGCAAATGTTCAAGAGGATGTTCATTGTGACGTTATTATACATAATTTTCAACATTTTGATAACCCTCTATATAATTGAAGGATTTCTGCTTACAACAATATCGAATAATTAATTTTAAAATACGTCGTACGCGTCATGACGATCACCTGATTTCCGACAAATTCACGTTTCTTTCACGGGAAAAATATTTATGTAAACCGCAATAACCGAAAATGTACAACATTAATTGCAAACATTAATGCTTATTTTTGAGCCGAGGAAAAACAAATGTGCTTTATGCAATAGAACAGAGACGTGAAATAAAAACGCGTAGGCGTTTGCCGAAGCATTTTGAGCCGCATCAGACAGCCTCCTTAAGAGCGCACGTGGAAGACATTGATGTTGCTGGATTGTACTCGTTGTAACTAGTAGAGGCTCATGTTTAATTCACATAAGGCTATGAAGTTGCGTTTTGGTTCTAAGGGAGGGTACAATGAGTGTTTTTATTGCTTCATCGTCATAAATGGCTAATCAGATTACAAGTTTAATGCAATTCTCCACTCCTCCATTAAAGCCTTCTTTCAAGTCTTTACTCAACTGATCCTTGACATCCTCAGTCTAATATTCTTTAGAGCGTTCACAAACTCGCTTGTCCTCGGTTTGCAATAGCATCTCTTCAAAAATATTTTCCCTCGATCATTATTTCCAGCGATTATACATGTTTCATTATTTGTGCAATTAATTTATCTCTTCAAATTAGCAAATAGGTATTTCTTCAAAAATCCAATCTATCCTCCTCTTTGTAGTAATTCGCCATTGATGATTCATTCATTCCATTTCCTTTTATCATTTGTAACCGTCGGATTGGATGCTTTGCTATTGGCATTGATTCAATATTAAGAAATATTATTGGCATTGATTGGCCATTACTCATGGATTCAATATAAAGAAATGGTCACTCTCATTCATTAAATAAAACATTCATTCCACCTTATTCTTTCTTCTACCAGTACAGTTATCAAAAATTTCTGACTGAAAGCATTAAAAACTCTCCTCTCCGTTTGGTCTAGATTCTTCTACCTTTTACTTATCATGTCTCATAAGACGCGTATTATTCAAATAATATTTTATATGTGTAAAATTGCATGAATAGGCCTGATATATCTTTTTGCACGAATATCAATAAAGGGAAGATGACGCTTCGTGTGCGTGCATGACAAGACATCATGGACCCCTCACTGCATTCTAAACCGCCCTTTTCCCGTGCATTCCCAATCCCAGCGCTCGTTTATATTCACGATTGAGGTCGTCTTACGCTTTTCATACTCCCCCCAACTCCGAGATGAACGAGATCCCAATGCCATTCGAAGAACGGTTGACTTTCCAAGATTCTCGGCGGGGATGAACGAGGATTACGGATAAACGAATACGACGCGGTCGGAATATCGACGGAGAGAGAGACGGAGCCGTTCGTAACATTTTTGAAATCTGAATGGAAAATGCACATGCACGGGTGAAAAAATGGCAGAAAGGAATCCCGGCGAAATAATAATAAAGGAGTAAAAAAAAGGAATTGGAGCGTAGGTTGGGAGCGGCCCGGGTCCGCGGCCATTTGAGTGCAAGGGCGGATTGTAAAAGGGCTTCGTGTGAAGCTTTTCGCGTCGCAGCGTACACATAGAGAAGGTTGGCTGAGGCGGCGGCGAGTTCAGAGATACGAAATTTTCACGCGCGACCGAAATCAGGCGAGATCACGTCCCTTATATTTTCTGCAGACTTTCTGCGGGATTTATTCCTCTCAAAGAGGAGTACGATGAGGATTTATGTGTTGGTTTTCGTAGAATTTCGTCAAGTTTAACAATTCAGATTGCGTAAATGCACGTATACTTTAAAGTTGCGACATATTATACTCCGTTTTATATACCATTGTTATTAATAACTTTAACAAACATTTCATCTTACAGACTACAGCAACAACTTACACTGATAAACAACTTATAGACTCTTCATCACAGGTATTTCTTTGCTGTATCGGGACACATTAAGCACTAGAAGTACCGAAGAGGACATTTTGAACAATTTTCATTTTTGACAATCCAATTCCTTTGACTGAATCGTACCAGCTCTTGAATATTCCTTAAATTTTGTTTTTTTAGTAGGAGAATATAATATGAAAATATGAACTTCCTAGCATCAATAGCTTTTAATGTACGTTGTCTTCTACCTTTTAGTACCAGAGGGGTCATTTTGACCCCGGGATATCTCTTTCCTGAATAATTCGATTATTACCATTATATAATGAAGTTTGACTGTCTTTCATTGAAATATTATAGACGTTTTGGCAGCCGAACGTTAACACCGAAAGGTAAATCGCCTAATGAAGGCCTGATAGACCCAGAATTTGCATGAGGACTTGAGTCAGGGACAGAAGTCCTGGGTCCAAACCGTCAAGTGCTACATCCTATTAGTGGAAATAGCAGATGATAGTGCTTTGATAGATGCCTTTATTATTGAAACATGATTCTTGATAATACATATACGATACTTTTGAAACAATTTGTGGATTTTTAAAAATGAAAACGTCATATATGCTTCAGAAAAAAACTATTTTAAAGGAGTCAAATTGACCCCTGGGTACTTATAGGTTGGTACTTAAAGCCCGTTTCTTCCAGTGTATTAATTCATGACCCAATTCATTTAACCACGGAGGGTACTTATAATTTCAATTCACCTCCTCTTTTAACATTGGCGAGGCTTATGCCTTCACTAACTGTTTCCACAAGCTTGGATCCAGACACGCATTACTGCTTTCATGCCATTTTCTTCAACGACACTCATCTCACAGAATACTTCCCAACACACGCGCAGAACCAAGCACGATTCACCCATTCTCCTCCACCCGCCTGCCCATTTGATGTGAGTATTTCGGCCCTTTAAGTAATCAAGCCCGGAGGAAATTTTCGGACTGGCGCTCTTACGGTCATAATCCCCTCCTTTTTACCCAGCGCTCAGTCGTTCGTAAACCTTTCCCGCTCGGCTCCCTCCTCCTCCCTCATCCGATTGTTACCGGGAGAGAGGTCGCTTTCAAAACGGCCGGGGGAAGATTTTCCGCTCTCCTCAACCTGCCGGAATTCACAAGACCACACTTATTCCCTTTCTTTGCGAGCTATCCCAGCCATCATGTCAAACCATGAAGCCCCCCCATCAAATCCCTAAACACGTCTGTAACGCCGACCCGTCTCTCTCTCGTACTCTCCCTCGACCTCTCTTCGCTCCCATTTCACTCCCATTACAAGGGTCTCGGAGATCAACCTATCCTCCCACCTCCCAATCTCTCCTCCCACCTCCCTGCCTCCACCTCCACCTCCTACCTCTCCCTTTAAATTCATGCCGCTTAATCTCAGCTCCCAATTCTCACCTACGTACGTTCGCGATTCCCAATTTCAATCCCATCCTATCTCTCTCCCTCTCCTTTTGTCTGTAACCGTGCGCCGGTCTTCTCACATCTTAGTCCCCCAACTTGAATTCAAACGGGAGGCTTACGGCTCGGATGGTTGGCACATGTTCCCGCACTCGATCCACCCATTATTCCTGGTCATGAGCGCGATAAATCGTGTCGGTACTCCATTGAGAACGTATATGCGAGTGAACTCGAGCGTGAGGGACGTAGACGAGAAATTTCTATTACATATAATCATGATCAACAGTCATCAATTCAAAGATTGGTCTCATGTGGCTATCCACTCCTCTCTCTGCTCTTTCAACCGTTGCATCTCCTCATGAATATACTCCTTAACGTCTTACATGACTTGCTTGATGATTCTTGGTCTTCATTTGTAAAATTTCCAATTAACTCTTCCTTCCATAATTGTTGTCATTAAGCTCTGTTGTCATAAAATGTGACGATAAATGTAGCCCTCCTTCCTCGTAGATATTCCATTATACTTTAAATCTTCGTAAATTTTTCGTTCGTGGTTCTCTCCGTCCATCTGAACAGTACGACTCGGTATTTATCGTGACGTGTGAGGAAGGTTGGTGGCGGAGATTATAAGAAGGAAGAAATTGTACATGATATGAGCACATGTTGAAAACGTTGGTAGAAGGGGAGAATTTGGGGAAGCGTGGACGAGGAAGAATGTGAGAAATTTGGCAAAAGAACAAACGGAGTGAATGAGGAATTCAAGAAAGACCTGATGCTAAGCAATTTGTTTTAAGAAAAGAGAGAAATAACCCCCGTAATGGAGAAGCCAGGTGCTCAGAAATGTCCCAGAAACAACCAACCATTTGGTATTATACCCTATGAAGAACCTAGTAATAATACCTATTACTTACAATTAAAATTTTATTGTTTCCAGTATGTTAAACAAAAATAACTCAATTACTTGTCCTGATGCTGATCGCATGGAAATTGTTTTTCCGGAGAATTTATTTACACAGGTGTTGTCTGTCTAATTCATTCAAAAGAACCGATAAGGCTGAAGACGCAAAGGGGTTACATGGTTTTCAGTTGCAAACACTGGTAAATTCTTGTCAATTAAATTGCCAACTAAATTTCAGGAGAGACTTTTTGAATTGAAATGGTGACAGGGGTAAGGTAAACAAAAATAAGATTTGGTCTTTGTTAATTGTAGAAATATCCAATTATTGATATTTGTTGTTTTTTCCCTTCACAAGAAATGACTCGGGAGAAAAAAATGAAGAAATAATGATAGCTGTCATTCATTTGGAAATACTGAAAACTTCGCCTTTCATCATCACCTAGGCTCTGAATATCTTTCACTACAACAATGATAATAATGCCCAGAGAAAGGTCTGTATTTGGAAATTCAAATCAGTCATGCGATTCTTTTTCTCGATTAACAAAAACGTTAAGGAAGACTTCACCTCGCAAAGGTTATACTGGGTCGCTCCTATTCTTTCATTGGTCGTTCAAACTTCAGATTGGTTGACTGTAGCCCACTATTCCTCCCAATCTTTTGTTTGTTTCCTCTATTTCTAGTCAATATTCCTTTGGATTTTTCCCTTTATTGGTACTACTAGGAGGTAGCAGTTTCAGCAGAAGGCATTGATGGCACATATCAAGGAGATCGATCCGGTATAAACAGCCAAAACTTTGGGCGAGAGTGAACTTCACGGAATTGGCCATAGTACTATGGTGGCGAAGGCAATGCAAAACCATCAAATTAGTCTTCGTAGTAGATGCAGCCATACATTCTAGCTATATACATGTCAATCCTTTAACAACTCTAATACAAATACTGTTAAAAAATACCCTTGAGTTTAACAATTTATGGCAATGTTTATTCATTCTAGGCGCTTTTGAGGAGTACCTCTACTTCCTGTATTGCTTCTCTCCGTTCTTTTAAATATTCCATTTGGTCGTCTCGAAACCATTGGAAATTGAAATTAAATACCAATCTGATTCTACTTAATCACAGAGGGTATTACGTATTTAACTCAGTGTGAAAATAACTTAGGAGTGCAAGAATATAGATTTAAGTCAGCGAGAGTATTCATTGCAAACCCTGACTCATCTCTTTAGCATGGAAAATATCCACGTTCAAAAGCTACGCTATCACGCGCATATTGTTCTTTGTGTCACTGTCTTAGGTTTGGTAGTTTTCAAATGATATAGACAAAATGGAAGAAATATTGCGAGGTTATATATTAATAAAACCGTTTCTACAGATTCCCGGATGTCAAACGCAATATTACATAAAATCCAGCTAATATATATACAGACTTAGAGGAAAAAAAATGTTCCTTGAGTATGAAAAGGTATCGGAATTCGGGTGTAAGATCTTCCAGTAAAGTCCATCTAAATTTCTTTTTTGTCGCTTATTCCTTTTTGCTCTGTCCTTAATTTAGAAGAGTAATTATTTTATTTAAATAGTATTCATCTTCTAGTCTAAAAGTTACTAATTTGGTCATTTAAACTTTTTTCCTCTACAATGAAAATCAAGGTATAGAAGATCGCTATAAATAGTTATTTTTTTGTGGTACTAACCATAATCGTAGCGTAGAAGCAGCAACAGATAATAATGCAAAAATCTCACTTTATAGACACATTCTAATCCCCTGATGAAAAAGCCTATTTTGAATATTTTTTTCGCGAAAATTCAATTATTCCAACTCCTCTCTGCACTTCTCCGGGAGTCACATGGGATGAATAGAAAACACGCGGTTTAAAACGTAATACTATCATTTATAATTTGAAAAAAAAATATTTTTTACGCTAGGTTTACTAACTTATTTGATATATTACCAAACTTTAAACTACAATAGCATAGTTTTAATCACATACCTTATCAACAAAAACTTATAATTGCAGCTCACGGAAGAGCCTAATATTTTTTTGTAAAAGTATGTACCCTTCATTGTCTCCCCACTTAGATAGTAAACATGCATGTTGAAAAATAACAAGGCTATAGTGTGTTATATGAAAGACTCCAAAACAATCAACGAATTACCCATAACAGATAAGGAATGAAAAGACAAGGAATACAGCATAACTGGTTACATCCAGCATAAGGTTATAAGACAAGGAATTAAAATGAAGTAGGCTATTTTCAAATCTCTGAGGAAGTTGTAAAATATAACTATTGGTGCCCTCTGTGTTTGGGATCAAGCTATTGCTCACAAAAAAACTTTTGATTGTCTCACAGAAGCGAGTAAGAGTCGAGCTAAAATTACTCCACTCAACTACATCACATCCAAGCATCTTGGCACCACTTCACTGCTTCCTGATCTTAAGCTACAAGATTATATAAAATTTTTTAAAAACATTTAGATTTTCCATGAATATCACACTTTTATTTTTAAGTAGGCCCTAAAGCTATCTCAATTTGATTGGACACAATAGGTGAACAAAACAAGATTGCACACTCGAAATTGATGATTGTATTTATATGGTTCTAAATTGTGTGAGTGGGTAAGTTTATCGTGTAATAGTTATTTTGGTATTTTTGGGAGAGTTACAAATTGATCACAAATTACAAAAATAATAAATGACTGAATCTTAATAAATTTCATAAATTAGTAAAGCATATCACTATTCCCAAAAAATGAAGGAAAGTGTCATTCTAAATTTACTGAATTGAATATTAGCCTCACAATCATAACTCATGCAGAAGACTCATAATTAGAACGCTGTAAATTCCATAGATCAGGCAAGATTTGCACTGGGTATATATCGGAAGCAAAAAGTGTGAGGCGCGATGACGATGTTGCAGAGAAATTACGCGATAGTAGACGCTCTCTATCGAGTCGTGAATTCCATCGGCATTTTGCAACCAAACCGCTTTCCATTCTGGCTCGCTTATTCTCTCCTCTCTCATCATTGGATCCTCAACTCCTGAGGGAGAAAGAGCGGGAAAACTACTCGCAGAGATGTGATATCCCATATCCTCTGAAAGATCCCTTAACGTCGGATTCTTAATTCAAAAGCCGCAACCCTCATCTCTATGTGCTCATCCCCAGAAGATTCTGTGAAATGAAATACCTCCGATGTCCTCCCGGACACATGAACCGGCGTAACTCTCTTTCTCCACATTTCCCTGAACCTTTCCCCTTCGCTCCATTACTCATGTTCTCTCATATTCGGCCGAATACATAAATAACAAGACCCGGAGTCTTCATCTTTGAGCGGTCGAGAGGAGCCCGTAGCGCACGCTTCTGCCGCTGCGGCTCAAATTGCTAAAGGCCGGTTAATGATTGGCCTCAACTTCAAGCGTTTATCGCGCATTGGTTACACTTTAATTACTTCATTTTTCGATAGGCCGTCAACTGGAGTGTGTGTTGGCAATGTTCGTATTAGCTTCCAGACGTGTTTTTTTTTAATCGACGAAAGAGCGAAAACATTGACGAGTACGGGTTTTATCATATTTTAAATGCTGTGATAACTTATAAAGTGGTCATCTAATTACCGGAATGGCAGAGGGACTGAAAGGATACTTGCCACGAGGCCAACTTCAACGATGTGAATGATAAAGAAACTATGATCGGTGCACGTACCTAGCATACACAGCCGTCAATCGTGAACGTGAAGGTAGAAGTTGAGACTGACCGAATTCAACCCTCTATCAACGGAATTATGAAACATCAGCATGAAAATACTGCTACGATATTAGTTTTATAAAAGTGCTCTGTAAGCATTTTTTAAATTGCAATTGATTTCATAACAACATTTATGTGACCTCTTTTTTTCAATATATTTAATTTAAAATAATACTTTACAGGATAATATTATCACAAGGTATACTTCAACATTACCTTCATAATGTATCTTTTTTAAACTTTCTCAATTATTTTTTCATATGACAGCTGTAACTATTTATTTCAGAGCTCCACCAGGCACGCCATCGTCAGTAAATAGCGTCATATATTTATCTATTAAAATTGTTTGACAATCCGCCGAAAGAGACGCATATTCCACACACTTAATCCGAAGCGTTACAATTCTGTCCAGCGCAGCAATTAAATGGAAAAGCCTCTTAGAAAGTATACATTTCAATGATTTTGAAAAGTAAAAATTTTGACACGCTCGTCTATAGAGGGTAAAACACTGACGGTTGACGCTTTCACACCATCGTTCACGCATATATGAGAATCAAATTGGCAAATTTTCCCATAACAAGTGCGATGGCAGTCTTATGTAACGAGTTCACACTACACCAAAATAGAAAGAAAACTGATGTGCAATACTTACCAGCATTGAAAAAGAAAATAGTCAAAAGACTACGAATAGAAGAGCCGCACCATCGAGCTAACGGGATCTTATGGTCTTTTTCAAAATTTTGGGGCCATAAAGGTCACTTTATTATAAGTCAGACGAGATATTAATAAAAACTGCCCAGTGTTAGAATAACGCAGCACGATTATTATCTGCGAAGTGGTGGGAAATTATAGAGTGTGGGATTATTCTAAGAGTCATGTTCAAATAATGTTATAGGCACATAGAATTATATCTTGAGTACAATATATGGCTTCAGTACCTTAGAGACTCCCATACTTTGGAGCCAATCATACCAATATAAGAATCCGCGTATTCAATTTCAGGCTGCATTTGAAGGATATCATATATCCTTCGGCCTTAATCCGCTGAAGACCCCTGGTGCAAACCCTTTTCCTTCTTATTCATCCTCCTCCAGCCATCCTCACAATACAACTCTCGTCCTTACACAACTTTTTATTCCCACTCTGCAAATCTTCAAAGAGGGAGTGAGAGAGGGAGATGGGGATATGAGGAGAAGTTGGCGTAGCGTTTGTACTGCTATCACTACTTGCTAATCCCTTTTAGGCGGGATCCTTCCCGCACATTCATTTGCAGTCCATCCGCTTTGGAGGACTTCCCCCGTTTTATCTTTCTCACCATCGCCTCCCCATTACCGCCTCTATTCTATCGCTTTCATCAAATTTCACTGACCCGAGTCGGATTTCCGACGAAGGATTCATGCTTAGGCCATTTCCTGCGGGCTAATTCGTCGACCTAAATTTCGGGGAAGGGAGCTGTCTTTATTTCCTGCAAATTCATATATCACTATGCGCTCTTACTAATGTATACACAACTACAACTGAAAATAATGAACTAAAGGATGCGGTAAGGATTCTACATGTACATAAATACAAGAAAATTCTTTGAATTATATGTTCCTGGAGTACATGAAGCCGAAGAGATAATGTACATATATAGTAAAATAATGCTGTCTTATTTAAGGTTCAGCCTAGCTTACAAACAATTATATGGATGTAAAATAGTAGTTGAAACTTCATAAATCTTTCTCACGGTATAAATGCTTCAGAAAATGTACCAGATGAAAAAATATCTATTTCTTGTTGAAATTAAAGTTGTAAAAAAGATGAAACATGCGAAATAAAGAAAAGATAGGGAGATCGTGTCTGGTTGTGTACAGGGGCACGTTTGAACATAGCTTAGAAACTAGGCAAGAGAACGCGTGGAGACTAAAAACAGTGCCTGGCGCCCACCACATGCCATTCATGCCATGCCCATCAGCAACTTGCTACTGGTTGGGTAAAAGCTGAGCTATGTATTTTTAGCTGATTTGTGATATTCTTCCATCTCACTTACTTATTAATCTAGGGTTAACTAATTCATCTAAGTTAATCGATATAGTACTCTTATGAAGAGTAATCAATTGCTACTATTTGATGTGTTCAGATGTATTGTGAATTCAAAATGAATAACTGTCGATCAGGATGGATGAAAAATATGGTTAAGGGGTGCTAATACACGTAAAGAAAATCATCAAAAAAAAGGAAAGAAGCATAAGTTGTCTATCGATCATGATTGACAATCCTAAAAAAACCACTTTTGAAAAAAAAGGCTGCAAAAGAGGAAAAAATGAACTTACCTGGAGCCTTATAAGAACTCAAAACCAGGAGTTAATTAGATTTTATGCATGAAATGCAAAAAATGGGCTCACAAATTCTGCATTTAAGCAAACAATATGTTCTGTTGTTGAATTAACAGTAACGGTGACAGCGATGACATTTGAGTGCTTTCACAATATTTAAGGCTAAAAGGTAACTTCACACCGCGAGAAAGGTTCTCTGTGTTGATACTAAGAGCATTTATATACGTGTACAAACGTGTTCCGGCATGTGTATTAACTTGCCCCGCATAGGGGGCATGTTGGTACACTTGTGTTGTTTTAGGAAATTTTGTTTAAAAACTAAACTTACAATAATTTTTCACCAAACGTTGCTATTAATTTTGATGAATAGTTTTTCAATACGCTTACATACAAGAGTTAAAGTTTAAATAGAAAATTCGTTAGACAAAAGTATACCCAACTAGTACCTACCCTATTTCAAATCTCTCCCAAACTTCAAATAAACACCGCGATATACCAGAAGTAAAAATGTTTACCAGGTATTGTGCATAACTGAAAAAAAGTAATTCGACAAAAAAAACGCACTTTTCTTCATTTTGAATGAAGTCAATGGTCAAATACTAGTAGCTGCATTCCAAGACCTATCGTAATGGCATGCATGATTAAGGTTGATGATGTATTCCGCACGTTATAATATCAAATAATGCATCCGCAATATATAAATGAATACCATCACTATTTTTTTCGATTTATTTTATTCAACTTTAGGTTATATATCATGAATTAACTATAAAGTGTTGTATATCTATATATATATATATATAATATATATATATATATATATATATATATATATATATATATATATATATATATATATATATATATATATATATATATATATATATATATATATATATATATATATATATATATATATATATATATATATATATAGCTCTCACATTTGTTGCATTTTTTTATTCAATTTATTGCTCACTGCTTAATAGGTCAAATTATAACCTCAGTCATCCTCATTTAACATAATCAAAACTAAATATAAAGTTATTAGATCATTAAAAGGTTTTTCGTATGCGCTTAACTCTGTGTGACTGCACCGTTAATTGGAGTGTCCTTAATCATTATTTCCTTGAACGCTAATTGTGTTCCGTGCGTTTCTCAGTCTCTGTTGAATTAAACAAGTGGCGTTACGCGGCACTTAAAACGCGAATTTTCGAGTCTTTGTCCACAAAATACTTTCCAGGCAATTCAATTAACATCACGGCATCCGTAGGCTCTCACTTGGCGAGATCTAATTCGATGCATTTATTCACATCGCCCCCAGTCTTCGAAATCCTTGATCCACATCCACTGACGAATTAATTTATTCTCGACCCACGCATCCAATTTCGGGATTTGTTTGAGATCGAATGGAGACGCTAACGGCAACTGAGGAGGTATTGGGGGCTCACAAGTGTTGCCAGTAGCGTTAACAAGGGTCGCGGAGCTATTTCCTGGAGTAGGCAGGGGTCCTAGGTACCGCTGGGGGGAGGATCTAGGGTAAGGGGTACGAGAGCGGAGAGGGAGAAAGGGATTTAAAGGGATGGAAAGAGAGGCATCATGGGACCACCCTTTTATTCCACGACCGTCCCTTCCAACCTCATGGGAAATATCGAAAGGGCTTCCTGCACGAAAAAACTAATTACTGACCGTGCTTGACACCTGGAAGCAATAAAACGAAGAGCAAGACCGGTGAAATAAATAGGTTGATCAAATAATCATTTCAAAGGGTGTAAGTAGTTTTGAATCTAAAGATAAATTTTAATTTGAAGAATGCATTTAATGACTATATTATCAGAAAATTAATTTTTTACACTGGACATTAAGTGAAGTATCGACATGTATTTGACTTATTGTATGGGTTACGCTATTGAATGACATAATGAAATTTATAGTGCGCCAATTCTAATTAATATTTCATGAACTTATATACCGTTAAAATTAGAAAACTTAACTTGAATTATGTAAGTTTAATCTAACCTATCCTTTGAAAAATCCATTGAGTTATAACATATACTCGCTTAAGTACTCAATTTATTGATATCAATGTTAAAATGGATACGCTAATTCACTAGAGAAGATAAGAACAGTGATTTTACTGAACTGGAAATATTGTAAATCACTCTCTAGTTGAAGTGATGACATGGAATAGTAACCTTTAACGCATTGGGTTATTAATATCTATGCTTTAAAAACCTGAAACCTGTAAAATTTTCCAACGCCCTCTTCTTCGCTATTATTCTGTTATCGAGACTACCACTCGCTCCACCGTCTGTGTATCTAAGCCATCTAAGTGTCCACGGCATTAGTCATTTCTTTATATTTCCATGTTAGATACTGGCACGGGAATCCCTCACATGCTCTCATGCCTGGAGTGGTAATGTTAAATTGTCCGTGCATCTAAAATGTAATAGTATTCCATTGGTAATAATGAATCTCGGTACCTATAGTAACGGCTCCAAAGCTTTTTCAGCCACAGAGCACATTACGAAGCAAAGGTTTCTCGTGGAGCCCCCTAGAAAAATTTAGAATCGATTTCTAGCTTTGTTCTATGATGTATATTATACTCTACGCGTAGGAAAGCATAAATAATTAGGTGTATACACAAATTAAGAAAACAATAATAAAAAACGCTATATGGAAGCAGCAATTTAGTTTATGTAATATTTATCATCTTCATGACTGCCGTAAAAGGATCCCCTGAGATTCCCTTGCGGAGTGCAGTTTGAGAAACACTGATACATAGCGTAGTATAACACTCTTCTAATAGCCTCTTTCTTACTTGATTCCACAAAGTAGTAGGAGAGATAGAGGTAGAAGGATCAAGTCAATAAACTATAATATACAAGCACGTGTTACCTTTTTAATCGTGACAGTAGAACTTCCTCAATTGTAATATTATTATGTGTGATTTGGCTTGAAATAACTTACTCAATGAGAAATAACTGCGTCATCAAAGATAAAGTATAAATTTTAAGAGGAGGTGCAATAGAACAATCACAATTCTGATCATCTGAATGAACAGCAAGGAGCTATTTAACGCTTAGTTGGGCCAAAGCAAGTACAGTGTTAGGCCACCTACATATGAATCCTAGGGGTATCTATCTGTTCACTCCAAACTGCGAGTTCAATCGCACGATTCTCTGTAATAATGAGTAAATTACTAGTATTTTTAGCTCAAATCGTTGTTAGAACTCTATGTTAGATATTTAGTGTATTAAATAAATTGCTATTTTTATGCTAAAAGAACTAAAGCCCTGCTCAATGAAATACCAAACTTTTATTCGTGTACATTATATCTGTTCTCTACCCCATCTGCATTTTATCAA
The DNA here is from genome assembly GCA_963169105.1 of Ceriagrion tenellum. Taxonomy (NCBI): domain Eukaryota; kingdom Metazoa; phylum Arthropoda; class Insecta; order Odonata; family Coenagrionidae; genus Ceriagrion; species Ceriagrion tenellum. The sequence continues at coordinate 124,866,023 of OY720632.1, read as the reverse complement.
GAAGAATAATCACATGAAGACACCCGGTTTGGATTTTTAAGGCTATGGTTTGGACTAAGAATAGAAAACATCCCGAGAATGGTAAATAAGTGACTAAGCCGCCGACATGCTCTAGCCTAAATAATTTCAGAAATAGCCGAAATGAACGCTTAAGTTCAGATGTTAAAGACATGAAGTATTTTCTGTAGTCAATTCCAGGCTCAGAAATAATTTTTATGGGCAGGGAAACGTAGATTATCTCTATTTCTAAGACAATGAATCACAGGCCATTAAATCTACCTTAGTCACTAAATATTCATACTTATTCGAAGATGAATTCCCTTTTTTGGGTGATAAATTTCCTTTTTTGAGCATTCCCGAAAGACGACGACCGAAAGACGATGACGACACGAAAGAAGTTATGTTGAGCCATGAAGATATCTTAATACTTTTAAGAGTAGAAAACAAATTAAATTCTCACAGCGTTACTTACGAAGGGATACACCGGGTGGTGGTACTTCAGTAACAGGAGACTGCATGAATTTTAACAGAAAAAACTTTGTAATGTCCAATAGGTGGGACATTACAGAAAATATCAGATCTTACAGCAATATCAGAGTATCACAGCAAGATATCAGAGGACATCACACTCGGTTGGACAACCGAGTGGACATTGCAAAGGTATTTTCTTATAAAATTCACATTGATGTTACACAATATCCCGCTGGATACCGTTGAATATACGAGGCTATCTGATTCGGCGGAAGAGACGCCACATGTATGCGCGAGGTGGAAATCCATGCTATCTGTTCAGAAGTCAATGCATTGTTATAATGGCTATTGCCCAGCCAAGACCATGGCCTCCACAGCATGGTTATGTAAGGATTCTTCTCGGATTCTTGAAGAGATATAAACTGAGTTTGAACGAGATGGCTAACGGCTTTATTTTTCTCCCCATCCCATCACTTATATTTTCGTATTAATTCTTGTTTCTGTCGGTTCACGCATTGTTAGCATATTAGATAGTTTGATTTAATCCAGGAGTCAAAGAGTTTTTCACCGAAACTGAGAATATTTGCGCAAAATAAATTTTAGCAAAACATCAGCTCCCATGGGAAAAACTTTTAACCAGAGCAGTGTTTCCTTCACCCCATGGATTATCTATATACTCTTTAGAACAAGATTTACAAGCAATAAAAAAGTAAGCCTTGAGCCTTAGGGTTTTTTCTTATCTATTTTCGCGAGAGTTTATGTCGATAGCTCCTGGGAATATCGATTCCGAGTATAACGACGCCGCGTATCTACTCGTGGTGCCCCCTCTTCCATCACCTCACCCACTCATTCAGCCTTCGGCACGGGAACACGTCCTTTCCCGAGCCTTCTTCACGCACAAGCATCACGTACCGTCCGCTCGAGTAATTCCTCTCTCATATCCTCCGAACCCTCATTGCGTCCGTCTCCTCCACCGAGTCGTGAGTCCCTTCATCATGGAGGGATCTCTCTGAGAGGAGGCCTTAGCTCTCGAGGCCAACGAATGTATTGACACCGAAGGAGGAAATAACATTAACATTTATCAGTTCTGGCTGTCTATATCATGTTATGCCGAGTAGTTGAGCAATGTGAATCGTAGAATAAATATTTGATGATTTTATAATCTTGTTCATTGGAAAAGGGATCTTTCTCTGTGGCTTGCACTTAAAAATACTTACGGACCATCGACAACCAAGCCACCATACTCTATATATCTAGTATGGCGAAGTATGCTAGTCTAAGGTCGTCAAATACGAATGGCATCTGAAGATATAATTAACAGAGGAGGGCTAACAGTTTGGCTTAATACCAGCAGTTGGGAGGGCGGAATGGTGGGAAAGATAAAAATGGGAAATAATTGATTGCAGAAAAGGTTATGGAGCTGGAATACTAGGATTTGGTTTAACTTCATTCTTAAAATTTAGAAAATCTTCAAATGCCTGTCTACCCATTAGTTGATTTACGTGTTTTACCGTATTTCAAGATGAAAGATAAGGCAGTGCAGCAATAGCATACTTTTCAAAAGCAAACACTAATATGTATTGTTCAGAGGTTGGAAAGAATTACTACCCAAGTATATCAGTTACCTTTACGTAAAAATACATCGTCAGTACATATTATAAATCAAGGGTAGTTTTTAAATATAGGTAGTACCATCATAGAGATGGGAGCCGAGAAGTATGACTTCGCCGGCAGCGTTGGGGGGCAAATCGGGCGACGGCGATAGCGGCACCGGCGTGCACGTCGTCTAATTTAGCGGTGGCGGCGCCGACGGCGCAAACTGACAAATAGTCGTATCTATGCATATACGAAAGGTCACGAAGTTCATAATTATGCTTTAAACACCTTAATGCGCCTAGTGTAATTTATGAACATAAATCTTTGTGGGTAAACTGTCACAAATAAAAAAAATACAATAGTTTTTAATCCCAACTATACTAATAATTGTAAGTGTAAACAATAAATAGTCTTTGGCACGAAACGCACATGACTAAATTATTTAAACGGCTACCACCTACCGCTGGTTTACAAAACCTACATATTTCGTTATTCTGATGGATAATATCTAAGAGCTTTGTGGTTTTTTCATAACTGTTATAAAAAGTCCAGCGACAATAAATATGCGTACCTACTCTACGCTTTCTGATGGCCGCCCTGAACAGAGAGTCTTGTTTTATGGTTCGATTTATCAAAATCGTCATGTCGATGTCGACTTTATTTGTCGATGGTGGGAATCGAATACCTTAATACGACCACTGATTGACATTGTCCGATCAATTGCCCATGGTCGATATAACGTCATTGGTAAATTGATTAACGACGGTCAATTTCGATGGTCAATTGATTTTCAATGATTCAATAATCAATAGTCGATAGTCAACCGATGGCCAATGATCTAGCAAACGGACCATAAGCTTGCCGAGTCGATGGTCACTGACCGGTAAATCAGAAAATTGGCGCGTATCTGTCGTCTACCGTGTCCTGGCGCACGGGCGACGAGGCGCACGGGTCACGGCAATTGACGATCATTGACAATCCAAGATCATTGACAATCGACGACCATTGATAATTGCCCATCGAATTAGCCTGCGCACAAATATTTCCGCCTCGCCGTCGCCAGCCACGGATACTGATGGCGCCCATCCCTCGAGTGTCGCAGCAATTCGTTTGTCGGAGACGTCCTCTGGAACTGTTAAGGTACAGATGGCACTTCCTCTCTACAGCTTCGTCTTCGAAGGCTCGACTGTCGAGTGCTTCTTGATGAGTTCATGTAGGTGTTGCTCAGTTTTGGTGCTAGAGGAAGAAGGTGATTTGGTTTCACCGGTCACAACTTTAACGTTGGCATGGGGTCTGTCGAACTCCTCCTTAATGTCGTAGAGTCAATCGCGAAGATAAGTCTCTCAGGTGCTTACTTCCAGCGAAATGTAGTCTTTCACGTTGGACGAAGCTCTTGTGTAACGTATTTATAGCGCTTTTTAAGACAAAACATCTGTCTACGTCCTCGAACAGCAACAAAACGATCACCCGGAGAGATGTGTCAAGGGTTCTATTATATCTGAAGCAGCTCATCCATCTAGAAGAGAAACTTTTATCCTGACTTTCCCTTTAGATTTAACAAAGTAAATGCTTGAGTCTCTTATATTTTGATCTTCATGATTAAAACCACTATGAAATAATAGCTCACGTCTTGGACTTGGACTCGGCGATTTTTCAGAGTAACGTACACTTGAAGTTCAAATGAGTGACTGACTGACCGTGTTATGAAACTGATGTCTCCGGTACAAACTAACCCGAGTACTTCTCAATTTGTGGATGTTTGCTCAAAGTATACGTAGCAGTGATAAAGTATATGCGTTAAATAATCTTTAGAAAAAATGAAACTTTCAATTTCTTAATCAACGACTATATCGCTAAATGTGATATGTGGCAGAGGACTTAGTACATTGCAGCGTAGCCTAGGGATAGGAAAGTCGTTTTTTTGTGATCAACTTTTAATTTTCAAAGTCGACTTATGTCATAAACTTCCGAATTTTGGACGAATGCAAATTCGATTTCCAAATAATGCATTGATTATTTCTCGCAAATTGAATTTGTACACCGAGAAAACACTTTGGATATGATAATCGTAGGTTTGGATGTCACATCCAAACCTGAGGTGAAGAAAAGGACTTTGGATGTGTCATCCAAACGGAAATGGTGATGAGGAGTTGGATGTGCCACCAACTCCTTTGCGTGCTGCATCCAAAGGAGGATGGACGAGTACTTTGGGTGTGAGAACCAAAGTGTTGGGTGGCTCATCAGAACAACGTTTGGATACCAAATGAAAACTTTAGATGACCAGCCCAAAGGCATGTATCCCTACCCCTTCCTCCCCCCTTTTAAACCTCACTACCCTAATATTTTCTTTTTCAACCCCTTTGGAAATAGGGTAGTAGGACGGTGCAACTAGAAAAAACGAGGAAACTGGGCTCTGTGGTTGTTATGTTATCTATTATCACATAATTCGTCAACATATTACAAAAAATGCACAAAACATTTCAAAAAATTACAAATTAACACAAATATCAAACATTTTATGCCAATAACATTAAAATATTATTAAAATACAATCATAACATAATATAAATATGATCTGAGAGAACACTTTGTTTGTAATTAGCCCATAGAGATAATAATGGGAACCCGAAAGGGAACTCATAAGCAAAGGCTGGTAGTGTAGGCATGAGAACACGAAATGGCCGCGCAATTTTAGTGCAACTTACCATCGAACACCTGGATATAGGCTCCAAGTCCCGTCTTCAATAGGAATTTCTTCGTTCCCTCGTCCATAATCTCTTCGAGCAGCATAAAAACAGTGAAGCAGACGCGGAAGAAGGTTTACAACGAAGTTTGCCTGTTTCGCCCAGAACAAGTCCACACGCGTCGACGGCTTGCACGGCTGAACAAGGAATGGCGGGTGCTAGAGCTTCCTGAGATCGCTACCAGAGCAAGCAACTATAGATTTTGATTTTGCACCTAAATCAGTAGAGTGCACCACCTACAACTTTGTGTCTCCCATCCAAAGGATGTCGACTAGACGTGTTTGGTGTGACACCATTTGTCTTTGGTTCTCACATCCAAATAATTAGTTCCGACGTCGTATCATTCTTGATAGCGCATCCAATCCTCCCCGCCCAAAAGATTTTAGGGTGTAGCATCCACACCTGTTCTCTCAGTGTAGTAAAACGTACTTTATATTGTTTTTTAGAATAAAACTTTTATTCCACTTGTAATATTTTTTATTTTTACATTGGTCTTCACCATTTTGGTCGCGATACAATCGTAACATGATCAACTTTAATTAAAATAATAAACAACATAGTTTCGGTTCCTTTTGCTACAGAGAAGCTTGTTCACTTTGTATTTGGAATTTGAGCAGAAGTCCGAAGAAGTCGATGATAGTAAACTTTTGGTGTCAACTAGTTGGCTTTCAAAGTCGGAGCGTCGAAGTCGAAAGTCGACTTTTGCAGAACGATTCCAGTTTCCAGGAGTGCCCGGCAACTTGGGTGGCATGCCTCGTTGCTTGCTTGGATGTCATGTCTCGAGAACTACAACGCAGAAATAGAAAATGTTCGACATGGAACATGTCAAATATACGATGAAGCGTTTGTAATTACAGAAAAGTATTTAAAAATAACTAAGTGGTTCGTAATCGTCAGGAATGAGCGGAAAACAGGAAAATATGGCAAAATTTAATAACTTTACGTGCGATGCGCCACGTCTTCTTCTCCTTCAATTGTAACATTTTACATATTTTATTTCCTAGCCCAATTGCAACAACTAGGAGATGCTCCAATATAACTTTTGGTTTCTGAAAAATAAGGTCCACTCCGGTGTGTCACGCCACGGCGCCGCCGCCAGTGTTTTTGGCGGCGGCGGCACGGCGGCGCGAGGTGAGTATTGATTCGGCCGGCGGCGGCGGCGTGGCCAAATCTGTCGGCGGCGCGGCGCCCATCTCTACACCCATATGACTAGCCTATAATCAACAAGACGTCGGCGACATTTGCCGAGGTTGTAGATATCTAATGGTGTGGAGCAGCGATCGATAACGTATTGTTTCGTAACCATGCATTTGAGTAGCAATTGATAACCGATAACGCGTGTCGCCGGGTGGCCTGCGAAAAGGGCCACTGGCGGAACGTCAGGAAAACGAAAATTAAACTTAGCATGGATATTTTCTTACCGCTATTTACGGATTGTACGTGCTAAGCTGTAATTAAATTTTCTGTGAAAAATGGCGCGGGAGCATGGGCTATTGACCGCATGTGTTGAGGATTGGGTATTAATATACTTTAGCCCTCCTTTTTGACAAGTATCTAAATTTTAAAAAGACCAAAACCAGCAAAGCCAGCTGTGTGAGTTAATAAAAAATATTACCAATGAGACACAATAAAACCATGGAGCATACATGAAAAATCTCTAACAGTATGTAAGGGGTATCACATCCAGAGCCTTCACGAACGCCATTCGTTTGCGTGTTTATTGGTGTTCATTGCGTGGCGTGTTTGGCTGAAAGGTTTTTGATTGGCAGTCCTTAGAGTGGTTCGGTCGATTGGCGGCTCTGCAGGAAAGGTTTTAACTAAAATTATTGTTGCAATTTGAGCATGGAGTGTGTGAGGGGAGTATTTACAATGAGGTGGCAACGATGAGGTTGTTGGTAAAGGGGGAGAGCGCGTGGAGAGTGTGTCGAGCCAGGATGTATTAAGGGTGTCATGGTAAAACTGAGTGTAATAGGCCAGGAGTCTCTCCAAGGGAAGGTGGATTTTTGTGTGTGGCTCCAGAGGGTCCACTGTCAGCGGGTGCCACGTACTCTTGTCGTTCCATTACCCGGGTGGAAGTTGGATTGCTAAACATTTAAATTATAATAGTTACAGGTTGGTATCCACAACAAGCATTATTTACCCCTAGAAGAGGAGAATGAAACTGAAGATCTGCGACTAGCAAATTGTTTAATTGTCTCAAGGTATATGTCTGATGTTTGTTGAGTTTTTTTGGCACAGAATTTATCCACATAAAAAATACTGAGAAACTCAAAATAATAACTCAAATATAATAAAGTTACAAGTAATTTCATACACCATTCTTCAAATCGTTTACCGCAGTAAAATTTGGTGCTTCGAATCTGCCTCACAGTCTCTGCTCATCACTTCACGCCGCTTGAATCATCCGCATAACAGCATACCGCTAGAAATTCTGAGTCTGAGTGCTAGACTTATTTTCCTTGAGCAACTTAGAACAGGTGGGTTTCAGTGCGATATAGAGAATATCATTTCGACGCCACACTGCATTTCTAGGTCCGATAGAAGCGATAAAATGAGAGATACACATACCTAACCCAATAGATTGGTACAAAACTTTGTTCTTTCCCCGCACAATAAGTGACCACGATGAAAAATGAGCTCCACTTGAAACACGCGCGTGATACGCTCCACCATTTCTCCTTCCAAACCTCATTCTTTAAACTTTTTCACGACTGGTTGTCCGAAAAAAACCCCTGCCACACGCCCATGTGGAGGCTCGCAGGGTAGTTTGCAGATTTAGCTGTGTATCACCCTTTCCAGAGAGTAAAATCATGGAACCAAAAATAGAAAAAATCTCTCTTCTCCGAGTGACTCTTTCTTTTATTCAGAGTGATAAGCTCCAAAAAGTCAAGCTGATAGCTGGTGAATTTTTAATTGCAGAATATAGGTATCTTTAAAGAATTATAGTTCGTCGAGAGTGAAAATGACCAAGACATGGGGCCAAAACAGTAGTAAATTAAATTAAACGTACAGTTACATGAAACTACAAGTTACATGAATTATAACTATTTTACTTTTTTATATCCCTTAACAGGATATTATCTAGGAACATTGATAAAAAAAATAAAAATTTTTGGCCATTGACTCAGTATTTTTTTTCTGGCTACATGCCAAATTTAACTTTATTTGAATTTTGATGCCAGCACAAGAACAGAAATATGCTACCAATCTAGCAAGTACACTGAAAAATATCTATTTTCTCCGAAATTTGTCTTCCACTCGCTAAATAAGATGTTTTTTATTTTGAAAATCTGGAGAAATATCAAATATACTTAAATTAATTGGAAATATTTCATACAGGTAAGGCAATGATTTGTTCGTGAATTTTTCTAACATCAGAAGCTGTTTAACTAAAGGATTATATTTATTAATATACTATAGTACCGGTATGTATCGAAGGAGGGCTTTCTGGGGAAGGCGCTGGAGAGAAAGAGATTATGGCGTTACGAGTATAAAGTACTTAGGACTGAGGAGGTATCTAATATTCTATAGGTACATAATAACGTTTAGGAAAACTAATTTAAACCGGTTCAAATTAAAATTTGAGTGGAAAGCTACTGGAAGACCTTCCAATTTTAAAAATAGATGGCGTTGGTGACATTGTAAATTATGATCTCTTCCTCCTCCGTATAGAATTTAAAACTACCAATTGGATCAACTTCCTTCCTCATCACTTTTAGGCGATGTTGATGCGCAGCAGGATATTTCCTCCGATTGCTTTTCTCATCCAAGACTCCATCTTCCCAAGCTTAGCACCTTGCCGATATTTTCACAATATCTTTTGACATTTTCTGATATGAAAATGACTCGATCAATCATAAACATGCAAGGGAGTATTGGTCAACATATCTTTTGATTCCTGCATATTTATTCAGTTCCCCATTCAATAATAATTATTTCAATCAATATCAACCAGTCAATAATAAAATACATTTCAAAATGTCGCCATGAGATCATACATCAGTTTAAAAACGATTCTTTATTAGGAAAGTATATACTCCAGATACATTTCCTCGATAAGTGTCTCAATTTATCAGTAATTAAATAGGTAAATATCAATGAGAGGAAACAATAGATGGAGGCCCTACCCATTGATAGCCAGGCAGATGTGCATAGTATAACTTGATAATTTAACATAATTTTTACTTAATGATTTAACATAATATAACTTAATTTTATACTTAGCCTTTGTATTTTTATTAAAAAAATACAAAGGCTAAGTATAAAATTACTCTTACATTAAGAAAGAAGCGGAAGCAATAGATGAGCAATAACACAAACGTGTATGGAAAATAATACTGTTACGTGCACCAAATAACGGATGATTAAAAAAAAACGAGGTGTCGCAATATATTCAGCTCGAAATTAAAGCAAACTTAAAATAAAGAAGTATTGAAAGCAACAATTTTAATAAATAGATTTTCAATCATCATGTAAATAAATGTAGGTAAAAGGACAACTCTTACAAAAATACCTTCTAAATATGACGAGATATAACTTCTGCATTGACCACACGGTTAGCAAATTATCGGTAAGTATGTAATATTTTCAACTCCTAATTGTTTAGATGTTACGTTCACATATACCCCTCAGATACCCCTCTTTACATATTACCTCCATTGATTTTTTCGAAAACCTGTGGGACACTTGCTGTTGTTTTAGAATTACGTTTTACTTCATGGACCTTATGTCATGTCCCTTTTACTTCATATCCACTTATGTCATGAAACATGACATCTCACGTAACAGTTAGCTAAAAATTTAGGCAATTGTAAACTGTCTAATTGAGATTATTTTTATCTTACATTTACTTTCACTGCTGACTTTCCTTACTCATATCAAAACGAATTGAATTCTAATCTTTGTGGTGCTGTGAATACTAGGGATCTTTTCTACTAACAAGACCACCATGGTAAGGGATACATTTTTTTAAAAACCAGTATTGTATCTCCGGTGCGAAACCAGTCCATGTCAAATACCCTTGAGGCTGCGTTCACGTTATTTTACAGATGTAGGTATAACCAGCCACATTCGCTTAAGGCTGTTGACATTCTGGCATAAAAATAGGAATTGGGACTAAAATTGAGAACGGATAATGGAAAAAAGCTGAGAAGGATGATGCGAGTTAGTTCAATAGACTCATGCGAGACGAGCCGCACGCACGAACTTACGAGGAGAAAAGATAGTTCGCAGGGAAATGTAGGGAGGGGGGGGGGACGCAGGCGAGGGAGAGAAGACCCCGAATTGGACTGCAGAAGAATGGCTCTTCACACAATCGGTGAAATAAATACGGGAAGTGGGAGAGGGAACGTGCGGAAGAGGGGAGAGCTGTATAAAGAGAAAGAGAGCGAGCAAGACGTGGGGAAAAGTGAAAGGGTCGCAAAAAAGGGAGAAAAAGGAAAGAGAGCAGCGTTGTGTAAAGGGAAAAGCAATGAAGGGGGATAAAAGTGGAGGAGAGACAATAAAGAAATACAAAGAGAGGAAAACAAAAACGGTCAGCAGTGGAGAAAGGAGAGTCGACGAGTGTAAAAAACCTCAGGCGCGGCGAGCGGCGGAGAAAAAAACGCGAGATGTGGAATTAAAAGGCCATGATGTTGAAAAAACGAAGAGCGAAGGTGTGAAGAAGGTGAAGAAGGATTTGAGGATAGAGAGCCAACGGTTATTGTTTGCTTACATATGAAAGAACCCTAAGGGTGTGAGTGCTTAGCGAACGAAGCCATTCACAGCTTTCACACTCCAAGACTTGTGATCGAGCTAGTTCCACTGTGATATTACTTCACCTGTAACTCAATGAATTAGGTATCATGAAGGAAAAGAGATCACCTTTTGAAAGATACCAAAGTACCTCTTACTTTTTGCCATGAATCTTTATTCATTAAATTTAAATACTCTTCGTTTGAAGGCTGTATACTATGAAATCCCATGACGAATCTGGACAAAACTTGATACGTATGTCTATTAGGACCTAGAGAGATTAATGAACTAAGCATGAAAGGCAAAGGGCTGTAAGCATCTCTGTTTGACTCATCTTTTTGGCTCCCGCTTCTAGATAGCTTAGGATTCGTGGTAACGAGTAAGTTTTTCTGCTATATTAAATTACTTTCACTAGTGATAAAAAAGTTTATTCATATGTCGAATGACTGAATAAACAAAGTGTCATATATTTGATTTTCTTTTACCCTTAATTTCATTGTAAAATATGAATTTTGGCTCCAAAGTCGTAGGTTTTTCACATGTATCTTCTATAGAAATTTTCATTTGACATGAAAACCACAAATTAGGCTTGTATGCCCGAGAGACAAGTGACTCAAGTTTGAATGTTTATGTAACAGAATTATAACAATATTTAATTTGAGGTATTTTCACCTCTCCATGCGAGTACAATGTGGTACGACTGTGGATGCCATATTCGAATGAGTCATTTAACTTAGTGCAACAGTTTTGTACCTTCCTTCTTTACGTTAACTTTTAATATACACTATCGTCCAGTATTAGAATACTTACATAATGCTGTTTCCTTTTTTTGATGATAGGACGATCTCGCCCAAACTATCTTTGTGGAGCAGTAGGTTAAATGTTAAGCCCAGTTACACATCCGTACTACTCAGTTTTTATAATGGGTAATGAGATACGCAAACATGAAAAACCCATGTAGTTTGACTCATACAACCGATTTTGATGTTGTGTTTGTCATAATCACGTGCCAAATACAAAAACAAAGAAAATACTTGTCTCATACGCAAGGCAAATCTAAATGAAGCAGCATCATCACGCAACCAAGGGCAGATAACTCACTAGAGAGCACGAGGTAATTGAAGCGGAGTAATGCTCTTGTAAGCACTAATTACGAAGCTCCTGTTCTTAGAGAACCGAGTGTGATGGTACTATATAAGGTCACCTTTGTAGGTGTAAGTGTAAATCAGAGGTACCTAGACATAAAGGTGATGCCACTAAAAGGGAGACGAACGAAGATGTGCCACTAAAGTAATTAATTCACGCCTCATTCCAACTAATTACTCCCTTTGATTGGATTTTCCAAACTATCACCTTACTGCAAAACCCAATTCAATACACTGGTACAAGTAACACTGCATTTACATCTACATACTACCTTCCGAGCCGCAAAATGGGCGTACGGCAGGTGGTCTTAGGACACTAGCCGTTTAAAGATGTAAGGAATAAGGTTGTGGGAGATGAAATGGTGACGAGTATTATGAGAGTGTATTTAGCGGAGGTCAGTTTTTATTGTGGTCTTCATTTATGCGCAGAAAGAACGAGTTTTTGTACCTATCTGTTCGGCAATGTATCTCTCATATTTTATCTCTTCTGGCAGACCTAGAGACGTAGTGAGCCGTCATGATAATACTATCTGTGTCGCTCTGAAACACACTAGTTCTGAATTTCTCAAGCAAACTAAGCTAAGCATGTAGCCTTCAAGCCTCCTTAGGGATTCCCACCTTAATCCCTATAAAATTTGTGAAACGCTATATGATTGCTCGTAGCAGTTTTTAACGAAGAGCGCAGCTTTTCTTTGTATTTCATAATTGTTTTGGTTGAATCTTAATGACCAGGGTCCCAAAGGCTCGCGCCGTATTCGAGGTATGGCCTAACAAGAGCAAAGTAGCATCTCTCTTTTACCGTTTTATCCAAGGACCATTCCATAATACGCTTAATAAAACCTTATAAAATTTTGTCACCCAATATTTAAGTGGGTGGTGTTGATCCAATAAATTATATTATCAAAAGTTAGATTTCATTGAATGAATTTATCATTTTTCCCTCGATTCACATGCTTTAGTGATCTTCTTCTACTTCTTAAATTTAATACTAAGTCGAAATTGCAAACGATATGGACCAAATTACTGTAGCCGTTATCAGCTTTTTTGTTTGTAATGATTTTCAAGCAATGATAAACAGATAAAACTCACTCCGATTCTTGTGCCCTCGTACACGTTTACCATTCCTTATTCAAAACAAATTGAAACTGCCTGCTTCTTGCAATTCTGATTGCAAATTTAAAATTCTATGGGTAATTTAAACGCAGAAGCTGATATAAAAATTGACGTAGCCACTTAATAAATTGAGAACAATATTAAAGAAGGATACTGAGAGAGGTTGAGCATAATCCCAAAACATAAATCGTTTTAAGGATAGAAAAAGAAACGAGGTGGTGGCTCATAAAAAAGGTAAGTCTAATATAAATTGGAAATAAAAATAATTCTTAAGGTTTCTGAGATCCGTCATGTTTTAAGCATAGGAATCAGTAATAGCTGTCTACATGTTAAAATAATGCCAAAAGAGAAGATAAAGTCTCCAGCCGTTAAAAAAGCTTCAGAAAATTATCCACGGACATTACTATTATTGCTACGTACATGTCCATTTTCCTGTAATTGGCTCCTGCTTGTTGAAATGTCTTACTTAAATTCAAATATGCTTAATGATAAACCCAATTTTATGCTAAATTGAAGTTGGGCTAATTGAGACTAACAGAGAAAATATACATTATTTAAGTACCAAAATTAAATTAGGAATACATTTCTGGAGTTGTTTCATTAAGGGGATGGGACTAGTTCATATTAACGCATGAGCACACCTGGGGACTGCCCCGAAGCCCCAATAGCTTAGTGAATGGACGTTTAAATGAAGAGTACACCGGGGGCCAACCCAAATAGTGAGAATCCCCTATTGTGGGTATCGGGAATAGTGTGGTGGCTAAAGTACTGGAAAGCCATTCGAAGGTCAGGGTTCAAATCCCTGTAGAGGAGAATGTTTTTCAGGGAAAATCCGACCCCTACTTGAGTGTCTTGCGAAGGGCACTTTAAGTGCACTAATCCATCCGTCGGCTGAGACGATAAACCGTAATCCCCTTGGCGCCTTTTGTTAAGATCAGGCTAATACCGACACCAAGTTTCCTCCGCCCTTCCTCTATTACCTATCTTCTCAGGCCCAAATGACTTTAATTATCGGTCGCCTCCCCAAATACCCAATCCAACTTGTCAATAGTAGTATGAAAGCTCACCAAAATACAAATATTGGCGCTGTATAGGGATGTTGGAGGTCCAGTAGTATGCCCATGGACAGACTGATTAAGAAAAAACCATTTCCTTCAGCATTAATAATGTCAACCATCAGGTTGCAGTCACCTCCGATGATATTTTCTTACTTACACACTATTAATACTACCAAAAATAATACACCCAGAGGAAAACCCCAGAGGAAATAACCCAGAGGAAAAATAAATTATTTGCTCGTACCTCTTGCAAAAACTCTCCAGGAACTTGAAACTCAATGACTATATGATTAAAGCTTGGGATTTGGAATTCCACTTAGATTTTTTTGTTGAGACGATGGAAAAACCCTAAGAAATGCCCCATTTTCTCCGTGCACCCGAGGCTCGATTGTGTCAAAAGAGTAAAATTGTCCCGAGGTCGGCCTTTTCATTGCCAACAAACTAACGACACTTGAATCTCCTTGATTCAAGTTCGGAATATCGCTTTACATCCACCTTTTTCCTTCCTCTCTAGTAGCGTCACATTTGATGCCCTTACGAGAGTGAGCTCCAAAAATCGGTGACCTCAATCCTTATAGCGGAAGGGAGAATTGACATGACATGGGGTCGAAAAGAGTACTGAGCGAAGGACACCCTTGCCTTCGTCGATAGATTAAATTTTGCCTCGCTATACGCCGTCAATCGTGCTTCCTTGGTTGAACTCAACCAAGGAAGCGCGATACATTCTCTGCCGAATGGCGATATTTTTGGAATTCGTGGAATTGGATCCATATTCAAACCGTCTATGCAACTTTGGCTCAAAACTTACTTGGTTATAAAGCAAATCGAGAATGTGATGTTATATATTAAAACTTGAGAGCATTCAACGGGAAGATGTATGCAAGAGGTGAAGTGGATAAAATACATTAAAAATATGTAGGAAATATAGAACGGGTAATAAAATTAATGCTAAGAACGCAGAAGCAGAAGAAGAATTTTAGCAAAAATAAAATATACCAAGGAAAGAGAGGAAATTTAGGCGAGAAATGTTTGTTTAACGTGCCCTTAAAGGATTTGCATAAGGTGTGGCTCGTAAGTTAAAGCTCAGGTGTTCACGCAATATAATGAGGTTATAAATGGAGCCCTTGTATTTTATATGTCACTTGGACTAACGAGATTGAGAGAGCTGGTTTTTGGTACAGGTAATTAAATAACTTGACTCACAAAGGCTTTTTTCTCAGACGAGGCACATGAATTTCAGCTAAAAGAGCATCCATAAATAAATGTAAATTAAGATTTTTACAGGAAAGAGTTTACAATGATATCTCCTTTTTTAGTAAAAGGCTATGCCCATTTTCACTCTAAATTATGATTGTTCAACCCTTTAATGATAATATTTTAGCCAAACGAATAATTTTTTGGGTCTTCATTTGTAGTTGCTTTTTTAATTTTCCTCGGCCATTTTTTTGCTCATATCTATCACAGAAGAGATAAAGCCTAGCCACATTATCCTTAAAATAGTTAACATCATTGCTTCTGGCGTAACATTTTGAGTATTCTACACTATGAAATGCTAACAAATACCCAAGGTTCTCTAAATACATTACATGGGTGGTGAACTTGTTTTCCTTGTTTTAAGACGGTAAATACGTATGGTAATTATGCAGAAATATCAAACAGTAAAATTTACGGGAATGTAATAAGTCATTTACAATTTTGCAATGCTCTACCTATAAAAAGACGTAAGACTAACATAAGGGTGCCATTAAAATGATCTTTAAGGAGTGTGGATGACTTTTTGACAACCTGAGAATGGGCGATATAATTCATCCCATAGATCCTCATATATCTGCACCGTGAGGTACATTTTAATTTGCTCCTGATTATTTTTCATTTTTACGGGAAATTTTTCGCGTTTATGAAGCTGTGAAGGTCAAAGAGGGGCCGCAAAGTTACTGATGAATCTAAGGAGAAAGCGATATGAACAATTAAGAATACTGCCAAGTACTGCAATTAAGTGAATATGAATAATCTAAATTCTTCAAAAAGAGAAACTGAAGCTCAAATGAATGATTAATCTAAAGTGATTATGGTCGGTTGCAAGAATTTAGTGATGGAATCAATAGTTATGAGATCCATAAAATTATAGATCTCATAAAAATATTCGTGCTGCAGGGACACGTCTACTACTTAAATAACTTATTTACGCATAGTCAATAGCCTCGAATATTCGATCTAATCTTCAACCACCGGATAAAATTCATGAAAGTTAAGCAAATGAATAATTACTAATTCATATAATAATTAGTCAGCAAGAGTAAATTAACCAGTCATTTGTCTCAAAGCAATTCATTCATCAAGTAATGAAGTCTCCGAGCAGTTCATTTCGCATCCATCATCTTGGCTACTTATGGAATTCATAACAACATGCCATTAGTTTTGAAACCAATAAATTTAACGAATGTTTCGGCTACACTTATAGAATGGTTTCCACGGTTTATGGGTCCCATAACATTATAGAATACATATGTGTTGCTCCTGAAACTGGCTATTAGTCGTCATTAGACGTCGTCGAAACGTTAATTATTTCATTAATTTTTGTAGAATATGTACTGCTGGTTTTTTACGATGAAGGAGTTGACGATGTTTCATTGGTGCATTTAAGTAATTATATTAAAATCTCTTAGGAGGGTAAAACGAGTTTCTCAAATATAACAGCTTAAGAATTCTTAAAACTCATCAGAGTTTTCAAAATTGGCCAATTGAATGCAATCAGGAAAAGTTTGCAAAAAAATTGTCCTAAGAGCAGGGGCAAATATGAATGCTTCTTAGTTACTGAAAGATGAAAAAAATACCAAAGTGAATATAGTTGTGCCTTGAAAGTAAAGAATTACTGTATGGTAAATGTAAAAAAAATTGTATTGAAAAAGTATAACATGCTGAGTAATAGAAATTCTTTAATTACAAGTATGATTTATCAATTAATTTTTAGATGAAAGGATACTCACGGTTCTGTGGCGGAAACTCTGGCGCAGTTGAAACTTCAGCGAGGAGAGCACTGTAGACTCTCTAGTCAGAATGACCGTGTCCTTATAGCCTCCGGGTTGCGAAGTGATTTCTTGGCTGCCGAGTTGTGAAGTGAATACAATTTTCGAGAAGAGGTCTATTTATACAAGCCATCACTGCTAACTTAGTGTCAAACCATAACATGTAGCTTACATTGTGTCAATTCAAGCGCGCTTGAAATTATAGCAGGAAGAGTAACAATGACTTCTCCAATATACTCCTATGTGAATAGTTTTAAATTTCAAAATATTAAGCCGATTAGGCAGAAGAAGACCCTTTATGAAAAGTAGAGTGTTTGAAGTTAGCGAAAAAATATTACATTGTGTCTATACATGCAATAAGCGGAAAAGAAAAGGCTAAGAGTGAGAATCAAAAATGTAACACGAGCGCTCGCGTAGAGCCTGACCGCGTGCATATGAAGCAAAAGTATCCTATTCCAACCTGGAGATAGTTTGATCGGGATATTCTGCGCATGTAAAACGTTACCAAAAGAGTAAGGAAAAGGTAGAGAAAATCTGAGCCCATTGTTGAGAATCGCTCGGGAATTATAGCGAAAATGTTAACAATGTGAGCCTAGCAGGCTCAGCGCGAGTTCCGCAGGGTTAAGGGAAGCTGGTCTATGCCCGAGATTGAATTCATATTACCGTTCTCCTCAGTTGCGGGATTTTAAAACTTACAACTGAGAGCGAAGGAATAAAATGTTTACAATCCGCACAGACAACTATTTGTCAAGTTTGATCGATCCATAGAAACGCAACTGAAGAACCATCATGGACCAATACCATCGCATCCCCACCAAAGAAATCGTAGAAATTTAAAACAAAAAAAATAAATATATTTTAAAAAATAGTCAAAACCATAAATTCAAGGCTAAGAAGAGTTATAACATCCAGAAAAAATAAGCCACAGCGGAGTATTGAATCACATGCTAAAGGGACGTAAACACTGAGCCGTTGCTTGGTGAAATGGCACGGGAGCGGCCGCGAGGACGGAGGTTTCGACGACGAAGAGGAGGTGGGGGCCGCGGGCAGAAGAAGGAGGAGAGGCGGCTTTAGTAGCGCGGCGCGAAAGCGCTGTAGCTGTACTGTTCTTCCACCTCGCAAAATATACGTTTCAAGAGCAACCTTGTTGGGTATTTGTTTCAAGGCGCACAATCGGTTGCAGAGCGAGCCGTCTTTCCCCTTAGAATAGCAGTGGGAGTTAACTGAGGAATGGATCGGGAAAAACAAGAAGGAAGTTATGTAGAGTCGTTGGGAAAGGGTATTTAAGAATTTACTAAAGAAACTTGCGAACAAGCTGGTCGCCACGAGATACAACGCGGGAAGAAAGGACCACGACTTCGCACTCCAGGATAAGGTCCTAGTGCGGACCCATCCCATAATTTCAGCCCCAAAAAAAAAGGACCGCCAAACTTATGAGGCAGTGGTCTAAACCGTTCATCATTTCTAATTTTTTATCTCTTATTACTGTTGAATTGATAGACCCCAAATCGAAACGTCAGAAAAGCGAGCACACGTTTCGGAACTGAAAAAAATATATAGACCGGGACTGAAGGGGGTTTTAAATAGGGAAATGGGAGTGGAGATGAGGGATTGAAAGGAATCCTTTGGGGTTGGATAGGTTTTCGTTTTGCTCTCTTTCAGAAGCCTTGCCGGATAGGGCGAACAAAGTGGAGATCCGCTGCTAACCCCATGGTGCAATGGCCGGGGTAGAGGGGCGGTGGATACGTTTCAAGAGCAACCTTGTTGGTTATTTGTTTCACGACTGGTCACGGCCCAACACTGACGTAGTAAAGAGTCCCTACTGATCCTCGACATATTGGGGCAGTTTGCCCAAGGAAGAAATAGAGATCCGATTTCAGAAACATCATTTCAACTGACAAATTGGTTTGCTCCACCACAAACCGTGGAAGGCGGTGAATTTTTAAAAATCGAATCAACGGAGAGAGTAAATAAGTCGCCACAAAACTACCAGCGCAGTGGTGAGACATCTGAACCTTCACGCTGAGTCTGCAAAGTAACGAATGAAGTCCCTAAGAGAATCGATTCACTGATTTGAAGAGAAGAGCTATTGATGAACAAGCGACCTCTTGTACGACCTCCTCGTGGTACCCGATGGTAACGGTCAGTTGTACCTCCTGCGAGTGGCGGGAGTCGTTTGCTCCAAAGATCCAACCGACCCGGGTGGCAGGGGTCGACCCGCGGAAGCGAGCTTCTTTCGTTGTTTGTATGAGGGGGACACGAATGGCTGCCGGCGAGCGCACGTAGGCAGACATAGGCAACCGAGGCTTGGAACTGCTATATTCTGTAAAGTGGAATTCGGGCTTCTGATGCCAAAAACCAGGTTTCTTGGTTCACTGCGCGGTCAAAGTAATTGTGACCGGGTATTTAATCGATCCTTTCTCCATATTCCCATCCTTTACTCATTGATATATACATACTTAAATCGCTCCGTGGTCGGATCTCGAAACTTCGGCAACCTGGATACATTCTCTGAGTAGGAATGTCGAGAAAACTTCATTTTGCATTCCTTACATTCACGTATGGTGCATTCATGAGATGAATACTTCGGAGTAAGAAGTCAAAATGGTTTACGCAAAATCCGGGAGAAGGAAAAAATACGCATGTACGAACGGGAAACTAAAAATGTATACTTTCTTTTATTCATTTCGTTAGGCAGAAACTTGGCATCCGTCCCCGATCTCGGCTTTAGCCAAGTTTCACCTCTCCCCCCGGAAATCTACTGAACAAATGAGGAAAAAATAACGTCCAGAACAATGATGCCTTTTCTTGGCTCCAAATTTTTGTCCACTGCTCGCTAATGCAGGGTAGGGTAATGAGCTAAAGAGGGGAAGATGGGACGAACGGATATGGTCGCAAGTTCCCCCAGGCCAACGAGGCCAACACAAGCGCGTTCCTGCCC
Organism: Ceriagrion tenellum; assembly: GCA_963169105.1. Lineage (NCBI taxonomy): Eukaryota > Metazoa > Arthropoda > Insecta > Odonata > Coenagrionidae > Ceriagrion > Ceriagrion tenellum. The sequence continues at coordinate 124,846,196 of OY720632.1, read as the reverse complement.
GAGAAAACCCCTCCACACTTTTTCAAAAAGACTCCACATTTTTTCCACCGGATTCTGCAAATGAAAATACGAAGGAGAGGCGCTACACTGCCCCACCTAAGCCTCACACATAGTCCGCTGTTTTATTCTTAAACAGTTTTAATATCTCTGAAATTAAGAGTAAAACTTGTAAAAGTTATTCTTACACATTTTTTGATATCTCTGAAATTAAGAGTGCTAACGCACATTATTTGTTTTTAATGAATTATATTTCGATAAATATTTGAGGACCATCTTTAAAATTAGATAGCGTTAGCATTGATGATAACAGAACAAGTACAATACATACCTTATGCACCACAGTAACAATTTTCAAATCTCCTCAATCGATAATTGTTATTGAAATTGGGTGTTTTCATTGTGATTGCAGAATAATTCTGAAAAAATGTTTGCGTTGCAATAGCTCGGCAACTACGGAGTTGCGACCCCATGTTGATGTAATAAAAAAGGCTAAAAATCACCTCCCCAACCTCCTTCAGAAGTTTCGAACTTTCCTCCTGAAACACCCTGAATACTATCAAAAGAACAGAGTGAGGCAGTAATTTAAGTCCATATCCTTTTATTACGCTGTTTTCGATTCCCTTCCATCTAGACTGCCACTGGGTTGGCTGACAGTATATTTAAAAGAGATTGAAGTTCTTTCTCGTTCCCCAATGTTATCTCCTCTCACAATCATACCAGTCAAGACCACTTAGTTACATCTCACAGTCCATCAAAGTTTGTTTCCACATATCGGTCTTTCTTATTTTCGCCGCTCGCGCTGCTTTACAAATCAACTAGATAAGTTTGTCACATTTTTAGATCATTAAATTCCTTAAAGGTTTATTAGCTTCGTTTGCAAGGACCGAGATTTTGAAATGACAGATGTAAAGGTTACTGGTAGTTGACCTCCGATACAGGATAGCGTTGTGAGCAAGAGATTTATTACTCGTAGTAAAATGCGAAAAATCCGCCTGATGACGAGTTCACGACCAATGAGGAGAATAGTTTTTACTATCTAGCCATCTTTGCATCTTTCACTCCTCCATCCTCCACCCCTGGACTGCGAACTGAATATATTGGAACTACTCTCTCATTCTAAATCTACATCTACATCTACCCTCTGAGCCACCGCATGGGCGCGTGGAAGGGACTGTTTGGACATCAGCCGTGTAAAGATGTAAGGTATAATGTTTTGGCAGGTGAAATGGAGACGTGTATTATGGGAGTAAATTTATGGAAACTCAGTTTTTACTGTGGTCGCTTATTGTGTGCGGAAAGAATGAGTTTTTGTACCAATCTGTTCGTGAATGTATCTCTCTTATTTTATCGCTTCTATCAGACCTAGAGATGTAGTGAAGTGTCATGATAATATCTTCTGTGTCGCTCTGAAACACACCAGTTCTGAATTTCTCATGCAAACTAAGCCTAGCACGTAGCCTCCAAGCCTCTAATTAGCCTCTAGGGGCTCCCACCTGTATCCCTCTAAAATCTGTGAAACTATGTGTTCGCTCGTAACAGTTTTAAACGAAGCTTTTCTATGTATTTTATTGATTTTTTGGTTTAATCTTTATAACCAGGGTCCCAAATGCTCGTGACGTAGATTTTCGAGGTGTAACCTTACCAGAGTGAAGTAGCATCTCTCTCATACTTTTTCATCAGAAGACATTCGTATTATACTCCTTACAAAACCAAGTCTTGTTATTTTTGTGCCGCATATGATTTGTATGCGTGTTTCCCACAAAATCCTTCCCTCCTAACATTTCTCTCGACCTCCAATCAATCAGCTTTCATCTAAAGGCCTCATTTTCTTCCGATCATTTTCAAAATTCATTCCGTCCATTCTCTTTTAGCTTTGATGCACTCTAACTATTCGGGCCACCAAAGAAATGCAGTCACCAGTAACGAGGGCCATTAGGTTGGCCATTTACGAGCAACTACATGTTATAGGGAAAAAGGAAGTGTTTATTTTTTAAATTACGACCTATAATAATAGAATACAGATTCCTAAGTGATTTTTGAGGATAGTATATCCTCTAATTATTTTTTCTGCTATCAATCATTTTTGTTTGAAAGCATGACTTACTTGAGTCGGTGTGCCAGATGTAGGATTACTGATCTAGGGTAAAATTGATAAAAAGAGTAAACTCTTAATGGTATGTGGTCGCTATCTGGTATAGATCTATTGGACGAGGTATTCCTTCGAAGGGGTGGTACCATTTACGAGTGCTGCTGCAAATAGGCGAATGACAATGAGTTGCAATTTTCTCAGCTTCGACCTTCCAACCCCTAGTTTGAATAATGCTTAGGAGGGAAAATGATCTCCGCTCACGGGAGTTTCTCTCGATAACTTATTTTGCCTTTCTCTCTCATCTCGCCTCCCTTTTAACCCTTACCATGACCCCTTTCTCAGCCTTCAGCTAAAATGCCTCGCCTCCTCTTGCTTTCCATTATCCCCCCTCTCACTCCATGCTTTCTTGCTTCGTCGTTTTCAAAAGCCAAGTGACCGTGTTTGTCCACGCGAAGGACTTTCATTGTGCTCACCCTCTTTCTCATTTACCCTTTCCCTGCGGTGAATTCTTTTTCAAAATTTCTCTCCATCCTTCAGTTATTTAGCTTTGCATTTTTGCATAATGTAAACAAATAAACGTGGCTGGTACTAAGGGAGAACTACGATGATAATTAATTTGCATTCGCTACTCGCAAAAGAAAAAAACTTTTTCCAGGCTCCAAAGTCGATCCGAGGAGCTAAGCGTAATGTATTTCTTCAACGTATATAGTTTGGCCTGCTTGTTTGTTATCGCTTCTACTATTTTCGGCCCAAATTGGAGTGCCTTATGGAAAATAAGGTCATTACGATTATTTCCTGACGAATTGTGGGCGGAAAATGACCCAAACTGCACGTGCAGTCCGTGATTTTGATGATGAATACATTAGATAAAAACGGACTCAACGTGGATTCTCATCGCAATCTTCTCAGAAATTCGTGTGTTAAGTTTGCTAAAAATTACTATCACTATTATGCCAACTTTAAGCAGCACCTTCCTTGATTTTCCAGTCTCCTATTCTCTATGTTAGCTATATAATCAATATTACAGTGGTGCTCACCTTAAAAGCATATTATTAACACACATATGTGGACTTATAAAATTTTTACTGTTAAAAATATCGGACTGTTCTAAAATATAACAGGGATGACTGAAGAGTGGATCACGAAAATCTGAAAGACACTTCAAGAGTTAACCTTCGGAGACTTTAGATGGTAAAAATCAGATCAATTCATTTGCAAAAAATCCTCGAGTATTGTTTTACTGAAATAGGCAGCATTAGAACTTAAAGCTTAGTAAGATTAAAGGTAAAGTTAAAAATAATTTTTTGAATTACCTGTACCTACCCAATGATGTCTCTTGATCCTAAGTGACTGTAGACTAACTACTCAAGAACCAAAAAGCATATGAGCGAACAAAAGTTTATAAAAATATTATTTTAATTCATAATTGCGACCAAGAAAATTGGATCACTTACACCTATAGTATTCATGTCTATTGAGAATTATTGCAGCAGTGTTTTAACAATCCTTCTCTGAGCGTTATGTATTCTTGATTGAGTTTTTAAGAATTTGATTTTTTATCTCAGTGAAAATTATATTATATGTGAGCCTACGTCATAAATGTCGTTTACTGATCATCTTGATGGGATGCGCTGAAAGTCATTGGAGAATTGATTGAAGATCAGCGATAACATCAATTTTAGACTGATTATTGGTGATGATGAGAAGTGAACAAAAAACACATTCCAGCATCCAATATCTGTCTCATTTGCCTCTGCGAACCATTTCACCTCGGGTCCATTCTTATCCTATGATCCAAGTCATCACGCTCCATTCAACTCATCCCCTGAACTCCCATTCTCTAGTCTCCTCACTCTTATTCCCTGGTGAAAAAAATGGCTCTCAGATCTCCACCCTTCGTGGGATCCTCATCATCGTTTCGTTCCGCCTGCGAGCTCCATCGTCCTCGTCCTGTCTTCTCTCTCCCCGTCGATGACGAACAAAATAGAAGCGAAATGCGCGGGGTATATTTTTCACGTCAGAGCGGCTGAGCATATCGGGAAAGGAGGTATTGGAGCGATCCCTTTACCTGCCTAAGCGAGTCATTCAATTTTTCTCCGAAAGATTCTCACGCCCTGAGATAACCTCTCCGGTAAAATGTCGTGTCTTCCTGAGGGGATCTATGGGAACGAGAGAAGAGAGCGGTGTGTCCCTTCTGCCGTCATCATCAGTTCTCATCAACCCAGTCGGATTGGTGCAGCTCTATACTTTATTCTCTAAACGAATAACCGCTTTATTTCTTCATAAGTCTCCATTTGATCTTCTCTCTTAATTTGAAAAGAAATTACTCCATTCTTGTTCTCCCAAAAGTTTGGTATTTCGATCATTGTCACAAGAATGGACCCAGAATTTATTTTTAATGAAATACCGAGGACTAAAATTATACTCAGCCTTCCATACTAAAAGCCACCTACCTCTGGACTTTGTTAACAGAAGAATAAAGAAATGGTGAAGCTATTAACTTATTTACAATATCACAGTACCAGTATTCACCATAAAACCTGAATTAATTTTCTTAGCTGTAATTTTTACTAAAAATATGTGATCTTACTAATAAATAGTGTAGTACATATTTTTATCCCTATTTGTGTGCATAAAACAAAAGGGTACGATGAAATCAACCTGAATTATTTATCATTCATTCATTCTATGGGAGTTCGATTCTAAGAATACCTACTCTTTAAATTTATTATTCCTTTTTTGTATTCTTATCCCTGCATGGGACATGATGCTTTTTTGACGCAATATTGCGTCCTTGTCTTTCTTAGGAAGACCATTCTTGGAGCTCAATAAGCCATTTATGTCCTTCATCAGAAATTCTTGGGTTTCATCTGATATCTCATCTATTTCTAGCTGTGATTGCAACATCTTCTCCCAAGGAACGGCAGCAGGTCGTGGGGTTGCAAGGTAAAAAATGGCGGATTGCTGGGCACAAGTAAAAATAGAATGGAGAAATCACTTCCTCAAGTACTCGCAGGTAAATGGTAAAAAATAAGGATCCGGAGGAAAGAGAAGAAAAACCTTCTAGATAAATAATGATTAAGATAAATTTTGTGACTTCCACAGTTAATTTAAAAGTTACCGACCGGTTTCGGCTGTCAAGCATTCTTCAGGTACAATATCCTCCAAGATAGCTTGACAGCTGAAACTGGTCGGTAACATTTAAATAAATTGTGGAAGTCACAAACTTTATCTAGATAATTAGGACGCTCTTCCACCAAGTGAAAGGTTACCTTTTTGATATTAGTTCTAGGCAAATTAGGTTTTCCTCAGTATTGGCGTTGTCAAATTGTGTACCTATTATGACCGAGTCACCTCTTCATCATCGAGAACCAGTAAAAATGGGCATGTAAATGAAGAAAGGATACAAATGAGGGAGGGTTAATGAAATGATGACTGTTTATTGATGAACATGGTGCAGAAAACGATCCAAACGGTATATTTAGTCCGTGAATTCGATGATCTATATATTTAATGAAAACGGATACAACGTGGACCCTGTCTGAGCTCCTCTTTTGACTCACTTTCCAACCCCCAAACAGCTGATCACAAACAATCTACCATTTCTATCCCTTTGGGGGAGTTAATACCATCCATCCACGAATGCTGCGATTTCCGCTATCACCCAGAAAAATTCGATGGAAAAATATTATCAAGCATTATCTTGCGCAAGAATTTTAAAGTTACATTATGCAGGTGATGTAACTGAATCTATCACTTATTATTTCAGAATGTTTAACCCAGCATCACTTAAGCAATCAAACTTGACGCATGTTTATAAAAATAAGTACTGATTAACTCTATAAACGTTGACTTTTCCACTTCGTAATTTTCATTACAAACATTATTTCTCCCGGTATCTTCGCTCAGGTTATTCACTGGTGACTTTGCTGTAGATTTTATGTTCATGATTCTTCAATAACAATAAATTTCCATTGGTATCCCATTATCAATATCGATCTACCTTTTCTACCAGGCCATATCTCTACGTAGTGTATCCTTACATTCGGGTTCGCGTTCCTTCGCGCGGAGAATCGAGTGTATCTATGTCGTTCAAAACTTTTCGCCATTTCTCGAGGATAACGCCAAAAAAAACGCCAGCGTATGGTAAAAAAATTATCAAGAAGAATATCCGAAGGGGAAAAAAAATGTTGCTGGCAGTGTGGGTTGGATATTGGGTTCAGTGTCCGGGGGTTGGGTGTTTTTTGAGAGCGGATATTTCACGGTCGCTTTTATCTTGTCAGCGACAGGGTCCATAACGGTGCGCGCATGAAAAGAGTAATTTTTTCCATACTATGGGAGGGTTATGCAGCATCTTGCCGTACGGATGAAGTGCATCAATTCCGAATGAGAGCCCGACGCGAGATGATCTGCCGACTGCGATGTCGTCTTGCGCTGAAAAGACTCCGAATGATCGCTTCATTTTATTTTTTTTTTCCCGCTCTATCCGATCTTTAAACACATCGTATCTGTATAAAAATGCCGCGCACGGATGCATTTTCGTTGCATTTTCCGCTCTCAATGACGGGGAAATCAATTATGATGGAAGTTACCAGTTGGCACACACTTGCTTGTGCCCACGAAATAGCTTTGAGGAGAGGTTGAAGTGACACTCGAAGAGTTTCTCCATTTTTTTCCAGAGCGTGAGCACGTATCCGTTACTTCGTCTGAGTTCGGCAGTGTGTGAAATGGGAACGCTTCCTGACTGCGCTAGCGTTTGCAGGATATATATTCCAGGGTCTATGCGATATAATCTTTAAACTTCGTGAAGATACAGCAACCTCCCATTTCTTCATGTTTTATGTTATATTAGACTAAAACGCTGAGTAAACATGCTATAATTGATATTTTTGGGAATAACTCGTCGGTTTAGGCCATTAAAGGCGTCAAAAAAGGAAATTTCTTTGTGCTATTTAATCTAAGTCTCTCTATTTACCTACGATTTCAAGTATCGTAAGAAGGAGAACACGTTAATAACGTAGAAAATACATTCTACGTTGGCAAATAGAAATTCAAGTTTCCAAAGAGGTATAATCATTCGTCTTTATCGGAACTCAAACCCGGACACCTCGATTTAGCATCAAGTGCTTCTGCCAGTATAACTGCCAAGGACCCCTCTTCCTATAGTCTAGATTCCTTTTGGCCTTGAAATATTTTTTGTTTTAGGCGTTTACCCTGAATCATATTCGGATGAAGGTAAATGTACGTTCAGAATATATTCTGATAAAAAATTCATATGCAGATAGAACAAAGAGAAAACTTTTTTCTACATCAAAAAATGATGAAAATATGATAAAATTCGTTACCTTCTTATACTAACAAGCACATTAGGTGTAGAGTGATTCCTTGCAGAGAGAGAATACTTCCTAGGCTCTGCAAGAGGCTAAATATTTTATTCCATCAATATCTCGTATCTTCAACGGGGAGTTCGGTAGATTTTAAACAACACACTATTAGATTCCCTCATCCTCTCGTTAAGTAATTCTAACAGATAATGTACTCTTAAATACCGTAGTCGTTTACTGTGATAAACGTCTCCTAATGGGATATGCAAGAGTTTAATTCAAGAAAGCGCCTTTTTTAGTCGTAAGCCTTCATTGTTTCCATACTTATAGCAGGTCCTCACTTGGCTAACGCTTAGTGCCAATGTCCATCCAAAACTCTTCACCGGCAGTCTTGGCTTCTGAAATTAAAAATTTACAGCCCTATCATCCTGATATTCCTTTAATTTTAAATTTTTTTATATTTATTATATATTAACAAACACGGCCCCTTTAAGCCACATGGCTTGTCAGAAGGATCCACACATATGCATGCAATGCGGAAAATAATAAAATGATGTATACTAAAAAACACTTAAAAATAAATTAAAACAATTGTGATATTATCCCTTAGAACAACTCTTAAAAACTAATTCTTTCCCAAAATGCGAGTACAATTTAATGTCCAACTACGCGCACTTTTTGCGATCGTCGGCGCGAGATATTATAACAACGGCAGAATACAAATTGTCGACCATCTTCTTCTTTTAAGATGATATTGATTCCAAAATGGCCATTTTTTTTAAGAACTTGAACCTTCATCTTTAAAACGGCATGCGATGTGTTGGGTCAAATATATTTTCCGACTAGTAAAGAAAAATATCTCTGTATATCTTTTCCCTGCATCTCTACCAGAGAATAGTATTCCCACTAATACCGAAGTACCAAACTTCTCTCGTCAAAAAATTAAGTTCTGAAGTACTATTTCTCACTGTTCGTTTAAATAAAACATCACTGCCCTATAATTAATTATTGCAGAAGGTAAGTTTTTCATTTACGGAAGGAGAAAAATATCATCCCCATCTCAAAAAGCTCTCTAAACAGCATGTTAAATTCAGGAGAACATCTAATATGGATTACTTCATATACATTGTCTAAAACTCGATAGTCCACAGTATTACATTGAAATTTTCCCTCTTAGCTCTAAATTCTCAAACGTGGTTACCAGACTTATCTTGGGTCCCCAGTGTGTCACTCACTTTCGGACAACAGCATTTCAAAAATGCTTTCATTTTATTGGTTCTGCGTTGTGGAATAGTTTGCCAAAGCTTAAAGGCATTTCATCACAGGCAATATTTAAGAAAAGGCTTTCCAGACATTTTATGAGTTCAATCTGTGACGCGATTGAAGTGTTCATTGAATATACACAAGATTGTGTTGACTTATGAATATTATTCGCGTTTGTGGAACAATTTCATGTTTTTTTGTACTCAAATTTACTCACCAATTTGTTTCTGTTTACTGGGGTGTATTTGATTCCAATTAACTTGATTTATTTATTTTCAATTTATTTGAAGTGTATTTCATTTGCATTTTTTAAATGTATAAAAATCCTATTTCAAAGAAGCGCTACTTTTAGATGAATAAATTTTAAAATTATGACTTTATTCCCATTATAATTTCACCCACCCCCGAACAGTGAAGTTTTAAATTGGGAACGTCCGTACCAGTTGATTTCCGGTTAGTTGCGCGTTGAGTTCCTTAGGGCTCCGGGGCCCTTAGCCACCATGACACCT